>VYXF01001370.1:395668-470372 GCA_013397295.1 Polioptila caerulea
TTTTGGGGGGGGGAGGGAGGTTGTTTATTTGTTGTTGTTGTAGGGTTTGTTTGGTTTTTTTGTTCACTTTTTTTTGTTTGTTTTTTGGGGTTTTTTTTGTTGTTGAAGAGGTATTGTCCACCTCAGGTTTTTCAGTAGATAAGTGTCAGGAATGTTTACATTTACTTTCGTAAAAATGCTGTTTCATATTTTTTTTCTGAGACCTGATCTGCCAAGTTTTCTTTTATTGTACTGGCCTTGCTTTCTGACTCAAGAGTAGTGATCTAGGGCAAGTGATTAATTTTCCATAAAAATCAAAATTGCTCCACAGCTTTCTATAAAGAAGACTGCAAAAGGCTTTGTTTGAGGTAGAGTCACCAAGACCTGGATTGGGGGAAGTTCATGCATTCAAACTTTCTTGTATTTGTTGTAAAGTTTATTTCTTAAATAAGATTAGGAATTGTGTTTAGGAAGTATTTGAGTTTCAAAAAAATATACAACCTTTAAAAGCAGAATCTTCCTCATCTTAAAGCAAGACACAAGTTAAAAGGTTTCTTTATAATTGTCTTTTTGCTGTAATTTTTTCTCCTTTCACATAATCCATGCAATGAACATTAGATGTGAGGATGAGATTTCTACCTCAGATCTATTTTTCTTGGTGTGCCAGTCTTTGGTGAGGCATTTCTTGTCTTTGTTAAGTGTCTTGTATGATGTGTGGACTCTTGGGAAACTTTCTGTGGTCTCATTTGATAAAAGAACCTGCCCAAAATTACAGATTTATTCTGCAAAAAAATGTTATATGTATTTCTTGTATGGCATTAAATATGTGTTCTAAAAGAAGAAGTAGTTTTAGTGAATTAAAGAAAGAATTTATAAAGATTTTAATTGCCTATGGGAGAATATTTGTGTGACAGATTTTCAAAGTAGTCCCTGAACAATATCTTAATGATCTAGACACCTTTCTTCATTGGATGCTTTTTAAAGTTTCTGTGTTGTTCAGCTTTTTAAAATCAGAAATAGGTCATGATATCTATTCAGACTTGATGCTCTTTCCATGCTCCAAATCTGACTACATTTTTAATAGCTATTCCCCCTGTTTTACTGTTGATTGTAATGTAATTAAGTTTCCTGAATTGGATGAACTAATATTTCAAAATAATTTCAAATAATTTGAAGCATCAAATGGAATACCAATGATTATTCAATTAATAATAGTTATTTCCCTATTCATGAGAATAAGCATAATTAATATACTTAACAATACTCACAAAAATGCAGATAAATTTTTCATAATTGTTTCAGTGGAAAGGAAAAGCACATGGTTTGTTACTTTATTAATTTTCATTTTATGGAGAAAATATATAGAAGGAAAACCTTTTATTCCTAAACAATGTAAACTGCTGACAATGCAGATAAATCTCACTGTTGTAAGATAGTTATTTCTTACTAATTCAAAGGTAAAACTTATTTAACATTCTTATAGGGTTCATGTTTTCATTAACATAAGTGGTGAAAATTAGTGAAATTTGCAATTGATTTTAATTGAAGCAAAATTGAGTCTTCTGTTCTCAGGTAGAAATGATGGTGTAGAACACATGAATAATACTATCTAAAAAAAATCTTTAACATGTGTACCTAGTTTACTATGTTATTCCTAATGAGGCAGATGTTTATTTCACAATAAATGCTGCTTTTTCCTATTAACACCCAAATCATTTCTCAAAGCATAAACACAGTACAGCATGCATTCTTGTTTCTTTAAATTAGTGCTGATGCATTGAGAGTCATTGTAAACGTGTGTTATATGAAATATACTGAGGTTGGGGTAACTTTGATTTTTTTTTTTTTTTTCTCCTTGTTTTTTCTGCAAGATTTTTAATTTCTTTTTGTAAGGTGGTTTTGCAGATTTCCTGTAAGAGAGCAGATGTAGATTACCCAAGGGATTTCTACCACAGGTCAGTTAAGGTAGAAAATTCTTGAACTGTACAATTGTTTATCAATTGCAAAATAATTTTAAGGAGTTGCCCTTTCATGTGCAAACCCCCCCTTCCTTTAAAGATATTAATTAAAAGTTCAAAGGCTGTCTTATAGGTCAGCTGCACCTAATCAAGAAATATTTTCAATTTTCTGTTGAGCATTAGATTTATCTTGTGATAGCTATCTGAGTTGCAGTGTAATTGCGTTACAGGAAGCTCAGCAAAACGTTCATCATTTGGGGCACTGAAGTGTAGTCTCAGACAGTGCTTTCTGCTTGAAAACTCTGTGATTATTTCTTATTATATACAGTCTGGTCCAGTGATTCAGAGGTGGACAAAGTCCTCCAGCCAGATATATCTGAAATTTTGTGTTTGGACTTCATCCAAGAAAATCTTCAAACATAAATTTGTGTGTTTTCCTTAACAGAGATGGACATAAATATGTCTCTAAGCATTTTCTTGAAGAGTGAATAACTTTCAAAGGCATGAAGTACCTGCAGCTTCCTTTCATTATTCTATTGTGCATTCAATGGGTAATTCACTTTTTTCTCCCCACTTGTACAGAATGAAGTTTAACAAATGAATCATGCTCTTAAACTGATTAGAAATAATGAAGAAAGGAAGTTCAGTATCTGCCTACGTCTTGATTTAAGCAATATATTCCTGTTTGTCTTGGCTTCCTTCTTGCTTTGCGACTCCATAGTTTGACCAAGCAAACATATTAATGCCTTTTGAGATTTCTGTAGAATTTTAATTCGTTTTTTGTAGTCATACCTGATACCACATGCAAGGAACAGACTGGTGCCGGGAGCCAAATATGACCAACCCAAGAGAATAAAAACTTTATGCTTTGAGAAAAAAAAAATGCTAGCAAACACATTCAGATACCTCCTATTTCACTTGTGTCATAGATTAGAACACTTGCACACAGTCTTGAAGTCATTCAGTCAGAAATAGTATCTAACTTCTCTGAGGGTATTAAATTTAATTGCTTTATGTGGCCTAAGCTCATCTATAATGGTGGTATCTGAGAATTACCCATTTAGAAGTAAATGCACAAATCTTTCCCTTCGAAGCTCTTGTGACAGGAGTGCACTTAAAAGTTACTGCTGGGCCTTTCTGAATATAAAGTATTCAGGTAAGACCCCTGACATACTTGAGAGAGTCTTTTGTGGGAAAATTAAGATGAAATATTGTTCTGGATGCATTTCTGTAGGTAGTGGGGATGGAAGGCCACTGACCCTTGGCAATGAGTTTGAAAATGTAGGCCACTCTCTCTGTGAGAAAAGTCTCAGTAAGTGCATCTTTTTAATAGTGAAACTGCCCTGTCACAGGAGAGATGACAGGCGATGGCTCAGTTGAAGCTGACTTGATGAGGCTGGCATGATATCCACACTACTGCCAGGCTGGTGAGTAGGTGATGTCCTCTTCCCATCAGATAGCCCAGCACTGAGAAAAGGAAGTGCCATGTTTCCAGAAAAATAACACAATGAATTCATCAGCTTGAAAAACTCTTTTACATCCAAGAAAGTAATGCTGACTGAGGTCAGAAGAAGTCTCTAAATTCATTAAGAGGAAAGAAGTCTCTTTTTCTGTTTACATCTCTCTGCAGTTGATATTTGTCTGTAAAGTCAGGTTTATTCACATGTACCAGAGGAATCATTGCCACAGGAAGGAGCACAGTCTTGCTCTTTGCAGCTCTGTGCAGAAGGCAGGAAATGTAAAGCTGCATGCAAATGAGGTACTTGCAGGTATCTGTGCAACAGGGAGGGAGGAAGGAAGAGCCTATGCTGGCAGTGGGGGGGTTTTTCTTAGACCTGTCCCTCAGACTCTTCTGAATGTAGTTCTGAGAATTTAGAAGCATCAAATCGCGGAATCATTTAGGTTGGTAAAGGTGTTCAAGATCATAGAGTCCAACTGTAAATCTAACACTGGCAAACCCACTACAAAACCATGTCCCTGAGTTCCATATCTACCACAGGTCTTTTAAATGCCTCTAGGGATGGGAAGTGAATAACTTCCCTGAGAAGCCTGTTCCAATACTTGACAATCCTTTCTGTGAAGAAATTTTTCCTAATATCCAATCTAAACTTCTCCTGGCACACCTTGAGGCCACTTCCTCTTGTGCTATTGTTTGTTACTTGGAAGAAGAGACCAGCCTCTACCTCACTTCAACATGTCATTTTTGTGCCTTTGGGCACACTTACTTTTTTTTTTTGGCTAGAAATGTTAATAAAATATTGCTTCTTCAAGGAGGTTCCATTGCACTTCAGGTGCAGCTATAGTTAGTTACATAGCATGCCCTCAAGTGACTTTTCAGCTTCTAGTTGTTGAATCTCTGCATGTTTCTCTCTTTGATATGTCCCAGCCACATCTGCAGACTGAAGATGAAGGAGAATTTAGAATAAAAGATCAACACTTTTGCAAATGTCAGGGGGTGTTGTAAATTTTTCTATAATACAATTTGCTCAAGCAAACATATTTCTTTCCCCTTAAGCTTGGAAAAATAGACATTTCATTTAGTGATTGGCAGTACTATCTGGAAGGGAGTTATCCTTCCTGAAAGATCACACTGACTACTGACTAAACTTGGGATCTGTCTTTGCAAATAATTTGTTTGCTGGGTGAGGTATTGGAGTTGAGAGGTTATTGCTGGCTATGATGAGACAGATGATGGTCCTGAATTACAAATACTCTTTGGAAGGAATTTTGACTTTCATTCTGAAAATGCTTGTAGAAATACTTTTTAGTGGTGTTATTAATAGATTTAAGTATTTACAGAGTAGTTACTAGAAACCATCAAACTGAACATGGATAAAAGCTCTATCTTTCCTTCAGGAATGATGGCAAAAACCCATCTGAATTAGAGAGATTTTAAAAAGCTCCTTGTTTTACTTGAGAAATTCTTCTATGGAGAGAAGAAGGCCTAATCTGAAATCTTCAAAGCTCCCACAGTATGTGTGGGCACTCTGCATGAGATTTTGCTCATTGGAGGTATAACATGAGGTAATGTGGGGAGAGTTACGGTGAGAGCATTTGTGGTATTGCAGAAGCAGAAGTTGTTATCTAGGTGGGAACACAATCATTGAGGGAAAGGAGAATTTATGAATGTCTACTTGACTGATACTATATATTACTTTCAGATTAGAAATGTGTTTGTCTTCTATTAATAATATGTTACGAATATTTTCCCCCCCTTTTACCTGTTTTCTATAGAGAGAAAGCTGAGGCAATAGAATGAGTCAATTAACTGGATGTATATATAAAAAACCCATGGTATCGACCTTTACATTTTTCTTCCATCGAGTTCTTGACCCTGTGTGCAGATCTGAGGAAATATCACAGCATGAAAGTTTTGTTCACCCCCTGATTGTGTTCCTGATTGCTTTTCCTTTGGTAAATACTCATGTAAATCTTGCTGAAGCTGAGCCTCAGCTAGTTTATTCCCTTTTGGGCCCACTCTTCGCCGGAGCTTAGGTCACTTTTTAGCTGCTCTTACAGGTAATTTCATGAGAAGGGCTGCAGATGGACAGCAAGATGCAGTTCAATCTCTGGCCTCCAGCATGGCTACATAAACACTTGGAGGAAAACCTGGGGAGATACATCTGAAATACCCTCTGGAATTCAGAAACTTGGTGAGAAATGCAGTCCTTAGGGACTTTTTCTGCAGGAAGCCTTTCAGTCAGTCTTACTCTTGTCCAGGGAATTTTTCCTTGAAACCATAACTGAGTTAATAATGCGCATGAAATATAAAAGACATCTAAAACTATATTCATATGAGATCAAATGTTGTTATTGCTGCTATTCATGAATGGGGAAGCTGGAGCTGAACTGTAGAAAACTGAGCACAGTATCACAATCACACCAGTAAGTGTCAAAAGAAAAGCATTTACTTGGAAAAATTCTTTGTATGATTTTGCCCTCCAGGACTTTTCATATGCCCATATCTGTAAATTATCTCACCACAATGAAAGGTCATAGCATTTTTTTAGCTTGCCTTTATCACTGGCTTTAAGAGTTAAATAATATAATGGATAGTGACTGAAAACTCAGATATGTTGAGATAAAACAGTGACATTTCAGATATGATCTCTACCTGGAAGATAAAATTTACTAGCAGAGTGATCATTTATTTAAGAAATATGATTTTTTTAAAGTTTTTTTGTATTTTTCAGGCTTATTAATCCATGAAAAATTATATTCTTCTCTGTCGTAAGTATAAAATCACTATGAAGTAAGACTTAAATGAAAAGGATCCTGGCTGAAAATACGAACAGTTGTAAAGATTTGGAAGCAATTTGCAGAAGAGTCAGTCAAGAGATCTGAAGTGTATTTTGGTTTTGGAAATGGGATCAGTACACTAGAGAGGCCCATTCATCTCCCAGTCTATATTTAGCATCCTGCAGTGAACCAGTGACTGCCTTCACTGCAGTCCAGCGTGTAGCACAGAGTCCTGTCTTGTGACCCCACAGGGTATCTGCTGTAGTCAGTGTTTTGAGATGGCTCAGGAATAAAGTTCTTTCTTTTGGCCTTGTCTTTAAACGTGAGGCACACTGTAATGGATATGTGACCTTGGCAGGTCATGCTGTTCCATGTATGGATCTGTGGATTCATTTTGCACTGAGGACTGCCTTCCCCACCTCTAGAGGGTGTGCAGGTGGTGGCAACAAATCACTACACTTACAGTTCAGACTGTTTTCTGGCAGAAGAATAGAATTGTTATCTTGCAGCCTAACCCTGGGAATTGCTGGTTACATGTTCTAAAAAATCATTAGCATGATAATTTGATTAAAAAACAGTAATTAATGAAGAACACTGCAAAGTTGTGAGGACACCTTGTGAAAATGATGGTACACAGAGATACAGTTCTTGAGGATGTCGTTTACCAATCTGCAAATTTATTTCATGTAACAAATGCAGAATAGACAAGTTCATGATTAAATAGTCTGAGCATTTAAATAATCCTGCATTTTTCTAAGTCACTGAAGACAACAGTTGTCACTGTCTTTTATGCAGGATGATAACCCAGATATCATTGTCGAGATGGACCTTTATAATTCCTAACATGATCTCTGTTGAGCTAATATCTCAAAGGTATGACCTGTCTGACATCACAGCTCAAATTATTGTGCAAACACTTAATATTTTGGTTCTTGCAACCTCCTTCTGTCTGGACTGAGCAGAATGCTCTGTGTGCACGTGCCTGTGGCTGTACAACCCTTGCTCCTCAGCAGCTCCTCTTACTCCTCCGTCCTTGCCTGGGGAGAAAGTTACTTCACTTTCAATAGCAGTAAAAAGTATCTGGCTAGTCAATTTCTAAAATTACATTTATAAGTGAGTAACAAAACCAGGAAGCCAGCTTTGCATGATTTATTAAACAGGGGGAAACAACAAATGGAACTGTTCCTTTTTGCTGGGTCTGATACCCTCAGCAGCAGGTCATAGAAGTGCTTTTCTTATACCAATAAACTGCTTGACAGTAGACAAGCATGAGTGCACTTCTAACTTACTGCAACTAAACCCAACTTCAGTAAAACTATAACTAAATCTATGATGTGGTTTTTGTCCCATCACTTTTTGAAAGTGACACTTATTTTGGCAGATGCTGAACTGTTGCATGAGCTGGGAATTTCATTGCTTAACAATTTTATGAAGATTAATTATGACGTGATTGATGAGAGTCTCCTTCTGCATTATTTATCTTTGTCTGAAGGTACTGAGTTAGAGAAATGGATGACTGGTGGAAGAATAAGCAGAATGGCAACACAGCTTCTTGACATGTGGCAGGGAAAGTAGGATGCAGATGAATTAATAGTGCTGAAGATACTCCTAGTTTTACAATTTTTTCTGAGGCTGGGAACTAAAAAAACTGCCAAATTAAGTTGCTGGTAGGGACTGGTAAGAATATGGGGAAAAAAGTCATGGGATGTTCTTCCATGGGATACCATGGAAGAACATACTGAAATCAGTCTCGTGGGTTCTTTGAAACAAGTTGTTGTCAAAATCCTAGGGCTTTGAGACAGGCAATCTTTGAGAAAGGCACACATCAGTTGGAGTAGTTTATTCATTTTCAGGTATATTTTTAAGAAACTGCTTCTCCCAAAACATACTTCTCCATCTGTATACTTTTGCAGTCTCTAGTATGGAAAGTTGGATGGACTTAATGCTCTTGAGATAGTTTAATTATTTTCAAGTGATCATATTGCTGTGATATCATCACTTTGTCTTCTGGGACATTCTACCAAACCTCTAAAACTGTGTATAAATTATGTGCAAATTCTTCAAAAACAGGAGTGGAAAAGAGTATTTTTGCTCATGACCTTGGATGAAACAGCAATCCAGATCTTTGCAACTAAGTGTCTTAAATAGTTTTTTTGTCTTACCAACTAACCTCTGAATGACAGGTGTATAAAATTTATATATATCAAGGTTGTTAAGTATCTAGATAGGCTGAGTCCACTGTGTTTGCTGTTCCAGTTCTGCATTGAATCATTCAATACATGTTTATTAAAACAAACGTTTATCGTTCCCAAAGACATAGCAAATAAGACTGCCAGCTCTTGTATCCTAAGGGGACAAAAGAAAACCAAAAATTACATTAAAACTCCCCAAAAAAACCCCCAAACAAACTCCACTGGATTTTTTTTTTTCTTTTCATGTGAAGAGTCATATCAAGCTTTTGAGACAGAAGTGTTTCTAAATTCTTTCTCCAATGGAAAAGTAAAAAAAAAAGATTATTTTTCTCTGTATGTGTAGGTGTTTTCTAATATAACACTCAAAATTAAGACGTAAGACTTTCATTGGAGTGGCTTTTTAGCTACTCTGCCAGTCAATTTTTTATTCTTTTGCTTGTGCCCTGTTGATTTCCTAAGGGACTAATGATCTTTTCATACCTCTGTGCTCTCTGATTAACTCAAGTTGTCCCTCTGAGGATGAAGGATCTGGAACTTAAAGGCTTACTAATGGTCACCCTTGTAACAGGATCCCTGGTACGTTGCTGAGGGTGAAAAGAGCACAGCTTTTAGCACCATGGTTTATTTCCTTTGAAATTTCAGCACCATCCTGGCATTTATCTCACACTCTTTTGGCTTTCAGAAAACTCTCTGATGCATTCAAGCATGTAGTTATTTATAAATATATATATGTATATATAAAAGCGCTGACGTACAGTGCTGTCTCCATTAATGAAAGCAGAGAACATGATTTATATTTTGTTGAGTCAAACCCTAGTACTTTTGGATAAAGAAGTCTTTAGCAGGTACAAACAGCAGACCAAATCCTAAAGCTGTTTACTAGCCGCCAATTCCAGGCTCAATCCAGAAGCTCTTACTCAAGCAAAATGCCTGTAAAGTACTAGGATGCTTTATCTTATTATTGAATTTCGTAAGAGTGCTGAGCAATTTTTAAAAAAATTGTGCAGATTTCTGTCAACCCCACATCATCTCATCTTGTGCAGCCTCAGGTGGGAGTGCAGTGGTTCCTCAGAGCTTGTGCAATGGTGTATTAGATGGTAAATCACCTGCAGCTGCAATGTATCACAGTACACTGCAGACAGAGTTTTACATTTTTGCTTTAATCGTTTGCAATGAGTAACAAAGACCGTAAGTGGCAAAACACTTTTTCTTGAAAAGTAGCCATTGAAATACTGCTGCAAGAGTAACCATGGAGTTCAGAAAATGATATGGTACAAAATAACCTATTTTGCTACATACAGTTTTATTCATTTCTGAAAATGATTGTTCTTTTGCAGGCATGGAGATTTAGATATGTTTCTAATGTAAAATGAATAGGAAATACTTCAGTTGTTCAAATAGCTCTTAAATGTATTTTAGTTTGATAGCTGATTGTATATTATGTATGAAGCCTTTGTGCAAACCAGTGTTTAATAGCAGAGTTTGCTCCCTAATGAACATAGATGAAGACTGTTCTTTATATTTTCAATCTATAAACCCATGTGCATTAATATAATGCTGTTGATGTTAAGTTGTTTCATTGCCTGCGATTTATTGCCACATTGCTTGGCACATAGCTGTCAGCTAAGAGAGCTCCTTGCAACTCCAACTTAAGACTTATCACTTCCCATTTGGAAAATGACCTTACAAGTTAGTCAAATGACTGGACTGCTATGGAACAGCAGCTGCTAATGGGAAGTTCTCAAAATTGGCATGAATCACTTACTGGTCTGTCCTTTAATTGCTGATATCATTGCCTGTGTATGCAGTGGTTATCAATAACTGTAAGTGCTTTATTATTCTCAGACCATTATCTAATGGTTAGGATTGATTTTTAGCTTTTAAGATGAAAATATCTGAGTATTAATCTACTGGTTTGTTTTGTGCATTTTCCAGCAACTTTGTGTTAATTGCTAATTATTAATAACACCCTTGAGGCATGAAAATAAATACTGTAACATTCTCATGATGAAATATATTTCCTTTTGAAATCTCTGGGACCATGTTTGGTCCAGTTGATTTACATAACTTACCTGCATAATATTGTGAGAGAGTAAAATAAAGCAGCTCAGCTGTACCTGCTCTCTTCGAGATATTTCTGAGTGAACAGTCCCAGACAAGAATGGGGTTATTCTGGTCATATCTTTGGTCCATTGCCCACTTGCCCTGGACCACTGCAAAATAAAGTGTCAGATCTCATAATTTCACCTTAAAGTAAAAAGATAAATCCCCAGCATGAACTGCTATTTAAGTCTGGTTTTGTACCAGTTCTATGTTTGTCATTAAAGAAATTAAATCTGTCTGGAAGATTGTATACAGAGAAGTGTGATCACCAAATGAAATCCCCTTGCATTTATAAAGGTTTAAAAAGATGAGAGTTAACAGCTGGTAATGAAAGGTATCACTGCTCTAGTGCACTTACCCTCATTTGATGTTTGGTCCTGTTCTGTAATATTCAGTGTGGAATAGTTGGTTGTGTGACTCAAGTTGTGTAAAGTCACAGTTGTGAAGATCCTCTCAGCAGTACTGGGTACAAATATACCTTGAACCTGTTTCCTCTTGTGGTGTTCTTCCTTGCTGTGTAGTGTATGCTAATATGTTACAACTTGCAACTTGCAGTGTTTTATTGCTTAATTTAAGCATAGTTTGCATTTCTTATGGTTTGATTGGTTGGCAAGGCATGCAGAAATTCTGAGTCAGATGCACCTATTTCTGGATGTCCAATATAATTAGGTGCAGCCCTGAGGCAGCATGTTTTGTGCAACTTTCCAGGCACACAAAATGCAGAAATACAAGGGAGGATTTAAAATTTGTTTTGAAAAAAAATTAGTGCCATTTAACTTTGAATTATGATTGTACTTGTTCTGAGGAGCTTCATAATTATGAAATTCTGCTGCCTTTTTTTTTTCTTACTGTATCCTTTTTGAGGTTTGTTTTTTTTTTTTTGGTAGTAATTATAACTTTGATACGTATGAAATATGCCAGATGGACATTCCTGGAAATGTCAGTGTCCTGTATAACTTTGGAGCAGATATGTAGAACTAGCATGGTCATTAAATTCCACAAAATTCTGTTTTTGTAACCTTGTCCTGAGACATTGCTGTTCAAAGTGAGTTTTGTTTCTGTAGCTTATGTAGTCTGGTTTGCATGACCAGCCTGCTAAAAAGTGTGTTGGTTACTGGTACTGCGGTTGTGTGCATGGTGCTGATTGAAAACAGGACTGAAACCAGCAGCTTCTTCCAGGCATTATTCACTGCTGCTAATTTTTGGTTCTTTAAAATTTGGTTTGAATTTGTCACTAGGAGAGGAAAGCTGTTTAACTGTAATTGTCTTACTAAAAAGGAAAAATATCCAAAAAAGGTTTCAGTACTTTTGAAGACTAAGGTTCTATTGAACAGATCATTTCTAACTGTGTCAAATATGCTTAAGTGCTTAATTGCTTGTGTGTAAATAACATAAAATCCACATGGGTAGTAATTTAGGGAGAAATTAAGTGCCACAGTGTATAGTATTGGGTTTCCTTGAAATACAAGAAATCTGTCAATTCCCAGAGCATAAAATCACATTCATCCACTTTTTGAAAATATTGATAAATATTCCTAAGAGAAGTGTGTAGAATTTTAAGGTCTAAGGAAGAAAATCCATTTATTAAATTTTTTAAAATAAATTTAAAACTTTTTAAAATAAACCCAGAATCTACTTTTCTTCTTCTTTAGATTTGTTTTTTTTAGGTCTACCCCAGTTTTCTTGGCTTTGTTTCAGAGATGATGTCCCACATCTGCCCTTGGCTGAGTGCAGGCATGATTTTCTCTGGGTGATACAAGTAAATGTCCACCAAGGTGTGGCTGTGTGTGAAACCAGGCTTGCTTTTTGCTGCTCAAGCTGCTGGCCTGCTGGTGTTATGATAATCACTTCAAATCTGGGTAGGCAGTCTAGTCTGTAGTGATGTGAATGCGAGATTTGGGTCACTATGTTTTCACAGTTATGGTTAGTTAGGGCTTTTCCCTGTTGTTCATCTTCATTTTATTTTTTTTTTTAATAGAGGGTCTTTTGAGTCTTGTTTATTTCCCCTACTAAAAATCCTTTGTATGTGATTTGTTTTTTCTGTAAAATGTTACCTTAAAATTAAAAAGACTCCATTTAATATATGCATATGGCAAAATTATGTTAAATCCTTGACTAGATTATTCACTTTTAAAATACATTTTATAATCCAATTAGGTAGATAATAACAGTAAATACATTCCCTAAAATTCCATTAAATAATATAGGCAACATCTTAAATTTCCAGTAGAAGAAAAATGAAGTGACACTAGAGACTCAGAGAGTAGAAGAATAAAGCCAAAACTGAAGTTTGGGGAAATTTCTGGGGCATTTTTTGGTTTATTTTAAAAAATTTGGGAGATAATTTTTATAAAAATATCATTGTAAAACCCATGCACTGTAGTTTTTAAAAAATTAATATTGATGTGAATGAACATTTATCCCTTGCTCTGTAGCTTTCAAAACTTTGACATTTCTCCCATGCTTTAAGCTTTCCCTTCCTTTCTGTGATGTTTTCCTTTTGACCCAGCAGGCGTACACTGGATAGGTGCACCAGTGCAATGTGAGCATGTTTAGTTGTTATTTAATGTATAGACTGGGTTATTCCTCTTGCTAAATGCATACAGAAGCACCATCGAGTGAATGAGTTTCACCAAATTGCAGACCCACCTTTGGGTGGACTCTAGAGCTTTTGTACATAAGTGTATGTGTACAGACGTGTCATTAAAGTAGCAGCTCCTGATCTTGAGGTGAAATGATGTGGGCTTTCCTGTTTTCACATCACTTAGGTCTAACTTGCACCAGCAGTGACTGGCTGCATCTATCCTGTCTTGTATTTAGCATCTTGTACTCTTCTGGGCATCAGGTAATTGTCCTTACACATATTCCTTGGAGTTCTTGTCGAAACTTTGACCTGGGCACATGAGCTAACCCAGACTAACTGGTGCCTTCTCCCTCTACTCTGTCATTACCCATCAGTAATAGATGGTTTAATACTAGAAATGTAGTATGTGGTTTTTCACTCTTGGCAATAACTTCCAGAAACAGCAGACAAATCTAAAATATAATTCAGTTCGAAACAAATGCGTGTTTATATCAAATGAGTTGATACCAGCAAAAAACAAAAAGTATGTCTTCCTGCATCTAAGTAACCCATTTTCCTTCCCTCTCTTTTCTGTCACATCCTTGGATCATCTTCTGCAAACACAGATCATACTTGTTTCATTCCTCAGCATGTAGCAGGGCTTTCAGTTGCACTCAGCTCTGCCTTTATCTCCTCATGCACCTCACCTGAGGCCCTAGGCCACATCTCCATAAAAAAGCCCAACCTCTGCTGTTGTACCATTCAGCATCCCCATGATCCCTGTCCTCGAGCAACACTTTTCAAAGGGCCCTTCAAGGTCAATGTTTCATTCTGGGCATCAGGTAATTGTCCTTACACATATTCCTTGGAGTTCTTGTCGAAACTATCTAAAAGAATGAGAAAGCTGTGCTGCAGCCAATCAGAATGGTGTTTTTAATAGTACTAAACTTAAATCACATGTTTTATAACCTTCTGTTAAGTAGCACATGAACCAGTTCTGTGGCCACTTCATCC
Organism: Polioptila caerulea; assembly: GCA_013397295.1. NCBI lineage: Eukaryota > Metazoa > Chordata > Aves > Passeriformes > Certhiidae > Polioptila > Polioptila caerulea. The sequence continues at coordinate 409,717 of VYXF01001370.1, forward strand.
ATCTGGTGTCCTTTTCCCCAAAAATGAGGGGTTGTGGGAGCAAACTGTTCCTGAAGACAAAGAGCAAACCACAGCTGAACAGCTGAAGTGTCCAGCAGTGTGGGGCCCAAGCCTGCTTCCTGGCCACCTTGACTGTAGCAGTGTAGGTATACCCAAAACTCTACAGACCATGGTGTAGAGAAGGGGTGATTGGCAGTCAGAGCTGGTAGAGAATATTCTTTGTCTTGTGAAAATGTGGGATTTAAAAATTCAATCCCAAATTGCAGCGAAGAGTTGGCGTTCCCTCTTTTCTAAATCAGATGTAAAAATATGTCTTAGATAAATACCGTGCTTCAGTTTAGCCCATCATGCTTTTCTTTTTTTAATATTTTGAGTTTAACTTCACTTAGAAGACTTTCTCACCTGAAATCAAAGGCTTTTTCAGACTTCTCAATATTTCTGTGAAGCAGAAATAAAATCAATCATTTCCTTTGATGAAAGTTTGTATACTTGTGAATCAGTATGTTTTTTCAGGAGAAATACTTGCTAAAAATTCTCAAATGGCCATTCTCTCTCTTCCACTCCTCTCCTTTTCTCTGCAGATGACCAAAATGTGGAAAAGAGGTGAGACTCCTGCTAGAGATTTCTTGTTGCATTTTTAATGAGGAATTCACAGAGGGGAGGTTGATTCTCTTGAGATGAGCTTCTTCCCTCTGCTTAGTGCTCTAAGCAGCACAATTCGGTATTGCAAGTACAAAGTAAAGTTGGGAAGCTGAAGAAAAAGGTGGAGAGACAGGATGTAAATATTGGTGAAAAGTATTAGAAGCTGTTAATAGAGTTTGGCAAGCTGACCTCCAGCTTAATTTTTAATCACCCAATTCTACCCCTCCAGAAAAGACAAATTATTGTGAAAAAATTGGTGACTCTTTCTGGACTGGCTTCTGAAACTTAGTGAGGAAAGGTGCTCTGCCTTAAAACTGTTGAAATTGTATGTGTCAGTATATTTTTCACCCTTTCTTTCTCAGACTCTGTGTCTTTGGTAATACTTTCAGTTTGAATCTTGGTGTTTTCCAGGGCTGCTGCTGTAAGGGAGCTGAGGACCATGCAGCAGTGCTCTGTTGCAGAGCTAATAACCACAGCCTGCTGGTAACTGGGTTTGCACAGCACACACTAAAGAGACTCACTCTGGCCTTTCCAGTTATTAAGGGCCCAGGTCTTACTCCTCAGGACTGCAAACATGGCTCTGTACTGTGGAATGATTGATACTTGAAAACCTTTAATGGACCAGCAGCAGTGTCATTGTGATAGCTGTTCCAGGCTTCTCCTTTGGTCCCACTAGAGATGCAGGCATTTCAGAAGAATCCAGCTAAAAGGAGGTGTTTGTCCTTCATATAGAATCACAGCATCTTAGAATAGTTTGCATTGGAAGGGGCCTTTAAATATCATCCAGTCCAATGCCACAGCAATGAGCAGGGACATCTTCACCTAAATCAGGTTTCTCAGAGAACCTGGCCTCGAATGCTTCCAGGGATGGGACATCTACGGCCTCTTTGGGAAACCTTATTTTTTCTTCCTTTTATATATATCAAGTCTATAAGACTTCTATACCAGAAGTCTTGTATATGTAAGTAGTATTTTAGAAGTGTATTTTTAACCCCAGCACATGTTAAAGGAAGATTACTCCCTTCATATGTATTTCCTCATCTTTACTTATGATTTTTCTACCTTGATATGTTTTTTTTTAAGACCTCTAATCAAAGTGGGCAGTTCAGATATCAAATGCAGCATATGTGGACTTTTTATGAATGTAAAAAATGTTTGGACTGATAAATAATGTATGTAGTAGTACTTTTGTGTTTGGTAGTAAGATGTAATATTTTAACCTTTTTATTTTACTCTGTGCCTAAAATACTTTGAAGATAAAGAAACCATATTATTATGCTACTAATCAAAGGATAATTCAGAGCAAATTTTCTGCAAGTTAGAAATGTTCTTCAGGTTGTTTAACATTTCACTGGTGGAGAGAATGCAAATGAAGCAAGCCAGTAATTGAAGACAAGTTGATGTTACACACTAGTGTTTCTTCTTTTAAATTTGTCTTGAGGCATAAAATAACAGCTTGAGAAGCCAGTACAACAACCACTAGCTTTTACGATTCATTTAAAGTAGTCACAGTTTTAAGCACAAGGGAGCTTGTTGAAGCTATGCTTTTGATAGAAAAAGAAATATTCATAGAAAAAATATGCCCTTAAAAGTGACGTTTTCCTGTCAGGTGCTGCTTTAACGCTATTGAGGATTTCTTAGATCAGGAAAATCACCTAGAAACTAAAAAGCATTTATTTAATGTTATGCTATGAAATACCAATCAAATGCCATTCAGCATTGAGTTCTGGGAAAATAGTGCATGTGTTTGGCTGTTTCTGTTTTTCCTAACCTTACTGGTCTCAGTAAATGACTGTTTCTAGAGGGAAACCACAAGGAAGTGCAACAGCAGCCTGTTGATCCTCCTGCAGTTCTAGTTGCAAGGAACACAGATGGGTGATGATTCTGTACCACTGTGCTTTGCAGTCCTGCCCACCAATCTGTCCTGCTGTCTATCTGCCTCCTCGGGCCCCTGGGCTTTCAGTTTTCCATTTGCCATCTGTATTTCCTTAGTGGACCTCTCTGAAGGCAAGCTGAAGGGAAGCTCACTAACCAGAAACATCCATGAATTTGGTAGCTGGAGCTTTGGACATCCTACCACGTTCCTATGGACTTTTTTCAAAATGACATACTTTAGCAAAGATTCTGCACTTAATATTTCTCCTGATTAAATTAAGAACTGAAAAAATATATGGAGATTTTTTCTTTAATTTCTGTGGGAATTTTTATGTCCACTCCAGGTCTTGAATATCTTGTAGTTTAAATAAGCATCTAAATGTTTTGTTTGAAATAAAAATATGCAACATGCTGGAAACCAATTGACCCAGACCATTTCCATAGTTTCTGTGTTTGTCTGTGACTAATGTTTGCTGTGGAGTTGCTGGGATCTCCTTGATAACCTACTACCCAAAATTTTGGAGTAAGAAAAAAACAGGTAGCTGGTACCCTGACTCTTGCCTTTTTCCTCCTGGAACTTCCTGATGATCCAAGCTCTCTACATATGTTGGGGAATTGGGGAGCAATGACAGCGAACAGCTTGAGGTCTCACATTTTTTAAAGATGAAGTTAGAAGCCAGTGCTGGATATCACCATTTATGGTTCTGGGCTAGCGCATGGACTGCACAGGTTAATTCATGTAACAAGCAAGGCACAAAGAATGTATTTAAATTCTGTGAAAGAAAATTATTAAGACCACTGAAATTCCTGGAAGTGCTAGGCACATGGAGAGCAAACCCTCTTGCTGGGCTTGGCTGGACACAGGCAGGGTGGGGAACCTGCTCTTTGGCAAACAGGTATTTCAGCTGTGAACTCTGCATTAAGTGAAAAGGAGTTATTGTCTCATGTTTTGCAAAGGTATTTGGCAGCCACAACCTTACTTCATGTTTATTGACTGATTCCAAGACAATATTTCTTGCTCTCTTCTCTAAGTCTGATTCTTTGCATATAAAGTTAGCAGTTAAAAAAATGCAGGAGGTGCTGGATGAGTGGAGAATTGCAGAACCACAGAATGAGCTGACATGGAGGAGACCCACGAGGATCATCAAAGTCAAAGTCCTGGCCTCTACAGAATACCCCCAAGAGTCACACCAGGTACCTGAGAGCATTGTCCAAACCCTTCTTGAGCTCTGCCAGGCTGGTGCAGTGACCACTTCCCTGGGGAGCCTATTCTAGTGCTCAACCACCTCTGGGTGAAGAAACTTTTTCCAGTACCCAACCTAAAAATCCCCTGGCACAACATCAGGCCATTCCTTCGGTCCTGTCCCTGTCACCACAGGGCAGAGATCAGTGCCTGTCCCTCCTCTTCCCCTCATGAGGAATGTGTAACTGCAGTGAGATTTCTCCTCAGTCTCCTCCAGGCTGAACCGCCCAAGTACCCTCAGCCACCCCTCATACTGCTTCTCCTCAGTGTGATTTTAATGAACAGGTAGCCCCTTAAACAGCAAAATGAATAAAACATGGCATTTGGGTTTTTTTGTGTTTTAGTGCCTTAAGATGATCAGAGCTCGCTCTGATGCTTTTTTTTCTGCTGTGGCGTCCTACTGCAGGTTCCTCTTCCATGGAGTTCTGATGCACAGCAGGAGCTGTGTCACACGTAGCACCTTTCTGTGGCACAAAATTTGCACATAATTTCTTTCCTCTGCCAGGTCATTTATTTTCATTAAATATGTAAGAAGGCAAAATTTGTAGTCTATTCTCTTCTCTCTTGAGTCAGATTAGAATCAGCTACTGAGCTGAAAAGCCAAATTACTTTGAGGGGAACCTGGAGTGGATGAGTGGGCACACAAACCACCTGATTGCAGAAGTCTTGTTTCCAGAAGAATCTGACTCCATTCCGACTGCTAGCTCATCTGTTACTGCAGAGGAGTAAACTAACCATATTCCCAGAAGCAAACACTATCAGTTTGATATGTGTTTTTTTTTAGAATGCACTAGAAGTTGGTCCAGGGATAACTGATTTAAATGAATGGCAGTAGTAACAGTGATTTTCTTGTGCCATAAACCTGCATGTTTAAAACATAAACAGTATGTTTTAATAACAAGTGTTTTAGAGTGACTTTTCTATCTGCACCACACAGAAAATGCAATATCCTGCTTCAGGGGAATAACATGTAATCATATCTCTCAGTAAAATTTTCTTCAAGGCTGTACATGTTAATTAGTAAAGTCTTATCAGAATGTAGGAGGCAAAGAAAAATCATATCTTGGTGACAAAAGAGGTTCCAACCAAAGTGGCTTTGTTTTTAATTTCGTGGCTTTCACAAGAATGATGATTTTAAAGTCTCTTTATTTTTTACTGCTGATTTATAGGTGTAACTGAGAAATACTTTCTCTCTTGAATTTTTTTTTCTCTCCCAAATTTAGCTCCAGTAGATTCAAAACTAAACTCTTTGTTAACTAATGAGAGCTTTACAGAAACACATATAGAAGTAATGGATGGGATTAAAATTAATGGTGTGAAACAAGAGGCATACATCAACAACCCAGAATGACCAAAGGCCTTAGAAACAGCATTCTCAAGGTTAGCTTCACAGGCTAGTTGATTAGCAGGAATGGAGAGATTGAGTGTATGTGAGTGCAAACTGTAAACCTATAAATTAATTCTTTTCTAAACTTGGGAAGTAATTTAAATGTAAGACATGGTTGGCATAATTCATTTACCTGAAATTCAAGAAGCAGCAAGAGTTTTGCTGAATGCCACCCTGTGCCTTTGAATGCCATTACATCTACATGTGGTGAATGCTGTGGAAGTTGGTGACAGACTAAGGCACTGACCCTTTCAGGTTCCTTGTTTGAATGTCACCAATAACTTAAGTTTTAAATTTGTCTGTGTCAAATGAATTAGATCATACCTGTTTCTGGGTGTGTATCCATCAAAAAAACACCCAAACCAGGAAAATTATCATTTCATTTGTCACTATTTGGCAGGATGGCTAAAAGTTCTAGGAAGACATGTTAAAAAAATAAAGGTTTATGAAAACTTGATTTTTTTCCAAGAAAAGGTCACTGAAAGGCTTGGATAGAAAGGAGACTCTTGGAAAGAGGGTGCTTGAACTGGTTTTGTTTGTTTTTTGTGTTTGGGTTTTTTTCCCCTACTAAAGAAAGAACATCATTGCCTGTCTAAAATAAAGAAGAAAAACAAACAACCAAGAACAAATACCTAGAATTCCTTTTTATTCTGCATATCCTTGTCAGTTTTATAAGGGAATATTATCACTTTAACAAGCTAGTTCATCACATTTTAAACATAGTAAAGAAAATAAAATTGACAAAACATCAATTTTTAATCAAGATTTTTTTTCTCTTGATACTGATCTTTGAAGGACAAGAACAGTTCTGAAAGACTTAAGTAACTGCCATATCTTTTATCAGCGGTAAATGTGCAAGAAGTTAAAGCCCGTGTCCCTTTTAGGTTTCTAAGATTTGTAGAGTTGTAAACATTCTAGCAAAATTTCAGATGCCAACAGAATTCTATTAAAAATATTATTATAAAGTTCTTTATAAAAACTTTTTTTCCTATTTTTGTTTTTATTGGCTCTCTGTAGGCTATGGGTTCATAACCCAGTCATAATCAGTTCCACTCTGAAATTAGAAATGGGAATGAAGCCACTTTTCCACAAGTTAGAGAGTAAGAGCTGTTTTGGTGCCAGCAAAAATGTGACTAATAATGGTTCTTTCTAAAGATATGAAGTACAAGAGGCAAGATATAAAAAAGGTTATCTGGATGAAATTTGATAAATCATAAAAAGATGTATTGTGAATGAACATAACTCATTTCTGTCTACATCTGTAAAGTGAGAAAACCCTGGAATTTTGCTGATTTGCTTTATAATATTTTAAATCCTGTAAATATATGCAAATATAATTTATATTGCAGTAAACAGTTTATATGCTTCTATCTCTAGAAATTTTCAGGGTTTTTTTTCTTTGATCATGTGGACTTCTGAAACAATTTTAAGATGAAAACAAAAGTGAAGAGTTGTGGAGCAGCTGTCAATTATTTCTTAGAATTCATGGAGGGTTTTTTTTCCTGGAATAAAAAAAAATGGAATTTAAGGAAGCTGGAAAACCAGATAGAGATGAGAATTGGCTGTCTTAAAATGACAAAATATGATCTTATGGCTTTTTTTGTTAGAATAAGTTTTATTTGCAAGTTCAGTTTCCCTGTCAAGGAGATGTGGGCTGAAATGCTCCAGTCTGGTTGTGTTGTAGAGAGGGAAGTGGTGACAGATTTGAAGGTATTTTATTTTAATTGCAATGCATGTTGACAATGAAAGGCAAAGGGGAAATTAGTGTATGAATTTCTGGGCATTGGTGAGGCCTGCTGTGTGGAGGACCTTCCTCGTAGGTTTTTGGAAGCTTGTTGCACCAACATGCAGATTTTTGAGGAAGGGATTTGGTGGTGTTCTCTGTTAGTTCTCTTGGAACCTCTGTAGCAGTGAGACGCCTTTGAAGTAATCAAGGACCAAAGATGACTGTTTGTACACCATAAAAGATGAAAAGAATCATTCCCATTTCTCTAAAGCTGAGGTTCATGGGTCTCTCAACAGGGCGGAGTGCTGAGGGACCTGAACCCAAGTTCTAGTGTGAGGATCAAAAATGAACTTCCTTAAGGTGAAACTCTTTCAATTATTACTCATTTTTAGAAGGATAATTGCTGTGGAGCATTGGAGAAGTGATATCCAGATTTTAATCTACAAGAATAATGACATCATAAAAAAGTTTTGCCATCAAGCATGTTGAGGTAAATCAATTGTCAGGAATGTGTGTATGAACTCAATTTTTAACTAAATTCTGTATGCTGAAATATTTGCAATCCTTATGTTTTTAATATCTGAAAAGTGTATACCAGAACCAGAACCACTGTTTAGATAATAATTGATATATGTATATGTATATCAACAAAATGTAAAGTTAGGCAATGTCAGAGAAAAAATTATGCTTTGTGACATGGTGTATTTCGCAATAATCAAGGTATACTCACATTGAATACATGACAAATTTCAGTTGTATTTTCCTTCGCTATTCTATTCCTTTGGCAAGCTTGATCAAAGAATTTGTTTCAGAATAATCAACAGAACCCCAGGAGTTGAGGGGAACTGTGAATCTCTATTAGGTAATGGCTAAAACCATTTAAAGGCTTGAACTGAGATTGCAGATTTGGCTCGAAGCTCCAAGCACACCTAATATGGAAAAACAGTAAGGAAAAGAAGGTCAGTTTGATTTAAAACATGATGTTTGTTCCAATTACAGCAGTTGAAGATCAAGTATAAGAACAGCAGATATTTGAGGGAGCAGATGTGTGCTATTGGTAGACATACTGGCTTCAATAAAACCTGTGGATTGACAATTAGCAAAGAGTTATGCTGAGGCAGAGTGTTGTGTGGTGTGCATTGGCTTCGTTTTATTTCACTACTTTATCAACAGGAAGTTCTGATCTCTGCTGACTGGTGAAGCACAAAAATGCACCTCACCTTGCTTGCTTGCTGGTGGAATCCCTTCCTGCTACTTCTCCTAAGTGGCTGCTTTTCCTGAAGACAGTAAAGTCAATTCACCTCTGTAACATTTCAGACCATTTTCAGTGTGGTCTGCAATTTTTCATAGTGTGAATCTTTATATATTCTAGGCATGTTTTTGCTTTTGAAGCATTTGATTTAAGTCTTGTGCCAAACCCACTGTAGCACTGTCATGCCCAGAAAGCAATGTGTTGAATTTCGGTTTCTCAACGGGGACCACAATGACTACATCCATTTTCTTCAACACTCACTCATATTTGCAACCTAGTTTTTTAATATTCTACACATTTTTTCTGTAGACGTATCTCAGTCCCTTTATTTCTCCCCCAGCTACTGTTGTTTCTGCTTCCCTGGCTTTTTTTTTCTTTCCTATATTAGCCAAGGACATCTAATTCTCCTCCTAATGACTGTCATCTTTTTATATCTGCCCTAGTTCCAGGGTACCTTAGCATCAGGAAGCAGTGCTTGGGTTTTTTGCATCCCATTTAGTGCCATCTATGGCAGTGATGCTGACTTTTATAAGCTTTACATAGCTTACGTTATGAGATGGCACCTGCTGTATGAGTTTTATGGATGTCCAATGAATACCAGGCATCTGCTGCAGGAATATCTAAATAATACATAAAAGAATTGGAGTAGGTCATTTAACGTAGGTAAGCATGGAGGTAGCTATTCTGGAGTCAGAGAACTGCACACATTTGTCATCATTTTGATAACTGACAGCAAGTGTTTCCAAGCACTGTGGAAAGGCCCTTGCTGAGACAAAGCTGATGTGAGCCCCAGTCTAAGGTCTGGATAGACAGCTCCTTCTTGCACAAAGTGGGCTTAGAGTCTGGCATTAAAATGGGTACCTACTATGAGTTGCAACATGATTCACAGTCCCTTCATACTCCTTGAAGAGACAGCAGCATAACTACTGCCTTGATGATGAGCAGACGAAGCGTACAGAATGTGTTGTTGGAGAAAGGCGTAAAGGCCAGGCAAACTCAGGCTGTCCCTGGCCAAGAAAACAAGAGAAGGTTTTTGTCAAAGGCCGTGGTGGCTGATTGTCCCCCTCAGCTTGTTTGCTGTGTGGTTGGGTGAGCCCTTCTCTGCAGCTCATTTAGTGTAATGGTGTTTATCAACAACTGGAAGCAGCGACTGTCGGTGTAAGTTGGATGTTAGTGGTACTGTGGGTGCATCTGCCAGTCCTGTACCTCTGGAAGCACATTTGTTCAGCTGTGGTGAATCCTGTCTCAAAAAAGTAAAACAAGGGCTTTGAAGTATCTCCTGCTAATTTGTTTAGTATCTGCTAAATTTGAGCCTGATACTGTATTCTGAATCATCCAATGGCACAGATTGACAATGGATTTAAAAACAGACCTTCTTGTATTTGTGTTCCTTCAATATTACTGAAACAATTACTTTCCAATATAAGAAAGCTGTCATTGATTAAATATGACGTGCTAAAGTGTTGAAAATATTTGGAGCCACAGGTGTCATCCAGGCAGGGAGTAGTCATTGGCCACAGTGGCCCAGCTGTGCCAGGTATGCCTTTCCTAAGCTTCGTCTTCCTGCACCTTGAAACTCTTGGCTTTAGCCTTCAAGTCTTGCATAGCCCACTCATTATACCTTGTCTTCAAGTCATCAAGGTGACACCCAATGGTTGGCTTTCAACTCCAGTGTAGTTCTCCTCTCTGAGACAAGGTGTTTATTCCCCTTTTGTCCTAGCAGATCCCACCACACAGATCTCGCCAGGAAAAAGGAGTCATGGCCATGCTAAATAAAAACCAGAAATTTCCAGTGTTTGCAATGTAGTTAGGAGTAGCATCCAGCAAATTGATGCGTTCACATCATCTAAGTTAGGTTTCAACTTACGAAAAAACATGTAGTTCCACACAAAGGCTGTACATATTGAAAGTAGACAAATGTCAAGGCACACACATTTCATGTTCTGGGAAGAAATAGCAGGGCTGAATTACTAAATCTTAACCATGTCATTTTCCCAATGCCAAAAGGTTTTTGGGTGCTGGGATGCTAAAGACTATGAAAAAACATATTCAAATTACAGTAGAATTTAAAAACTGACATTACTTAAAAATAAGTGTTACCTATCACATAAATACTTGTCATACTAAATGCAGATTGTAAGGTTAAAAAAATATCTTGTTTTATAAAAGGACTTTCAGTAATAACACACAATGGGCTAAATGTACCCAAAGATAAATATTTTTATTTGTCCTTTTTTTTGTACCACCAAAGTAATGGTGAGAAAATATTTTTTTGTCATCTTTATACTTTTTCCAGCTTGATTGCATTTACAAAAAGAAATTATTAAAGCCATATTATTAAGATACTCCTTCAGTGATTAAAGATTATTTTAAAAAATGAGAAAAAAATTAATTCACATTTTGATCAGTATTCTTGAAACTGTTGATGTAGAATGTTCCCTGCATTTTTAAGAAATTCTTGTAGAGTGTGAAGCAAACCCCATGTTCCTTTGAAAACTAGGATTGTAAAATGTATCCTTTACTTTTTCAAAGAAAATTAGGTGCTTTTTAAAACACTTTTAGTTAATCTAATTTACCTGTTCACTAACAGCCAATGCCACCAATGCCCCCAGTGCCATTTTCTATAGGGAGACTGGCTTTCTAGTCGTCTTAGATCTGGATTAGTGAAAACCAGAGCAAATTAATTTAAGTAGTGCAAGTCACAGCAAAGAGTTTCTGTGCCCATAGATAATCTTCCAAACATTGTAGGAGTGAGTGGTGGATGCATATTTGAAGTTTGTTCTGCTGTGTGGGGTTTTCCTTCTTCATTGTTAGTCACTTTCTAACATTTGTTGCCAATCTTAAAAATTAGGTGTTTGGCATAATCACCTTGTTGTTTCTTTTCTTTCCCCTTGGATTGGAGCTAGACCATTAAATTGTATACTTCTCTACCTTAACAAGCCATGTTGGAAAGATTTTGCCATCAAAGACTGAACCAAGAGTCGTATCATGACAAGTTGTATCATGATAATCTGTGAGGGGTACAAAAGTACCACTGCTATCTGATAACTAGGAGTTCTAAATATCATTAGATTATGGTTTTGAGTATGGATAAAGCTAGACATTTTCAAATCGAGGTCTGATATCTTACTAAGAGCTTTAAGGTCATCTCTGCTCAGAAGCTGTATATACTTTATAGAATTAATAAAATTAAAAGACTATTACCTACATGTTATGGTGATAAACTATCAAGTAACTTTAGCATTTCTCTGTATTCTGCTTTGTGAATTTACCTTGCTGCTTAGTGGGGGAGATTTCCTGTCTGGTATGCTGTACAGCATGAAGACAAAATTGGGATAAATCTCTTGTCTAGGAATCCAGACAGTCTAATTTTCTTTTGTTTCTCATGTTTATGTCATCGCTCAAGTCTTACTCTGTGTTTGTGGGTGGGGCTGTGCAGGCACATGCGTCAGCTGCTTTTTCTGTATTTTTGGGGTGGATTTGTAGCATTTGTCACAGTGCAGCCTTTGTGAAGATTTTCTTTAATTGTATCTAAACCCACACAGAGGTGTGTTCTCTGGTTTACAAGCTATGCTTTAGGAAATACTAACTCTTTTTAAATGGTGAGATCTTCTGAAAAGTTAGGGAAAGGAGGAAAGGATTTAGGGTCCTAGTTCATATTGCCAGCTTGCCATTCTGAAGGAGTCCTCTTATGAGAGGACTGGTGAGAAGAAATGGTGTCCTCTTATGGTGGCTGGATGAGAAGAGAAAGTAGAATGGATACTCACCACAGATGGACACAGAATTATTCTAGTTTAGCAGATAATTTCAGAATTAGAAAGAAAAATTATGAAGGACAGAAATGTCTCTGAACTTACAGAAATATACCTAATAATTTTGCATGCTAAAGGAAATTTTGATTGAGGCTGTGTTTTGTGCAAGATGCATTTGTTCAGCTAATAGACTACTTAATCTAAAAAATACTTTTTAAAAATAGCATTTATTCCTCTGTTATAATTCTGATTCTCCTATGCTTTACTTTATGTTTCTGCTAAAACGAGGTGTACAGTGACTTTTTTCCTGGGTTATTAGAAAAAGAAGGTGTTTCATGTTATGAAATCTGAGAACATTTGTTTAGTAAAATATTTTACAGCTTCTAAAGGAGCAATGAAATATAACATTTGCAACTATGCAAATAATATGTAGGGGCTAATGTTTTAAAAGATCTGTCTTGCAGTTCACTTCCTCTAAACAGAATTTTCTTGTTTGGTTTCTGCTTGCTGACATACATGACGTTTGGTTGAAACAGTCCTGCAGACTGATCTCTTCCTTCTGACCAGGGGGCTTTCATAGTCCTGATCCATGATGTCTGGATACACATTTTTGCATTGCTTGGATGCACTCTGGACACCGTGGCAGCCTCGGAATAGACCAGAATTTCCCCCGTAAGCGGCAGCCCCTGAGTCATCACAGCAGTGGTTCAGTCTTGGTGCCAATAGCAAGCTGTCCCCTCAACTTCAGTAAGACAGGTAACTTGCAGTTCATGTCCCAGGTACGAAGGGTGCTAGGTCCATCCCAAGACCACTGGCTCCCTCTCTCCTCCCTTGCAGTTTCCAGTGCCGTATTCCCTGTCCTGCAGTTAAACTCCTTTCTTGCTCCTGTGTCTGGTAGTCCCAGCTTTCACCTGGTGAGCCTGGGGAACTTGCCAAGCTAATGTTCTTCATGGACACCCACAGGAGAGCTCCTGAAACAACTGAGGAAATGGCTGGGGTGTGTATTTGGGTTCTTTAGGTCTTTTGGTGAAATAATTCTTCTGCATTTGTTGTATGCACATCGATCTAGGACCTAATGAAATGCACTGCTTTTTTCACTTTTTGTTATTTAAAAATAAACCAGAACTAAATGCTGAGTTCTCAGCATTCCCTTAGTTCTAAGTTCTCAGTCAGCTCTGCAGCTGCAGAGTCAGCACAGCTTTTGTTTGCAAGTAAAACTTCCAAGGGCTGTAGAAACAGGACTAACAGCAGTTTCACTGTACTATATCTCCCTAAATGACAGGCAACGAGGGGTAGGTAGCCTGAAAATACGTAGAGGCCTCAGGCATTTTGAGGATGACATTTCAAAAAAAAAAAAAGGAGATGTGGCACTTTTCTTGCATTTTCATTTGGGATTGATGAGTGGAAGTCAGCATCTTACTGCCTGCAAATTGGACAGAGATTTAACCACCTGTACTCTCATGTTTTAATTAATTGCATCTGCAGCATGGGAAGAGCAGTGAGAATTCAGGATATTTTAATATTTTTGTTTGCAAAGCAAATGTTGAGCATCACATGGAGAAGGTTTTAGTTCAGGATGAAGCCACACCTGGTTTCAAAAATTGCTCTTAATACTAATAACAGGGACTGAAATGCTATTAAAAATATAGTATAATTATCAGAGTTGGAATACATTTGATGGTGTAGGAAAAAAAGCATGAATGAAGATTTGTACTAAGTTGTTTCAGTTTAGTAATTGAACTGCTTCATGTGCCATCTGTATTAAATACATCGTTAGAAAGGATTTTTAATGTTAATGACTCAAGTCTTATAGTTCCCAGTTCAACTTATAAGTTTTTTCAAATTAGAGGAAAGTGTGAGACTAAGGATGCTTCTATGAGTCTGACTTTGCAGGACTGAGCTTTAATCATTTCCAGTCTGTATCTTTGAGTTTTTCAGCTCACTACAGTTTCCTTGAAGAACTGTATTTTCATTGTCTTTGTCTTCTTTATGGATAACTATATTTGCTTTGCTTCAAATTTCTAAGACTTTATAGGAATTATTTTTAGGGAGAAGATTAATATTTGATAATTCATTAAAGACAAACATTCTGGAGTTTTTAAACCTTAAGTTATATTGAAAACTAAAGAAATGCTGTAGGTAAAGGAAGTGTAAATATTTGATGTCATGCTCTCAGAGAACATCTACAATTGGAGAACCACTTGGGAAACTGCACTGAGAAGTGGGTAATGAAGTGAGAGCTTTGGAAGAGTGGATTGAAAGCTTGGGCTTTCTGTGTGGTGAACAGTAAAAACTTGGGAAAAGCTTAATGGGCTGATATTTTTATTCTTTGGAGGGAAAGGCTTCTCATAAATATGATATGGCAAACCTATGAGAAAGATGCTCAAATTATATTTTATGTACTTTCCTTTAGAGTTGTTTATTTCCATTCTCTCATTTAAGAAAAGATATATTGAGTAGGGAGAGACAAATGTTTCCAGGACTGGAGATGCCTGTGAATTGTGATAATGTGTGAACAGTCCTGAATATTTCACTGTCTGTTTCTATATTCAGAAGTGATGAATTCATATGTGTGTTGTTTTACATATGGCTTGGTTATAAGACAGCATAAAGGACAGTGAATGCTCTTTTTCTTTTCTAATTATAGCTTGAGCCACTGTCATTCCCTGATCTCAGATTTGCCTGATGTTTCTCATCCATGTCTCAATAGTGAGTTTTCAGTCATATTTTTTAGTTGTGGGCCATACTGGCCGAGACTTTTTTTTTTTTTTAGCCATGTGTTTCCTTTCACCTGAATTATTTAGAAAAACATAATTTAAAGCATTCTGTCATACTTAAAGAAAAAGAACAACGAAACAAAAAATGAAAGAGGAAACACAGATGATTTTGTTTGCATTTAGCTACCAGAAATAAAGTAAGGAACTGGAAGAGAAACTGTCAGAGTTGCATTAGAGCAGAGGTTTGCAGTTATAGTTGGGTCTGGCCTTAGGGAAAGGATGCAAAAAGGATGTGCAAGCAAGGTGTCTCTTCCCTCACCCCTGTTTTGAAGATCGTCCTGCCCTTCCATAGCCTAGAGCTTGTACACAGATTGCCTTTAGGTATTTGCTTCTCAGCTAGGACATAGCTGGAAAATGCTGTTCACACCTAGAGTTCTCCCTCTAAAATTAATGACTGAAGGTAATTTTATTTTGGTTCATCATGAGATAACCAATGATAAAGGGACCTGTGACCTGTCCACAGATCTCCATGTCTGGGTGTGGTAAAGGGGATGCCAATGGCATTCACACATGTCTACTTTGGCTCAGTTTCTTAATTAAAAAATAATGCAGTGATGTTACGAGGTTGGCTTGATTTCTTTCCCTTTCCCTTTCCTGCATTTCCTGTGCCATGACAGCTTTTTCCTTCATGTTTCTTACGGTGATATGTTGCATTTCCTTCAAATCTCATGTCTGTATCAGTGTCCAAGCTGATTTACTTAACTAGATTTTGAGCCCCTGCCTTTCCTCCCCTGGGTATGTGTGACGCATGATACTGGCCCTCTAGAAACCAATTAACAAAATAAATTCAATCACTGAGTGACTTAAATAATTTAAAAACAATGAACATACGTTGTGCATACGTAGTGCCCACCTAAATTAGACTGTGCCCTCATTAAGATAAAGTTGCTTTGCTCTTCATTTACAGGAATAAGACTGAGTAAGGGTTTTCCCCCTAGCAAAAGCTGGATGCTCCCAGGCCTGCATGGCTGTTTCTGTCCAGTCTGACTGACCTGCTTTAGCTAATTGACTTCTGTTTGCCACTGTGGCAGAGTAGTAGCAATCAGAAGGCCACTTCTGGCCTGACATGACCAGAGGCTGAGAATTAAACATTTCAGTGCTGGCAGAAGGAGCCTTGCTGCCTTTTTTGCTGGGAGAGGGATCCACAGCTCTGTAGGGAAATACGGATTTGGTGACCGATCCAGAGGCAGGTACCAGTAAATGCTAAAGAGAACCCACTAGCTCATGTTGTGAAAGCTTATGGAGTTCTGGCCAAGGCACGTGTTAAATTTTGTTGTTATTACTCTTACTACTACATTTTACCTAAGGTGATGCTCTGGGTGGGCTTGGTTACAGCAGGTATGAGGAAAGGCATTTGCTTCTGGACAAGGGCATGCAGCTTTTCTCCCTGCAACACTGCTTGCTTGCATGCATAGATGAAACATAGGTGTGGTGCATTGCACTTGTCCTCATCCTTACGTTGCTGAGGGAGACAGAAGCCTGCTTATTCGCTTTAATATGTCCCTGCTTTTATCCTTTCCCTCATTTTGCCATTTATCCTTGCCAAGAGAGTATAAGACTGCAGAGCTGGGAGCAATTTGGGTCACTGCGCTCATGTTTGCAGCATATCAGGTAGTTAATGGATAATAATTAATTCGAATTACCTCCTTTCCATCTGTCTGCTGACTTGACTCTCATTTTCCCTTACCTTTCACCTCAGTATTTCCTTTTGTTTTCTTTTTTTTCCTTCCTTTGATCTTCAGAAAGCTACTTTCTAAATGCGCATTTAAACAGACCCATTGTGGATATGTGAGTGAATTTGAACATTGTCTAGAGAAAGCAGCTGAGTTAAACTGGTACCCAGAGATACACTCAGAGAGCTTTCTTCCTCCAAAAGCACCGGTTAAGGTTTCTCTCTGTTGTTGCTGCTGCTCACACAGAAACAAACTCCTGTATAACAGGTGGTAACATCACTGCCTACCTTTCTGGCTAGTTTTATACAAGAATAGTTCCCTAAAACACTCGATCGCCTATCAAGACGTGCACATCATGAATTTTAATCCTGACAGAATGAAGATTCTGTGTTAAAATTAGCCAAGAACATGTTGAACAGAGTCACTCAATGTTTGAAGTCAGCTCACATTTTCAGTAACATACTTGAACTGCCAGAACAATTAGCATGCTTGTAAAATTTGAGGTTAACTGTGTAAAAATTTGTGTTGCCTTGAATCAGTTGCTGAGCTGGAGTACACAAACATTATTTTAAATAAACAGTTTTGCCTGCTGCTGAGCATTTTATGAAAATCTTTTACCAACTCCTGTTTACACATCTAAATTCTAAATCTTTCATAGGCACACATGAAATATGACCTAGGCATTCCATCCTTCTATTGCAGATCTTCAAACTCTTAAAAATGTTTGAAGGGTAGCTGTTTTCAGAAGAGAAACATCTTTTTAAAACAATACAAATCAAGATTTCAGTGTAAAATATGCTATTTCTCAGTTTTTACCACCAAAGTGCATAGTCTAAAAATAAAACTGCTGGCAAGTGCTTAACTGCAATAGCATAAGGAAATGTCTCCAGAATAAATAAATAAACCAGCCTTTAGCTAAAGCATTTGAGTAAAATGAACATATAATTCATCTGTGAAGCCACATATTTGGAAGGTGGTATGCTATGGCTGGTTTGTCCAATTTATCAAGACAAAACACTTTGCTGTATCTTGCTTGAAATTGCTCTGGAAACCCTTATGATACCAAATTTTCCACTGCACAGAGGCCATTAAAACGAAATTACTTGGAAAAACAGTAGCCACTAAATTATGGATGTAGTGGCACCTAAACAATCAGTAGGAAAGAATTTTAACTTTGTAAACAAATGAATAATTTTTTAAAGAAAAATGAAAATTACCTGTAAGATACTTTCTATACTAGGACGTCTCAGAGTAACCATGACAACAGTCTGGGCTTGAAGTTTATTTGCTGTATCTCAGCATGTACATTTTTTTCTTAACTGAAAAAAAGAGGCATCAGGGACTACTGTATAAGAACTAGATAACATAGCTCTACATTTGTAAACTTACAGGTGATAATAGAGATATGTCACTCTAGATATGTTCCTATGGTTAAGAAACAAATTTTGGGTATTTTATCTTTTCCCATCAGTGTCAGATCTGCTTCTTACTCATAGTGCTGTATCCCACTGACAAACTAAAAAATGTGTGTTTTCCTGATAACATTGGATAGATGGTATAGTAGATATTTTTAGAACTGGGAATTTTCTTGCAATCCAGAAATATTTTGACCAACAAATTAGACTTAAACTACATATATATAAAAGTTAGTGTTTAAAAAAAAAAGAAAAAAAGAAGAGTTTTGTTCTGTTAATAATTACAAGGAGAAATTTGAAGTCAAAATAAAGAAAACTTCTTCTTGAAAACTGTCTTCTTCTATGACAAATGCATATATTTTGCAGCAAATACCTGAATTAGAAAAAAAAACCAACAAAACCTTTGTATAAAAGTAAACAGTTTTATCACCTGAACCATATCCAAAGACAGTGAAACTAATCTACCTTTAAGGAGAAATATTTTTATTTTTCCTCATAAAAAAGTAACAAAACAGTGGTAGCAAAAGCACATGTTGAACCACTGGCTTATAAAAGTGTTGTGACATATATTGAACTCAAAGGTGATTTGGTGGCCTGAAAGAACCAAATGAAATGTCCCAGCTGGTCTCTCAACCTGTTGAGATGCAATGGAAGACCTGCAGCAGACTTAATGTTGGTTTTTTTTCTGTATGGCAATATAGGGCCGTAAAGCATAAGAACCAGTAAATTCAGTCCTGTAACACAATTGTTTTGTGGCCCTACAGCGTGAGAAGCCTTTTGCCATTTTGGCATACTCTGTGTAATAAATCTTTCATTCTGCTTGGCAAATTATCAAAAACAATGTCCTACAAGTTGAGAAATTCACCAGATTATTCCTTCACTATGATGTGAAGTTTTTCCATTACTAATGAATTAAGCATTAAAATCAAAACAACTCTTGAGTTCACTGTCCAATCTGGAGTACACATTTCTCTGCAAGCAAGCAGCAAGAGTAGTTCTTTTTCTTTTTTATTCCACTCTTCCCCCTACTTTATCCAAAGGAGGGGGAAACCCCCCCCACACACACAATAGCCAGTGCAGTAATAAAGACTATGTGTTGGTGATAATCTTTTCTTTTAAGGAGCTACCAACACATAGACGAAGAAAAATTCTAGTTAGAGGACATGCCCAGGCTACATGCAACATGATCACACACCAAAAGTGATGAGTTTTATACCTCTAACTTAATGCTTCAACTTTTACTTTTCAAAGCAGTATCTCTGTTTAGAATGGTATAAAAACAGATTTTTTTCTTGTGTTTTCAACAAGAACCTTATCTTTGTTAAAGATTATAATTATCACTGGTTGAATGTTGATTTTTCTTTTAATTTATTTTTAAAATTCTCTGAAGTAACCGTGTTTTATATACTTTTGATGTATTAGTTTGCTTTTACATTTTTTTCAGGTTTGACCTATAATATTGCCTTCGTGTATGTATATATTTATTAAACACACTGTCTGTAAGGTTTCCAAAAGTTATTAGTTTGATAAGTCTTTTTTTGGGCTCCCTAACCATAGCAGTATAAATATTGACTTGTAATGGCTAGACTTGGTCATTTTTAATCATACAATGTGGTTGGCTTTAGATTCAGAAAATTACTAAAAGTGTTTGCATCTTTGCTTAGTTGCACTTTATACTTTTATTTTCCTTAAATGACATTCAAGCTACAAACTTGCATTTACAAAAAAGCATTTTTGGGGAGGATCTCCATCTCTTCTGTGTACCTTAACATTTCATACATGTGATTATGTTTCATGGGAACTATCATGTCCTTTTTCTCAGGGTGATTTATTGATGTGTTTTTTAAAGCATTTTGTGGAATATGGAGCTGCTCCAGATGATTTTTAGTAGGGACTTTTGTGTTAAGACAACAGATAATGGTTTTAAACTAAAGGATTGTAGATTCACTCTAGATAAAAAGAATAATTCTTTTATGATACAAATGGTGAAACACTGGAACAGGTTGCACAGAGAAATGGTAGATGCCCCATCCTTGGAAAGATTCAAGGCCAGGTTGGAGGTGCTCTGAGCAATCAGATTTAATTGCAGGGACCTTTAAAGGTCCCTTCCAACCAAGCTGTTCTATGATTCTGTGATATTATTGCCTCTGTTGGCAGCTTAGAAATTCACTCTGGTGAAGCCCAGGCTTAGCATCCTGAGCGCTCTTAGTAGAGAGCTATTGCATGTGTGGGACACTATTACCATCTTTCCTCATTTTAAAAATCTATTCCTTTATTATCCCAGGTGTTTTTGCTTTCTAAGTGACCACAAACAGGAAGTTTTGGAGTGTTTATCTTGTTCATTTGGAAAAAACTCTCTTTGACCAGAGAGCCAAAAATACTTTTTCCAGTTGACCCTACAAGAGACAGTCACTGACTGAAGTCAGAGAGCGAAACTGTTGCTGTGTATGAAATATGCTCCACCAGTTCCAGCTTATCATTTCAAATTGTGAAGCATCTGCTTTTGCGCCCTTTATTTCAGTCCACTTTCATTGTGAGCATCCTGGTTTTGTGGCCTGATTGTTTGAGACATATAATTTCAATTAACTGCCGCAGCCCAGAACAAAATGTATTCTATGTGCCTTTTAAATGTGTACAATGACAAAAGCACTTTGCTTTGCTTCTGGAAGGTATCCTGAAAACTGGGAATTAATGAATGGATCAAATCCTGTCAAGGTCCAATTTTGTCCAAACAAATTGCCATTAATAATCATTAACATCGTACTAATGTCACACTAACACTAGCTGGGTCCTGCTGTGCTATGTGGTGTCACTCTGTAATAATAGAAAATATGATAGTATTTCAATTCCCCAATTTCCCAGCAACACAGAGAGCTATGTTTATTTGAAATCAATCTTACTGAACATGAGGTCTTTGATAGCTAAGGCAGTTTCTCTGTGCGTATGCAGCGGACTCACATACCCAGTATTTTATGACCAGTGTGAGATTTGAGGTAAGCCTGACTGTCATAGTTTAATAGTTTGAAGTGTTTACAAGCCATTTTGCTCTGAAGTGTAACTCAGAAGGCTGGGGATTTGTTGCCCTTTCTGCAGGTGCTGGCGGGGTTACCGCTGCCAGCATTTAGCTGCTGTGGGGTTATTTGCCATTTGATCCGTCTGTTCACTGTGCTTCCTGCCTCTAAGAGGCCTTAAATAATCAGCATAACCCCCAATCCTTGCTTCTTAGCATGATGTGTTGTGGGAGGGTTTGTCCTCTATCCATATGGTATTCCTGGTTATGTCTAATTAGACAGATTCGTTAAATGTAATTGTTATAACTGTATTAGAACAGACTCCTTACAGATTTATAAAACCAGTCGAGAATTGAGCAAGCAGTACAGTTCCACTTAGTTGGATTTTTCTCATCCTGGTAAGGACTATATGTCCTCCCAGGTTGCATATTTGGGGAGGGTGATTATTACGTCCATATCTGTCAGCAGTGGTGCAGTGCTTTTATAAAAGGCCTTTCTGTTCACAATCAAATGACTAAGCTTGGCTTTGTTTAAGGGAAAAAAAAGACATTTTGTGAGGTTACAGTTGGATTCTGTGGAGCAAAAAAATGAATATTTTCTTACCATCGTAGCTTAGAGAGGAGCAGACAGAAGGAGGACTTCTGAGATCTTCAGTCAGTGCGGGGAGCTGGTGCACTGATTTGGAGATGTGAGTGTCCATATGCAAATCCTCACCGTGCCTGTGCATGGTTAAAAATTAACTCCTTTTACATTCTGGTCCATGTGAGCATGAAGCATCGTGGTGGAAATTGAGTGCTTCAACCATCTTTATTGTTTGACAGCAGTGAATGATTGTTCCTCCTTTATTAATTTCCAGCTGAATTGACATGGTGTCAGGAATGAGAACTTCTCGTTCTAGACAGAAAATTCAGTGGGATAACTGTTGTGATAATACAATCGTGTTTTTTAAAAGTTAGTCTTTGGCTGCAGAAGTGAGATGTTTCTGTGCAAAAGTGGTCTTAGAAAGACAAAATTATGTGGGAGAAAATACAATGTCAGACAGAAAGCTGGACTTGATGGAGTACAAGACAAATATAGTTTGCCCAAGTTCTATTTCAGGAATAGCTGATGGAGTGAGAATCATACACACAAAAGGGGATAAGGCTTATCCTCATTTTCTAGTAGCCTCTTAACATAATATCTGGAAATACCCACTACATCAATACCCAATACATTCATGGAAATATCTAGTACCAAAGTGTCAAGAAAGTGTCTTCAGCTTTTTCAATTTTTCAGTAAACTTAAATTTATTCTGAAGTTGGAACTTTTTAGCATTTAAGCAAACTTCAGGAAAAAAAGAAGCTTGTATTTTCATGGCAAATCAAGTTCAATTTATAATCTAGTTAGTACACTTTTCTCTATACATAGTGAAGTTCCTTATGCATAGACTGGAAGAATGTTGTGCTTATTTTCATAACCTTTTTTGACATCACCATGGTTCTATGAGGAATCACTATTTTTTTTCCTGTGGTTGATACTGAATGTGTATTTGGCTCTGACTCAAATACAAGATGATCGGAAAGCAGGGAGGTCTTTTTCCAGAAAACAACTCTGTTTCTGAGGACAAAAGGTGATGAAATGCTAAGTGAGACAAATTTAGAATGACCAAGTCTTGTGTGGCTCAGGACCAAGTTCAGAATCTGCTGTCTCACACAGAGCTTGGCTGTTGTGACCCAGTTTGCCTACTTTTGTTTTAAGGCTGTTTCAAAAAGTAGGTGATTCCTGACACCAGTGACTACAGAGAAACTATTGTATGCCTTCTTTTCATGTTGAAAAGAAAAAGCTATGCTGACCACTCCAGTGCTGGAAAGCTAGGAAGGAGTAGGATTCATATCACACCCCCATCTTTTGCAGGAGGTGAATATGGTTTGTCTATGTGTGTTCTGGTGTATAACAATTTGAGTCTCAAAGTTTTGTCTACTTTATTCAAGTAAGGTTGGGGTTTTTTTTTCCTTCAAAGCTGTACCTCCTGTTTAAAATTATGACATATCACTCAATATTTACTATTATACACTATTTATATTTTATTTCAAAAATTTCTAAGTGCTATGAATCGCAGAGCCGGAATGTTTGACATGCTACCAAATGTGAACTTCTGCCTTAACCTCTCCGTAGTAATTTCTAGTGTGTTCTGAGGGAAGAGAAATAGTATTTAGGGCTTGCTCAGTTCAAGAACTACTTGAAACTGAAACACGTGGAATTGAAATGCAGTTGCATTCTGTCCAGTTTTACATATAGAAACAAGTCTCTCAATCCTAAATTCCTTAAATATGTGAGCATCAGGACTTTTAGGCCATTTAGCTGAAAATATGACTTCTTTTTAATTTATAAATAATTTTCCTATATTGGAGATTATTGTGGGAAGGGAGGAGACTGTGTGTGTATAAATCCAGAAGTCTGACAAATGTACACATAACTATTTTTAGAACATAATTTTTTACATTTGGTGATTCTAGTGCTCATCTGAATGCAGTTTGACTCATTTTAGCTTAAGTGTTTTATACATTAAAATGTAAAATGTCAGCAGATTGATACATTTTTTGATATAAAGTTCCTCAGATATATTTTCATTAATATATAGTATCTGTGTGTGTGCGCAAATATTTATAATCTCTGTAGACTTCTGGTTAGCAACAGGTAGTACCAAAAAGTTGTGGCTAATTGGAAACCAACAGGTTTTATTAAGTAACAATTAAGACAATAGATCTTTCATTGAGAAACAAAATGAATGAGCAAATTTTGAAGAAAGTATTTTAATAAATTAAAAAAAAAATTCTTAGTAATTTGAAATAATGCTTTCAATTATTTAATTCAGTAATTAAATTGATCCACAAGTGTTTTATAACCTTTAAACTTACTTTATAACAGGTAACAAGAACATTTAGATTAAAATATTGCAACTCTTCAATAACGGGCTTTCATGAAAAGTAATTGTTTCAAAAGCATCACAAACAAAATCCATTTTGCTTTTGGATAAGCTCAGATATTTCTAGCTGATTTCACTGACTGAGCATGAGACTCTTTTGACGAAAAGAGTTGCAACAAGATGACAAAAGTTTTCTTCACTTCCTGTGCAATTTGGTTCAGACCTCTGGGGAGAGAGAGAAACCAAAATATTTCCTCTTTTTTACGCAGGTTGATTTGTGCCCACGGATATGAGTTAGTATCATGATAAAAGGGAGACTGCACTGAATCCAGTCGAGGCTATTTTCCAATAAACTGCTTTCTTAACAGGGGTAACACTGACAGAGGCTTGAGTTTAAAGGAAGAACAAGAAGTAAGGTGTTCAGTAGTCTAAAACAAGATTTTCAAAGAAGCAGGTCAAAGTAGGAAATTTTTGTATAAAAAAGAAAGATCTCCACAGTGGAAACTGGGTATGCCTTCAATCCATCAGTTCACACTGGCAAAAGTTTGCCTTAGGGTTCATAATAATTAGAATCCAGAACTTGTATGCATAAACATGTCTTCTTTGCATCTCTGGTGTGTTTCTAAGGTGTTGTATAATAAGTTTCTTTCTCTTCCTGGACACAAGCCTTCTGAATCAGTTTCCATCCGGCCAGGTTTTAATAATATTGCACCAGAGTGCAGGATTACTATCAGAGATGTAGAAAAAATCTGGTCCTTGCACCACTGCTTTTACAGTCTGCACCTGTAGCAGACATTCTGTCCTAGCTACCCTGGGATTTTCTAAAGTTTTATGTAGCATGTAACACTGTAAGTGTTAGTTTTAGGTCTTGTTGGGGACTTGCGATCAAATTTATGGAAATATGTTTATCTCTTATGTACATTTGTCTGTCACGCAGACAAATCAATAGTTCCAATCAAGAACAAGATAAATGGATATTCACCAAAAAATCAGTTGGAAGGTGAATCAGAAGCACGAATTTTCTTCTGATTAGGAAAAATACCTTAGAAGGATACGATTTTAGGAGCAGACTAAGTAGAAGATAGAAATTTACAGTACTGAGTTAAAAAAGCCACTGGTCATTCTTTTAATGAAATAGCCTTATGGAATCAGCCTAGGGTATTGGCTACTCTAGTTCATAGTCTTCCAGGACAAGCCAGTAATGGATTCTTAGAGGAAGAAATCCTCCAGGGTTTCTCCCCTAGTAACTACCTTGAACAATGATAAGGAATGGTTCAGGGCTTTCTGAACTGGAAGCTGGACTGGAAGCTACTGCTGTGCTCAGTAGAACCAAAGCATTTTTCACCGCATAGTTTCCCTCTACATCCCATATTTCTGAACCAGGAGAAATATCAAATGTTTTCTTTTTACTTCATGATTATGTAGACATCCCTTCATTAGCAATTTTTTTTCCTGCCCTAAAGATCCATGGCTCTTATACAGTATTTTATTATCTTTCCTTGTGTTTTTTCTACACATCGAGAAATATATCTCTCCATATCTGAATTTTTAAAAGTGGGTGTTGATTAGATTTCACAGGGGAAAAGTGCACCAGGCTACAAGAGCGAGTATTTATTGCTAATCACAAGTGGGTAGAAATAGAGCTCACTAATTTTATCCTAATGCACTTCAGAGAGAAGAAATCCAAGCAGTTAAAATAAAAGCATCACATGTTCTCCATTATTTGCTTGTGGAAGCAGTAATACACAGTAGATGGTATTGCAAACATGAGCTAGTCCTTTTTTTCCATTGAAATCAGTGTCACTTGATTAATTTCAGCAGAAGAGAGTTATGCCAAAATGGTGAATATGGTGTACGCATTATTCCAAGACTTGTGAAGCAAATAACTGCATGTCCTGATTCTATTTTTATAAATGTAAATTAAAATAAAAAATAGCTGTTAATATTTCTGCTGAGAAATGTTGACCTATGCATGCTTGGTCAGTAATTGCAGTGCTGCTCACTGACTAAAGCTATTTCCTTAAGACAAAGCAATTTTTATGTTATATTTTTCCAGGTACTTTTGATAACTATTAATAAGAAGTTCTTGTCTTTCAAACTAACTTTTCTTAATAAAAAAACCAAAGCCAAGACAAAATTATCAATCTGGCAGTTATATTCAATTCTTTGCCGTGATTATCTGAAGTATCCAGAATGAGAATGAATGTAAATGGCATTTCTGGAGTTGTGGCTTGTTTTGAAATTCCCATGCCCCATATATATACAGTCGGGAATGTATTTATATCGTCCTTGTAAAAGGTTAAAAGAATAATATTCATTTGGACTTTGGGTTTATATTTCAAGAGGATTTCAGAAGAGATACCAGGCTCTCTGTTTCCTGAGGTGAGCTGATGCTGACTCTAGCTTTGGAGTGGGTGTTATGTCCCCTGGCATTAGAGACTGTGCTGTGCTATGGATATCTCATGGAAGGCAGTCACCCTGTGATCCCTTAAATAGCCAGTGGGGAGAAATGGGTATTTGGTGCTGTTCATCTGGCCTGACTTAGGTCTTTAGTTTCTATTGACATGAACTGTCAAAAAGTACCTGCTTTCTACATGAGTTTTACAGGACAGGTGACATGGGAGACCGTATCTGTCTTTTGTCAGATGAATCCCATGCTCTGTGCTGCTGTCATGTGGAGTTCATTCTGCCACTTCACTGCCTTGCTGTTGTCATCAGAAGAGTAGTTTTGGGGTTTTTTTTCCTCATTCTCAGGGATTTTGTTTCAGGTAATCCACATCAAGAAAAGGTTTCATTCTCAGCCTTGGCAGAAGAGCGTAAAAATCTGTTCCACATTCGTGTATTTATGGAGACTCACATGTTGTTTCTGCAGAAAGCACCACTGCTCTGCAAGTCAACAGGCTGAGTCTCAGATCACTCTTTTTCCTTTGCCATAGGACCAATTTTTAATTCAGTGTTCATATTGCTTGCTCATAGGACTACTTTGGCTAAACTCAGGAAATACAGCACTCATGGGTCTCAAATGCAGGGCAAGGGTGAGGTAAACCGCTCGTGTGTGTATGTACAGAGATGTGTGTCAGACACAGTAGACTTAAAACTTATGTCATCTAGTCATCTTGTCTCTAGTGTTAGTAATTAGACTGTGTGGTTTCTTCTTATTTAAATTTGGTCAGGCTTGTATAATCTGCATTCTTGAGGCTTCTCCCAAGTGCTTTTTGAAATGGAACACTGTTGCATCTATTTTTTAAGAGAGCAACTAGCAGGCCACTTTTTAGGGGTTTTTCCCCGTCACGTGACATAGTAAATAAAGAAAATTATTATCTCTCTTAGACATTTGAACTCTGCAAATGAAAGCAAACCATTTGTTGAACACTTTTCAGTGTTCAACAAATGTAAAAATGCCTTGTTACATTTGCTTTCCAGTTGACCCTTTAGTCCTATTTTGAGTTACCAGATGAAAACAAGGTTTCCCTTCAAAGGCTTGTTGCCAGGGTAACTGGCACTGACACCAAAAGATGAATACTCTAACTACTTAGGATAATGCCCACTTTGCGAGCTAAATAAAGAGCTAAATTGCAGAGAAGGATGTTGGATAAATGTGAATTATCAAGGGAGAAAAACGAAGATTATTAGAGTTGCGAAATTCAGACAGGATTATTGCCTTTTGCACCAGTAATGGGTGCACACGCAAATCATGTGCTGCCTCTTGGCTCTCTCAGTCCTGCTGATCCACTGAATGGTGTTGGTACTAAACCTTTGCCTTGATAGCATATAAGGCTGTGGAAGTGAGAGGCAGGAAGCTGGAATTTTATAGAGGACTGATGGTTACTCTGTGTGCAAGAAGTTTAATATTTTGAGCTTGGGATTGAGAGGCTTGGGTGCTGCTGAGAGAGTTATTGTTGAAATCCAGAATTTCTCTGGAAAACTCAGTTTGTGTAAATGAAGGAGAAAAACCTCTCTGTATCTAATACTGTATAATGGAAGAAATTGTTTATTTTGATATTTGATTCAAATGAAGAAGTAATCTTAGTTCCTGTCCTCCTAAAACGCTGATGATGCTTTTGAGAGTTATGGCAGAAGGAAGCTTTCAAAATTGTTCAGTGATTATACTGAAGAATATAATCAGAATTTGATGTCTACTGATGTTGCTGTATATGAGCAAAACTATAAAAACAAATAATTTAATATCAAATGTTTTAAGTTTTGGTTTCTTACAGTTACTTACTGCATTGAATAATTTCTGTCACTGGTAGTTACACCGTGTCTAACTACATACAGATGCAATTTTTACAAACTCTATTTCATAGGATTTAACTCTAAGGAATACAGGAAAAGTTGGGGTATGGACCTCTGTAAGTCACTCAGTGGGCTGAGCAGTCACGACTGTTCCTTATAAGTCAGTTTTCTGCTGTGATCCAGTAGCTTGTTCATCAGATTTGTTCCGAAGATACAAACAAACCAGTTCTTCTTCTCCAAGCCAATGCACTATTAGTTATACCAAAGAAAACAAATATATTTTTTTCATTAACCATAGACCAAAACCACTAAGATGGCTCAGACTGCATTTATGCTGGAGCTTACATTTACATTGGAGAGCTCTTTGCTGCTCTCTGCAACGGCTGTCAACACCTGTCACAGTTCTGTAAGGAAAAAGATTTCTGCAGGTTGGCAGCAAGAAAGCCAGCAAACTGCTGCTTTCAGTTTCCATGAGCTTTTATTGTTATAAACCCTTTCCACCCTGGAGGTTATAAAGAAAAGTCACACCATACACTGTAGAAGCATGACCCAAAGGTGACTCTGCCCATAATATATCAGTGAAATGCCATGCCTGAGTCCCCCCTCCAGAAGTAAAAAAAAAGGAGCAGGAAGAAGTGTTTTCAAATATGCCAATACTGGTTTTTATAGACCCTGTAGCATTCTGCTTTGTTTTGAGTACTTACTCAGGTTGTGAAGTAAGGGTCCAGCCTTCAGTGTGTTCACTGCTTCAGTGGTGCCACATGACACAGGATGTAGGGCACTTGAGCCCAGGTAGGTTCTATATTTAGCCACTGTGTGATTTAATGGAATTAATTTGCTGTATTTCAATAAGAAAAATGAGCTTTGAATAACCAAAACATATGCTCAGAATTAACTTAAGGATATACTTCCTACTGTTAACTATCCGGTGCTGCAGTGGGTTTCTGTGGTTGCTCTGAAGTCACCAGCAGGGCTTCTCATGGACAACAGAATACATAGTTTTCCTCTGTGAACTTCTCTTGCAATTTGTGCTCATCAGAAAGGAGCTAAAATTCTCCACCTACAAAACCATCTGATAGATTGGAAATGTGTGCCTTTAAGAAAAGCAAAACACACCATTCTATGCCATGTCCCACAAAGACTAGAAGATACTCCTGGCTTGTTTTCTGTAAAAACCATCTCAGAATCAGAGCCCCCGCTGTTGAAGTTAACGCCAGAAGAGACCAGGCAAAGCCTGCAGCCGACTGTATCTCATTTCTAACTGCTACATGATTTTGCACAGCAGGCTTTCCAGGGAAGTTCCAGGATTTACAGCTAAGTGAATATACTTAAAAAACACACTAACCAGATGTAAGTAAGAATTTGTAATTCACACAGGACTTTACACCTTATTCATCCAAGTAACTCTTTGGGATGATGAAATAAAATTTAGAAAATGAGTGATAACTGTAGAAAGTCAGCTTTCTAGACTTTCCAAGGACTGCTGTGAAATTGTAGCAATCATCCAGAATCCTTTACCAGTACAGTAGTACAGACAAAGCTTTAGTCATTGCTGTTCAAAATCTTTATACTTGTGCACACTGAAAAGTTTACTTAGTTTGTAACTTAAATAAAACCAACTCATTCTTTAGAGAATGATTTCAATATAAAAGTGTCTCTTCAAGTTTCACATGTCAAAAAAGGTTAAACATTTTTCTGACATTTTTATTTTGATCTTCTCTTTGCAAATTATGATCCACAGATAATTTCTTCAACTGTAAAGTTACGTGAAATGTCTGTAGATTTCATGGAGGACCGTTGATTTCTTTTTCTTACTGTTGTCAGCATGTTTATAATGAACTGAAATACTGGATAATTATTGTAGTTAATTCAATAATTATTGTAGTTCAAGGTACTGTCAAAGTCTAGCGAAAAACACTTCCAAACAGCTTGCTAATTTTTTTAATATTATCAATTGATATAGAGGCAATTTGCCTCTATAGGCTTTCTTATTCACTGTATATTTTAAAAACCCATTGTTATTTGTTATTTTAATTTTATATTCTTCTCACTTATTTTTTCACTTCCATGAGCACCATCTTTTGTTTTAACCATACAGTTCCTTCAGCTTTGCTTAACAGCTTTTTGGAAAGGAAGACTCCTAAAAGAGTAAAGAAAAAACCTATATGCATGAAACATGAACTGTGAAACTATTTTATTTCTATGTTTTACATTCTTTTACTGCAGAGATTTCAGGGTCCTGAAGTAGCAATCAAGATTATCTATAACAGTACAATTAGTGATGACCATGCATGATAAATGCCTGAGTGAAGGCATCTTCTGGTTGAACTTGCTGAACCTTACACAAGAATGTTCTATGGTTAGAAACAGACATATAACTTGAAGTTTGAATTTCTTAATTGCTGGTTTATATGCATTTGCTTTTGTGCCACCTGTGTCTCTTGTCTGTCTTCCCTCAGTGCCCCCATGTATCCATACATATGGATTATACTCTCTTCAGCTTGCTTTTTGCTGTGCCAAAACAGCCATTTGTTCTTACCCTCCTCATAGAGCAGGTTCTTGGGGTTTTTTTTAAAAACAATTGCCTGGATTTCTCTATTATATGCTAGATAAACCTCTCACCTATGCCTCTTGCAGTTTACTTCTCCGTCTCAATGGGGGATTCTACTCGGGCTGTTAATTTCTCCGTCTCTAAGGGCATACACAAGGCCATGTTGGTCAGACCAAAGATGCATTACCTGAGATTGCCAGAGTGCACAGGGACAGAAAGGTGATGTCCTGCTATGCTCCAGTGAATTGTGGCAGTGCTCAGCAGGGAGCTGCATTGACAAATGCTCTAATTGTTCTTCAAAGCTTTTTGTATGTTCACATTCAATTCTCTTCCAGCATTCAGTTCTTCAGCTTGATGGTGCTTTTTGTCAGCACTTACCTCTCTAAAAGTGCTGGACTTGGTATTTCTTTTGCTGAATGTTTCTTCTGGATTAGTCCTTAAGAGTTTGGGAGTTGAATAGTAGAAATGTCAATTTATTACGGTGTAAGAGCATGCTTCTGATTAGTTAAATATTCGTGCAAGAAAGTCGAACTCAGGGATTCAGTCCAGTGGATGTTAGTGGTAAATTTCGTAGCCTGATGCTGATTTATATTTCAATAAGTCCAAAAGAATTTTGTATGCATTAAGTTCAGTGTGGGTTTACACTGATATTAGTGATAAAAGTGGGTGTTAAGTCATCATCAGTGCACTAGTGTAGAGCATGAGCAAAATTAATTATTTTAAAACTATCACTATTAATGCAGCCTTTGAAATGAGATTATTATTTTATCTATTTTATGTGATCAATACGGTGGACTCACTCTACCAGTCACAAGTAGGGCATCTGGATTTAAGACACCTACCTTAATTGTCAGCAAGACTCAGCATATAAAGATTGTGTGGAAACCCATGGGGAGGACAATAGGCACCTTGAGAGGCAAGAATTTCATCTATCTATCATCTTTGATATTCATTTTACGACAGGATAAAATGCTCTTTTCTTTCACTTAGGTATGAAACAAACCAATGTGACTGTCCTGTTTTCTGGTATATGTGTGCTTGTTGTAGAGGAGATGGGTCGTGGACTTGGATTGATGCAAGGCCAACAAGAAGCAACATTTTTGTTAAAGACCTGATGAAGCCTTCTTGAAGTGGAAAATCTGTCGTGATTTTTATAAAATACAGTTCCACGTAAGGTGATGATGGCAGCTTCCTTTAATGAATTGTTGAGGAGCTTTTATACTGGAGTATGAGTGAAGTAAATTAATTCCAATTAGCTGTCCTAGAGATGCTAAAATAATCAGTGATTCATACTTATTTATGCAGGCATCTTAAGCAGTTGGAAACAGCACAGGAGAGCCACATCAACTTTTCCTTCTCTTACAATTTATTCATGCTTTTTATTGGATGTTACGTGAAGATTTTTTTCAATGTATACTGAAGATTAACTTTTTGAATCTAAATATTTAAAAGAAAGGACAGCTAATGTGTATGGGCTGTACAAACCAGAAAAAGATGATTTCACAACAGTGAATATTGAAAATTCATAATTGGAAATGTATAAAAGCACTTTGTCATATTTTTTCAGTTTTGATAATATAGCTTTTAAAAATGGTTTAGAATTAAAAGCTCCGCAATGGAATGTCTTTTTCTGTTTATTAATAGAAACTTTTCCATGTTCACAGTCAGAAAACTCTTCTAGAAATCCAGGGGGGGGGGGTTTGTAGAGAGTTTTTCCATATTGTTTGGACTTTATTGCTTGGGATCTTTGCATCCAAACACTAGTACGGCATCTTTTTTCATAGAAATAAAATTTCAGTAAAATTAATTGGTAGGTAAACAGCATCCTCTTACAGAAAGTCGTGTAGTGATATACATGAATATGTTTGCAAATTACAATATGAACAGTTCACTATGTATATTAATATGGGAGACGATTCCCTGGAATCCTGTGTTTATTACCCATATTTCTGTTTCCTCATAATTTTGTGAGTTATTAGAATTTCGCTTTCCCTTTCAGAAAATTGCATTTTGCAAAAATCAAAAATGCTAAACAGCATTAAGAAGCCTTATTTAGATGAAAAATTTCTGGTACTTTCATAATAATTCTATGACTATGGTAATTCTCTGTGTGTGCTAATAGTCCTATTTGGGAATCAGTAACCTTTCCCAGTTTGTGTGGTACATACAGCAGAACAAGGATATCATACAAAGCTATCATCTAAAGATGTTGACTCTAGGTGTTTGTAATTGTAATAGAGATAAGATTCTGAGTCTGATCCCTTTTTGATTTGGTTTTAATATAATAGAATGGCAAGAGCATTTTAGATGCTTAGAAGGAATACCAATCTGATTTTTTTTTTTCAATTATCCATCGGTTCCTGAAAAACAATTGAGAACAAGAATCTGTTACACTTCATTTGTGGCAGCCTTGATTCAGCATGCCAAAAGTGGAGCCCTGAAAGTATTTCCTTGATTCTGTATTCTTTGGCAGGAGCATAATGAGTAATAAAATACAATCTCTTTAGAAAAACATGTGCTATCTTTTTTTGTATAACAGTAATGAGAAGATTACTTGTTGCTTTTCATTGTCACATCAAGTTGCTAACTGTTGAAATACAAGGCTGTTGCTGTATATTACTGCTAGGAACTAGAGCATGTGTGTGTGTGGCCTCATGTCTAGCACTGCAGCTTGTCACTTTTTGTCACTACCACTACAAATAATTGACTGTGATGAATCCTCGATTTCTTTAATGTATGAATTAAAATTTATTCAAGTGTTGATAAAAAATATGCCTATTTTGCTTTAAAATGAGAAAATTGGTCAGGCTCATTTCTATGAATATATGTAAATTAAGATTTCTTCTTGGAG
Organism: Polioptila caerulea; assembly: GCA_013397295.1. Lineage (NCBI taxonomy): Eukaryota > Metazoa > Chordata > Aves > Passeriformes > Certhiidae > Polioptila > Polioptila caerulea. Next base: position 443,013 of record VYXF01001370.1, read on the forward strand.
TGTACACACATATAAGCAGTAGGTAATTTCTTTCTATCTGACACAGAAGTTGAAAATAATTCTCATCTTGTCAGTTGTGAACTCAAAATGAAGACTCTAATAGGTCTCCATAGTGTTGGGAGGGGGGGAGGAGGAGAGGAGGTTGTAGTACCTGTAACACATCAGATCAACTGTAAAGCCATTATTAACTTTATGTGAAGTTGGGTTTTTTGGATAATTTTTTATGTGTATCTTTTGATTTGTTATAATTATGAAAGGAATGTTTGATAGCTGCTTCTCCAGGTCCTTTATTACTGTGTCATTGTTTTTGTGGTCAGAAGGCTTAGACATTTGACCCAATAATTTAAAGATATATCTCCATTTAATCATCCAAATAATTTTAAAATATTGAATTTAGTGTTTAAAGTTGGCAACGCCCTTTCTGAATTTGTAGTTGTCCTCCAACATTGTTTCAAAGAAGTGCAAGTTCTGTAGAAAATCTGAGTAATTTAAATGGTGATGGTAACTAGCTTTACCTAGTGCCACAGTGACAAGGGAGGTAGTAGCACCTTCCTTGCTCATTTCTGTTTATTAACAGCACATAAAAAGACTTCACAGCTCTCCTGGTTGAGGGGCAACTGTGGTTAAGAGTGTTTGGTGCATTGGTTACTAAACCTCCCATGTTTCAAAGCAGGAAGATCTCTGAATTTCTTTTTCTTCTTATCTGACAGGGTTAATTATTTTTATAATTAAAATATGCTTAGAGTATTCCACACAGCAAGCAGCATGCTCTTCAAAGGTGCCAAAAGAGTTATTACTTCAGATCTTTTGGAGTCCTGTCTTTTAAATGCTTCTCGGCTCCTACTCTTCCAAACCATGCCAATGGAACACTCTTTATTCTTGAAAGTCAGTGGGCACAAACTGAAGCACACATTTCTTTATTCTTCCAGGCATCTTAAATTACTTCTAGTGTTGATTTTAACAACTTTTGTGATAGGGATCTCTCAGCATTTACATTCTGGCAGGAAATGTGCCTTTTTTTCTAAGCCTTGTTCCAAGTGTTGTAATTCCTACCTCCCTGTTCAGAGTTTTTCTTCTTACACTAATCTCTTAAAGGCCTAGTCTCTAGTACCAGAAGGTTGACATATTATGAAGATGGCCTCTGGGAAAAGAGAAAATAGGAATTTTGTGTTCTGAAAACATATTGAAAACATGTTTGGGAAAATAGGGGTATTTGATAGAGTTACGCATGACATCCAAATTGCTATCTATAGGCTAAGTGGAAAACTGTACAGATAGTGTATATTTTGCCAACTGTAAATGTAAAATGTAAAAATTAGATGGGAAATGAAAAGAGGCTTAGAGCAGATTGCAAAGACCATTGCCATTGACCATGCAAGCATGAGAAACAGACCACAGCTGAAAGGGCTGGTCTATAAAATAGAAAAAATGTTCAAGAGTGCTGAAAACAGAAAAAATGTTCAACAGGCCACTGGATCAGGGAATAGGACTGGCAGGGCAGAGCTGTGGAGTGACTCAAGAGGCTTTGCTGCCACCAGGTTTTACAACTGTATAGCTCTGTACTTCTGGTACATTCTAGGCCTGCAGTGACAGCAGAAAACACATATATCTTATCTGCTGATTTGATAAAAAAATTGAACTGAAAATTACCATAGTAACTCTATCATCATATGAATCAGCTGCCAATCTATGAGGCCATCACTGCATTTTTCTGGGCTCTTTGTGCTACAGATATTTTGTAGGAAACCTGGGTTACTTGTTGTTGTTACTGTTCTAGGATTTGCTCTCTGAAGAAGTTCTAGTTCTAGTCCTGGATAAAAGGCTATGCAGCTAAAGTACTGTGCTGCTCCACAGCAAATTAAATTCCCTCTGGCAAATGATCTCCACTTCCCTAGTATCTGTGTAAGTAATGCCATTAAGACGTTTTCCTAATCCTCATATTTTAGTGATTGAACTTATTCTAGAGTACTGTGCAATTCTCCACGTGTTATCTTTGTCCCTGACTAAAACTTTGGTAGCGTAACAAGATTATCTGTGAGAAAGAACAGTATTGCATAGCTTGCAGCTACTTTGTCCTGCCATTGAGTCCCCACAAATTAATTAGGTTTTACTCTCTTGAATGCTCTGGGAAACCAAGTCATCTACAGATGCTTCAGGAAATTATAATGATGAACTCGTGGGTGGTTCAGTTAATTAGCGAAATCTCTTGAGTACAGAATATTAATAATGAATCTGCAGCTGCAGATCTGATAAATGTATGTATGTATGTACATGTGTATGTATGTTTGTATGTAGAGATGTGCTTTGCTGTGCAGAGATACCCACGGTAACTCTGGCCATGTTAGCTCAAAAAGCGAAGCAGCATAAACATATTAGTCCAGCCTTTATAGGGTTTGTAAAGTGTTGCACCTCTTACCCCTCAATCACTTCACTCTAAAACAAAAAACTATCCCAAATATCAACAAATCACTTGAATATGGGTATCTGTAGTAAAAAATATAAAGAGGGTGAAAAATATTAACTCCCCCATTTTCTATTTTGAAAGTAAAATAAAGTTGTTTGCAATTAGTGTTTTCTTTGTATTTAGATGTTAAAGATCTGATATATTCTGGATATGTGATAAATACAGAGATTGTGGAGAAAAATAATTTTCTTAGTGGATACCCACTATGAAATGACTACTGCAGCTATGCCCATTGAGGGTTTTACTGAAGTTCAAAAATTATTTCTAAACTAATAACTATAACATTTCCAAGCTATTACCTGCCACAGTAAATTGCAACGTTCCAGTGTTAGAGAAAATGTGGTATCAAAGTATCAGTGTCACGCTCATTTACCATCCCTTTCCTATTTGTTCTACCATGTTGGATTTAATATGGGTTAAGAACATGTCTTATTTGAAACAGTTTGCAATAGGAATGTCAGCTGTAATGGTCTGCAAGTTTGGTGTCTGCATGGTGGTGGGAGACACAGTGAGGGAGTTGAGGGTGGCACCACATTCCCCTTGGGCATCATGACGCTTCTGCTCTACCAAAAATTTTGCATTTAGGAAACCAGATCGAAATGCTTTGTGTTTGTCACACACATATTGTGCCTGCCCAGAGGGGTCAGCAGCTCCCACATTGCGTGGCAGTGCCCCTGTGTTGGTGAAATGATGTCTGTGGGAGCCGTGGCTTTCCCATGGTGATGTCCAGGGGCTCTTGCAGGGCTGAAATAACTTGCAGAATCCAGCGTTGTTGCAGCTCTGTTTCTTTGATCTTTCCCACAGTATCCTAAATATGCAGCAATGTAAATATATATATATTAATATAGCTGTTAGTAATAAAACTATTAAAGTTGACAAGGTACTGCTGCCACAGGGGATGCTAAAATGAGCATGTGAAATAATATTCTGTAGTGTGCAATAATATTCTGTAGTGCAATATTCTTCATGTGCAATAATATTCTGTAGTGTGCACTTCTAGGGTGGTTAATGCTGATTCTCTTACATAGGATAGAAAACTAAGACCAAACAGCATATGCAAAAATAGCTGCTGAAGAACAAATAATTTCCTCTGTTTACTACTCTTAGGCATCTTCTAATTTTTAGAATTATATGAGATGGAACAGCTGATGCATATCTCTTCTCCAAATTCCAACATTTTTTCAAGGCCTGTAGGTCCTTTGGACTCTTCAAAGCATTTGTGTTGTTTCCTAAAATGTAAGTTCAAAATCAGCTTTTAGTAGTGGTTATTGCTGGGACCTGATAATTGCTTGCCAGGAATTTTGTAAGGTACAGAAGAAAAGGAAAACTAGTCTCTGTTGAGCTGTTTTTAGGAGCAGAGAAGAAAAAGCTTTAAAAATCCAAGTTACTGGATAAAAATATTACTGGAAAAAATAATCTTAAAGACTGCTGTATTCAGCTTCACCCATTCTTTCAGATTATTGCTGTAGATATGTTACCAAGTGTAGTCCTGTAAATTAGTGGACATTGCTTATTGCATGGTCTTCCAGAATCCAGTGTGTACATTATCCTAGGTAACAATACCTGAGGAAAGTCACTGGTCTGTTAACAATCAGACCTTTCCAAGAAAATATATGCAGGGAATCATATTCTGGAATTCCTTTATGAGAAGTAGCTGTACTTCCCATCGTTATAAATGCTCACATATATCAGAATTTCTCTTACCAGCACTGACCGCTTTTTGTTTTAATGCACAGTATGTTAAATAAACTTTAACTACATGCTGTGAGGAAAAACCATTCCCTAGGGTAGCATTCTTCCAAAATGAACTTAATGGTAGAATATGTGTTTTTAATGACAGAGAAATTACAGGCTGTCACATAGTCATTTAGCAAAGCTAGAGTATTCTGAGTTTCTGCTGCCATTCTTACTACTTTAATAAAAATACACATAACTGAAAAGAAACTTTTTTTAATATAATTTGATAAAAAGAAGATGTTTCAAAATCTAAGCCTATGAACTGAAAAAACTGAAAACAGGGTAATGTGAAATACAGTTAGGGATAGCAAAGCAATTTAAAATGGTGTAAAAATGCTATCAATAAAATACATAAGGGGAGATTCTGAACTCTATCCCTACCCTGGGAAATAAAACTGAAGTTGAATTTCATGTTATGGTAGCAGTGTAGTGGCAGGGTAAGGCAGATTTATATGAGAATCTAATGCTGAACTTGGTAAAGCATTTGTACACACAAAGGAGAGTGAGGAGAGACCATGGATGGCTCCAGCCTGCACAAAATGCAGCTGCAGCCTTCAGAGGGAAAAACAGTGTGGTCTTCTTTGCCTTGAGAAGATTGTTTGCCCTCACAGAGAGCTTCTAGGGAAGGAGCTGTGAAAGAAGCCATGGAGTTTCTAGACATGATAATAGTTTGCATTTTTCAGTGTTATTCTATAGAATCTGGCAGCTGCCTGCACCTGCTCCATTCACTGCATGTCGATTTTTAATGTACTGGGCTATCACACCATTCAGTCCTAATGTGGTAGTGTGTAAGACTGAAATTTGTGGAGAAAACATTGCGATTACAGGACATTCAGTCTGTATCATCTGCTTTTCTAGAGAAACTGAATTCTTAACACTTTTAAGCTGCTTGTTGGAGTTCTGTGAAGGTGTGGCCTGTGTGGGTAACCCTGTGGTTGGCCATGATGGGGTGAAGAGCAAGAAGAGCAATGGCACATGACAGGGAAGAAAGCTAGATAGGAAAGGGCTGGGGCTGTGTTATTCCTGATATACTGTGATGGGAAAAGGTTTTTTTTNACTTATGGACAGAATTTTAAAACAGAGGGAGAAGTTATTACTGTGGGAGACTGTGTGTGGATTTGTTTTTGTGTAGAGGAGCAGTCCACAAAGGGTATGGCCAGACACCAGTGGGATCCTCAACTAGGCCTTACAAGGTCATCATACTGTTTGGGAGGCTGTTTATGAGATGACCATGGGACATAGGAAAAATCTCAGGTGATGTGAAGGGATGTGGAAAATACCTATCTTTTGGACAAAATTTCTGCAAATATTCACAGGGGGTTGAACTTGTATTCTCTTCTTAGTTTGCTTTTGATCTCTACAAAATTATTTAAAATTATATAAAGGAATTCGCGATGGAAAAGTATATTTCTTAAGAAATTGATTAGAATGACTTTTAGATAATTTCTGGGGTATTGATTCATTTTGGAAGGGATAGATGGAGCTCTTGCTGTTTTTCTACAGACTTTGTTCTTTATCCTAGTGAATAATTGAAATTCAGATTTCACACATATTTGATTCTTTGATATATTTTTTCATTAAAAACTTGCCAGTAGTGTGAGCTATGTATGTTTTCGAGATATTCATTAAATGAGATTTGTAACAGTTTACATGGTATTCTGACAGTTTACCAAACCTATCAGTCAAAAGCAGATGGCCTGCGTTGGTAGGAATTTTTGGTTAAAATGAATATATTTTCAACATATATTTTTCATTTATAATATATTTGCTAGCAATATTTTGTTCTTAAAAAACAGTTAATCAACCTGCAATACCCTCCTACACTTCAGCTTGATGCTTGAACCCTAGGATATTATCTGTCTGCAGTTCATTTCTAATATAATGTGATTATATTAGATTAATTAGATTAAAGTGATTAGTAATATAGGTGATTATACAGCAAATTATATCATATGTCAGACCTAAGACACTGAAAATGCAGCAGTGTTCATTTGTTGCTTTTTTATACCTACTTGTCTAGCTCCCTTTCATATTGTGCTCTTAGACATCTGGGTCTCCCTGGTTTTTTAATATGCCTTGCTGTTTTGGTTTGTTATTCAATGTGGATGTGTTGGCCAGCTCATATGGAGGGAGGACATGTTACCAGGTGTCTGTCTGGATTGTGGTGCTATCCAGCCAAGACAGGAAGGAGGGGAGGAAGAGTGTGGAGAGATGAGGGGACCGAATCAGCAATGGCTTCAGGAGTGGTCACCAGGTGGTCACCAGAGTTTCTCCCATGAGTGGCCGCACATGGGAGCTTTCTCGATGTGTTGCCTACATCCCAGTTTTCACATCTGCAAAAGTAGTAAAACAAAGTACAGGACTGTGGCCAGGGCACAGGCCTGTGAGGATGCCAGTGGCTCTGATTTCAAATGGATCTCTGTCTTTCATGCAAGATGGGAAAGCAGGAGACACCAGATCTGTTGCACAATCTGCGGCATGACCACGGGAAGCCTGGCACAGCCTTGCTCACTGCCTTGATGCAGACAAGGGTAGTGTCAACAAGACCAGCATCCTTGGACTTTTCAAAATAAAGACAGGTTCTCCTATTTGCAAGGGCAATATTGGCACACAATTCTCAAATTTATTCATGTATTATATGTCTTTATTCTGACTTAGGCATCATCAGTTATATAGCTACAGCTTCTAACAGTTCAAGGGTTTACTTATTTTCACTAAAACTTTAACACAAGCTTTTGTATTAGCACTAGAAATAATATAGATAATTCAGCTTAGGTTTTAAACAATCTCTGCTTAGTTTTTGACCAGGAATACTTGTCTTGCTTTATGTTCCATATCACTGACAGATAATAATAGAAACAATAGGGACAACTTACTACGACCAAAACTTTAGGATATGTGCTGGGGTAACACAGCAATTTAGCAGATTAAATAGTAGAAACTATGCTGAGGGAATGTTCTAAATAAAGGTTTATATGCATAAATATGTAGTAAAAAACTGCACTTTTTCTGCTGTTTGTTGTTCCTTTTATTAGCGTATTTTCCCACATATTTAAGTATGTCCAACAGACCACTTGATTTAAACTGAATGAAAACAGTTTAGAGAAGTTTATCTATATATTTTTATAATCTGAACTATTAAAATTATACCTGAACTGTAGATGGACTCTTTTTCCAGTAGCCAGGTAATGCAATGTTTTTCCACTTAATGTTAATTAGAAAGAGAAGTAGTGAGAAGGAAAGGTTTATCTGAGTTTATAATGGCTTAGAATTTCCTGAAGGAACTGTTAGCCAGAGAAATATGCAACAGTGATACCACCGTTACGCTGACATTAAAATTCAGATTTTGGGGGAAAAAATCAAAACAAAAAGTTTTGAAAGGAAAGACTTGAAAAATTCTTGGATTTTGATTTTGCTTTTTTTTTTAACACAGGTACCTACTTTCTTAGCTCAATGTAATAAATTGCCTGATGGAGCTTACTCCATTCCATGTAAGTTTTTTTCAGTATAAATACAGAGGGAGAGTTGAGTGGAAACTCAAAATCTTTAATAAATATTTTAATTTCTGTAGGTTTTTTCCGTGAACTATCCTGAGCCATTAGATTTTTTTGCAGCAGAAAGGCTTGTTCTAAAAATAATTTTATTCTCATTCATCTGAAAAGACCTTAATTATTCTGCTGAATTGTTTAAGTCATTCTCTCAAATTTTATGTCTCATGGTCTGTTTTCTTAAACTGGAATACTGATTCGGATGAATGTTAGTGAATGTGAAAAAATCTTTATGATTTTTTTCCTAAAAACATATTCTCCACTGCTGTGACAAGCTTTATCGTAAAATGCTTTGATTTTGGGAGTAAAGGTAATCACGCTTAGAAAATCGCATTAAATCTAATTTAGCAACTCTACCAGTTAACAGTTTTGATGGTATATTTAGATAGCTTGATTTCAAACAATAAAATTAGTACTTCTCAATACAACATAAAATATATTATCTTAAATTCATAAGTGATAATTTTTTATTGGACATATTATATAGTGTTACTACTGTGAACATTCAGAATTGGAACAGAAAATAGATAAACTGTTACGTTTCTTTGGAAGAAAATGCATCAAATTTGGGGAGATGTATTAAAAATGTAATTTGGTGTAGAATAGATGAATAACAGATAGCCAGGTCCTTTTCCAATGGTCAGCAATTTAGAATTTATTGCTATTTTAATGGCAATTATATATAATAATAGGAATTTATGCTCATTTCTGCTGCTCCCTGTTTTATGAAAAGTCATTACTTTTAAATCAATAAGACTGGAGAAATCCACTGTTATGCACAGTTTTTCTTACCTTCCACTTTGCTTAATATTACAACTGAAACAGATGTCATGCAAACTATCTGTGGGTTTTTTGTACCTGAACATTATCACCTTTTCAATTTTACAGCACTTTTCATCCGTTCTTTGGGTACCAGCTTCTTTGAGGTTAATATCCCCCTCCCTTGCTGGCCTTTGGTAGGAGACTTGTCCTCCCCATTAATTCTCATGATAATGGTCTTTACCTGACGTTCTTCTCTTCTGTCTTCCCTTTCCTTTCCCTTGCAAAAAGAAGAGCAATTATTCTTCTCCAGCTTAGTATCTTCTTAACTAGGTGATTTCAAGTCAGGATCGGAGTCTTTTTTTTGATTGCAGGGTGTCACAGCCAGAGGTAACTCTGCTGGCTGAGCACAGATCACCCGTCCCAGCATCTCCAGCTGGTCAGAGAGAGTGGCAGCTTTGTCAGGACCCAAGGAGTTGCACAATCTGCAGCAGAAATAGCATTACACCAGTGAGCACAGCATCAGTGAAGTTACATTGTTGTAAATCCAGTTCAAGAAATAGGAAGTCCAGGCCTGAGCTGTGTAAAACCATGTTGGTTTTCCAGGAGGCTATCCAGGAGTGCTGCCCCAGAGACTGGAGACACCTCTTCACTCTCTCTCAGCTGTGTCTCAGTGATGCTACTGGCACACGTGCTTTGGCTGGACTCCCAACATTCAGTTTTTCCCCCGGTATCTCCTTGCTTCTTCCTTCCTCACAAAACCCCGAGCATGCTGCTTGTAGTCACGGCGCTGATAAAAAGCAGGACCTTGGAAAGCAGCAGATCAGCAGCTGCTTTGTGACATTCCAGCTAAACTTAACCCTCAGATGCACTTCTGCTCCTCCAAAATCTGCTTTGTCTTAAGACATTCTCTGTGTCGTCGTGAATGCGTATTTGAGGCAAAGGTGCTTAAAAGAAAATAGTGCGTGTCAGATAAGAATATCCATGTTCAAAGAATTCAACAATTTAAGCTCAGCATTGAGGTGGTTTTTCAGAATCAAAAATAATTGGAATTGGAAAAGTAAATTGCATTTCAATTAGTGCAAAAATTTTAAAAACAGGTGTAAAAAATAAGCCATCACATAGCCTGTGCTTGAGGAAACAACTGATGCAAACACTTTCCTAAGATCTTGCATAGCTAGTGTTACATTGTGTAAATTAAGACATTCTTTCAGTACTGAAAATAATGTCTGCTTTGAAATGTTACTAGCTTTTGCTAATTTCTTGTGATAATGATGTAATTGCATACTCTTAAATGAATGTTTTAACAAAATATAAGAAGTTTTTAGAAATGCAATACATCTAATTTCAGAGCTCCCTTAAAAGTCTGCAAACAGACTGTAAGTAGCAGCTTTTACTTTAGTTTGAATCCCCTGGCTGTTGTTCAATTTTTGGTCAGTTATGTGGAGTTGTGCTTTCTGTGTCTAAATGCAAATTTTTTTTTTCTATCCTACAAAACTCTTCTCCTTCATCTGAATTAGGGAGCAGAGAAGTCCTGGTTCATCTCAAATTGTCCAGCTGTAATAGTGCACAAGAGAAAGTAGCTGAATTGATCAGATTTGTCCTGTGAATGGCACTGAGCTACAGCATTTGCACCCCACATCTCTTTACAGACCCTGTGCTGGAAACATTTCAGCCAAGTACCTGTTAGGTTTCATTCTTCATATGGGTGCATAACTCACAGCGTAGGGAGGAAGCCTCATCATGACTTTTAAGGTGTCTCCGGGCTGCATGGGGACCTGAGGAGCTCCCTGCTCTGACCCTGGCAGCCCTGTGAGCCTGCTGAAAGCTTCCCAGCCTTCTCCTGTGCACTGCTGTTGCTGCAGCCCCTTGGTGTGGCTCACCTGTTTTTTTTCTCTGCCTTTTCTATTGATGGTTTGTGGCTGCCTGAGGGCTTCTGTTGGGATTCTTGGAACACAACTGTGTCTCCTTTTTTATAGATATTCAGATGTTTTGTTAGAGGTGTAATGCCCTCAGAAAGTAGCAGTAGTACTTTGGGGAGCAGATGACAAGAGAAAAGCGCCAACAGGATCACAGGAGTGGCGTCCGTGCTTCTGGCTCTCCAGAGGCATGGGCAGATCTGGGAGCTGGGGGAGGCTTTTGCCACCCACACAGATCCCTTTCTTTTTAACATTGAGAAAGAACAAAGGTAATTGTAATCAGATAGGTGTACTGGGCTTAATTCTTTAACCTCATAGATGCCTCGCATAAATGAATTTTGACTTGTAGTAATGTATTTTACAGGAAGTACTTGCTGTTCTTACTGCTTCTACAATGTATAAAGGGTCTTAGGAGGGTTGGTAATTACATTGGTCTGCCTTTTGGGAGGATATATTCAGCACACAAAATTGTATCTTCTTGAGGCGACTGTTAATTTCTGCTTTTGTAGTGTTTTATTGTCCATTGAATAATTAATCTTTGCCAGCTTAAAGGCTGGTATCATTCTTTTCAGTCTACTCTCTTCCTAGCTGTAACTGAGTTTAAATCATTAGTTGCTGCATTAAAGAAATGAACATATTGCTTTGTGCTGCAAGATTATTTTACGTTTTCACAAATTTGGGTATTTTGAATGGCAGTTCTACAATTTCAAATACCTCCCAGTTAATAAAAAAAAAATAAATAAATGTGTAATAAAGAAGTAAACAGACCATGAATCTGAATAACTTGTTTTTCAAGCTAAATTTTTCAAGGAAATTAGTTTACAAACTGCATTTTGATGTCTGGAGTCCATCAGTCTCTAGGAGAAAGAGTTGTAATTACATTCTGTCTCAATTTATGCTGTATGTCTGCACTCCTTTTTAGAATTTTTCTTTTTAATTCTATTATATTGAACTTAATTTTACATGACAAGTAGCAGAATCATTTAGATAAGTAACAGAAGAAATACAATTGTTCTGTAAAGACACCCAGAGTTTTCTGTAAGGAAGCTCTTCCAAAATTTTTTCTTCACTTTCTCAGATTTCTTTTCTGTGCTTTTTTGAACTTTTAAATATTGAACTTTCTTCTCTTAATGACAAAAAAAATTAATTTTAGTTACATATTAATCTGAAGTTATTTTTTTTCCTGATTTGAAATCATGAGTGCCTTAATTGCATTGATAAAGTTATACTTTGTAATTTTCAAAATCTGGATGATTTCAAGAGTGAAATGCATTACAGTATCCATGTTTCCTGTTTGACATTACAAACAGGTAAAGAAAATGTTCAGTGAATGAACTCCATCCTTGATTGCTGTGAAACAATTAACAAGCTGTTTATTCCTGATAGAGGTTGTTTATTTGTAAAATTCAGAGTTATTTAGAGCAAACTCAGACTAGAGACCTGGGATTTTATCCTCAAACAATACTTTTCTTGACATTGAGTATACTGGAACTAGAATTCTCAATTTAGAATTACATTGATAACGTATATTCCCATCCAATTTTGCTAAAAAAAAAAAGCTGTTCTTTTCTTGAATTTTTTTTTTAGATGAAATTGATCTTTTCTGAAAGTGGTTCCATCTGCTCTGTAGTAGCCCAATTGTTCTCATGATAACTTTCCAAGAACTCTGAACTTTAGGTAGTGTTTTGAGAGATGAGATGCATTTCATATCCAAGTTGTTTTGTTAGACGTTTAAAAATAATTTTCTTATCATAAAAGAGGAGGAGGATAAGCTTTGCAATGGCATAGCTGCTTAACTAGATGAGTTTTACTGTACAGTAGTCTCCCCTTTAATGAACAGCATTTACTACAATTAAATTGTGTTAAAGCATGCTTTTCTGCTTCTCCTTATTATTAATGCCCAGTGGACTTGTGATGCCACGCTTATTCATAGCCAGTATTTGTTAGAAATCTGCTTTTCTTCCATTGTTACAGAGGGTAAAACAGGGGCAAGTCTTTTAAACTGGAAGATGTTAAATTTAGATTAGATATGAGGAAGAAAGTCTTTACTGTGAGGGTGGTGAGGCGCTGGAAGAAGTTGCCCATAGAAGTTGGGGATGCCTCATCCCCAGATAAGTTCAAGGCCGTAGTGGATGGGGCTCTGAGCGCCTGGTCAGGTGGAAGGTGTTCCTGCCCATGGCAGAGGGATTGGAACAAGACAGTCCTTGACAGTCCTTTCCACCCTAAACCATTCTATGATTCCATGACTGATATGCAAAAGGAAGCAGACGCTCAACACTGCAGTTTCAGATTGCTTTTATGTTAGGAAATGCTAAGGTAAACTATTGAGAGCTGGGCACCCACGTCAGTGCTTGAGTCCAGGTCCTTGGTTACTGAGCAGGGGATTAACTGTGCTGGGGTTAGTTGTTAGTGGCGTCCCAAGCATGAATCAGGGACATCCCAAGGCATTCCCCTCCTTATTCTCTCCTGACTGGCTCCGCATCCAGAGAATAAACCCAGGTCTGTTCTGTTCTTTGGCACAGACTCTATCCCACTGAAGTAGTCTTCAGGCCATATCCACGGGCTCCAGCATTGTAGACACAGCACACAAAGTTGAAGTATTTTTTCATTTTGATACCTCTTATCTCCTCCTAAAAGATTGCTCTTCTAAGTCAGCTACAGGTCAATGCTCCCAAGGATGTTGGTGACACATGGGAGCACTGGTGGACACTTGGGAAAAGGGATTAATGCACAGCATCTCCTTGGTCTCACAAAAAAAATAAGGCAAGAATACATAGAATATACAAGAATAACTTGCAGCTGGTCTGCCTGCAGGCAAAGGGGGCTTCATTAATATCAGCTCATGCTATTTCTACCACCACCAAAGAAACAGAAGAAAATGTGAGTTTAATTGTACTGAACCTGTCAGTACTGTAGGAGAACCGTTGTTCTTTGAGTAGAGGAGATGCAGTGATAAAGTAAATAGAAACTGTAGATAGTACGCCACTTGTTTAAAAAGTGCCAATCACAGATATTGCCATCTTTTTGTTAGTAACCAATAAGGTATGTAGCCAAAATAGCAATATGTCTTTTATTCATTGCTAATTAAAAGATAATATCCATGACCTGAACTTTATATTTGGCGTGAGATAATTTGGAAATAAAAAGATCTGGTGTTCAGTAAAACTGAAAGAAATATTGCCCTTTCCCTGTGCAATGGTTTTCTTAAAAACAAATTGCAAACTGAAGATTTTAAGTTGCTAATATGTCATCCAAGATGTATCAGACTTGAAGCAGGATAAATAGTTTTAATTATGTGTAAATAGATTCATTAAGAGGAATGCAAAGGTCCAGCAATTATTCATTCTCTGAAATTAGATTAAGAATATTGTGTTTAGAGTCTTGTATCTTAATGGGCCGCTTAAATTTCTGTTTATAGCTATTATTCTCTTTCAAATGCACATTAATCTTCTTCTTAGTGAAATATATCCATTTATCTAACAAAAGGAAATGTTATATGTTCCTAGCTATTCATGCAATTATTTGAAGACAGCGGTGATTTAAATTTTAGGTTGGCAATACATAATTTTACTTTGTACTTGTCATTGTTTCCTTGAGTATCTCTGGACAGTATTGAGAATGATAAATTCTTTTCTGTAGAGGGGAAAAATTACTTTAAAAAACAGGGAAATGTTTTATATACACCTTTTCAGTGTCATGTGTTCAAATATAATACATTGATATTTGCTTTCCTGTGGGAACTTACTTAGATGAGTTTTACTCTAACTTCTGATGACAAGATCATTTACACACATCTACAATATTCCTCTGGTATATGATGCTAATACTTATACACAAGATCATTTTCATCCACATACAAGTAATACCTATAGCTGCAAGTTTAGAAAAATGTAGACTGCTCCCACTTGGAGTACTGCACTTGAGAATATCCATATTGACATGTGGTAGCAGAGGTGTGAAGACTTTCTCTTCAGTACCGTCACTCTTGATTATAGGTGTAAATATGATCAAAACCAAACCTGTTAAGAGCAGGCTTGTTAATCTAGGAAAACATTGCAGTCTCACTGGCAAGTTAGTTTCAATTATAGCTCTTAGCATATTCCCATGCAGTTGCCTTGTATGTTGTGTTTCTCAGGGGTACTTGACTATCGCGGTTACCAAAAGACAGAAAACACAACACGGTAACATAGAAACAGCCTCTGTAGAAGGGAAATTATTATAAGAACACTCATGCTATTTTTTTCCATTTGTCAACAATGTCTGTCTGGTTTTCTTGAACATAGAGTATGTCATCATCTTTGTGCCACTGACTGACAGATCTGCTCTGGACCTACTTTCTCCTATCTAGGGCTTATTTGCTGTCATTTCTTCTCGCGGAGTTGTCTCTATCTGAAATGTGAGTTGAATTTTTTTTTTTTCCATTCAGATGTTGTCTGAATATCTCCTGTCCTGATATATGTGGAGAGTGTTATCAGTATAAACCAGCCTGTTGGCTAATGGCCTGAGTGGCATCTTTGACTCAGTCTTTGCCATAGCAACGCATCGCCAGACCATGACAAGACTTACAGGTCATCTCTGTATGTGCTCTGCAAGAGAACTCTCTTCCTTTCATTCTCAGACACAAATCATCACTTGCACCATCACTGTATTGCATTGTGATTATTGCAAAATCACTTTCTCCTGGTTTGACAGGTGCAGTTCTGCCCTTACAATATCCATGTAAAGTAAGGATGATACAGTGATCTGTCCAGCCAGTCTGTTTGGCATTCTCACCCCACGTCCATGAATCATTACACTGGCTCCTGTGTTTCTGTTGCATTAAATTTAAATGCTTGTCTTCACTTTTAAAGCTTTTTTTTTTTTTTAAACAGTCTGAACATAGTTCATCAAGCTTGTGGCTCAGATGCAGTAGATTAATTCCTTGGATAATACATTCTAAGACATGTTACATGAAAAATATGTAATTGTCCCATCAGTTTCAAAGTTTTGACTTGAAAGTCAATAGTTACCTCTTTGCATCAAAGCCTCACTAATAATAAAATGGGTGTAAAACATTGAAGGAAACAACCTTTAATTTCAAGGACAAAAAACCAACCCAAACCCACCAAAAAAAAAAAAACTAGTGTTTGCTGGAAGGAACTCCTGGAGGTCATCCAGTGATCCCACTCAAAGCATAGATATGTCCAACGCTAGAGCATGGCAGCGATGAATTAATCTGTCCAGATCACAGAAATATTCAGGGGGAAGGTTCCACCACCCTTCTGGCCACTTTTTCTATAGCCTAGTTGTAGTGTTGAGATCTGTTTTGCTCACTTAATGTTTATATGTGTGCTATTGATGTTGGATCAGCACAGTACACATGTAGCAAGTTAATATTCAACTGTAATTTCTTTTAATCATCTAACCATGTGGCAATGAAAGGCAATTCATGCGTTTTTACTGTGGTGAGCCTTGGTAGCCATATTGAGGATTTCAGAGAATTCTTGTCCCCCCCCCACCCCTTTCCCTTAAAAATTCAGTAGTTTGAAGCTTATACCTGTAAGGGATTAGCACAATAGTAATACCCCTGGGCTGTGATCATATAAATATGGACATTGATATTAATGTAGTGAAGCCACATTTTCATAAATTCTTTCTATTTATTTGCATGCCACTGAATCTGTGCAGAGGTAAAACATAATTTTATATGTTCTGCAGCAGAGGATGCATCAAAAACAATTTACAAAACATTTACTCTGTTCAGCAGAATAAATTCAAGGAAAGGCGAGAAGAGCAGATCATTGGGTATCTGTGTTTCTCCTGCAGGTGGATCTGCAAGAACGTTTAAAAGAACTCCCCATAATTAATCTAAAGTTCAAGGGGATTAGAAATAAAGTCAAACAAGTAGAACTTGCATTTTGAAACCCATATGCTTAATTATATTAGCCTTTTTCATATCTGTGAATACTGTGAATAGCTTATTTTCTCACACTCATTTATTCAAATTAGTTTGCATTTTTGCAAATAATTGTTAACTGCTTGGATCTATTAAAAGCATTTTGTACAAAGCATGTGTACTCATCTATGCTGTTTGATGACCAGATGGAAGAGGCATGATGCTGCACATTCAAATTAAAAGTGGCAACAAACAGGCCTTTCTGCCACTCATATTTCACTCACATACATAAAAGCTGGTCTGAGTGCTTCTCAGCCAGTGATTGGCACAAAATATTTGCATGTTGGTAGTGAACATCAAAACAAACTCAACTGAAGTTAATACTCCTAAAAATTGTACTGCTTCTTCCTAGTATGTACCACTTTTTTTTTTATTCTTTAAAGGTAAGTCACCTCGGGATCATAGCTAGATCTAAATTACTGTTTTGGCTTTAAAATTACTTCCAATTATGTGGGCTGGAGCACCTCCCTAAAAGTCTCCAAACAGTGCAGTAATCACTACTTTATATTTTAATGCAATTTGAACTAGCTTGGATTTAAAAATGGGAGTTCTTAGGGGCAATTCTGATCACCCTTAGTCACAACACTGGAGATGTTTCTGTGCATCTAAAAAGATCTGCTTGCTATGAACATTCTTCTGTTGGCATTTCCGCATATTTGTGAGCTGAAGCACTGGAAAAGCTATTTTTCTACTTTTGCTGTGCATATTCTGACAGTCAATTTGACAATTCATCGTGTCATACTTATTTTAGGGGGGAAGGTTGTTGGTTCCTTTTTTTTACTTGATAATTTTCCTGCTTTATGATAGTCTTGATTTTTTATTACCATTTCCTCCTCTTTTGTGGTAGTGTGCCTTCTTTCTTGTAGACCCACATTTTTTAAATTTCATTCTAGAGTCTTTCAATCTTACTGACGTTATTTCTGCAAATGTTGGCTAGTTTTAGGCATAAACAAAAATTTCCTCTGTTTTGATTTGTCCTTTAAAAAGCAAACTAATGAGATAAGTAATGTGGAAGGACTATTAAAGAATACTTCCTACTTATATATTCATTTGGAAACTTGTATGAAATTCGACATTTTTAATGAAACTATTTGCAGTAGATGTTGCCAAGGAGAAAAATATCTGATATTGTTTATCATAACATTTTTTTGGCTGATTCTTTTTTTCAAGTGTATCTAATTCTTGCTCACTCATAGTTTCCATGAAAAAGGCCAATGAATATTAACTATCCTAAATCTAAAACATTACATTCTGCATAATGACAAAGCATGCAGTGTATTCTTTAATAGTCCTGCCACATTACCAATCTCATTAGGGGTGCTTTACTAAATTTGTTTATTTGCAGAGTAGGAGTTGCATTGTACATGTTTCTGCATTCAGGAAGAGTAATACTGGATTTTAGCATTTCTCCTAAGTAATTCTTGGTCTATAAGGTTCTACTGGGCTTTCCCATTTGTTATTTAATTGATGTGCCTACTGAGGGTGCCAAAAGGTACTTGAGATGGTGATGTCTTGTAACATTTTACCTGCAGGAAAAAAAAACATCAATTTCTCTTCAGACATTTAAAGCTGGATTTTGATGTTGCTTCCTTGATGAACATCGCCCAGAAAATGCAGGGTTTGTACAGCTTTTTGAAAAAAAACCCTGCTGTTTCTTTTTTTTTTTCTAATTTCTGAGTCTGTTGGTTGTTTCCTTTTTGTGGCTTTTGAGGTGTAACTACATCAGTTACAGTTGGTGAGAGGATGTAAATGCATTTGACCATACAGAGCCCATACATTTCTGCAGCATTGGAGCAGAAGCTGAGAGTGGAAAATGGAAAATACTATAAAATAAGGCTCTGGTGGGACTTGTCTCTTTGGATAATGGTAGTATTCCTTCATACATCTTCTCCTCTGGTGCAATTTCTTCTTTTTCTGACACAGAAGTCAGTACATATTTCAAACAAATGTTACCTCCTCGTGAAAGTTTGGGAGACCAGTTCAGCTGTTCATCTTGTGATATGTCAAAGAGTGTCTGACTTTCTCTGGATGTATGTTGACTTCCAGGTTTTTTGGTTATACTCCCTCCCTGTCTCATTGTGTGTTACACCTTGTATGAAACGAACTGTCCCTTTTTATTTGAATATCAGCAGGTAGGTGGCTCTTCTGAAGGTGCTGTTTTTTGTGGCTGCAAAGGAAGGCCAATACCACATCCTAAGTTCTTGGAAGCATGATATCCTTCCAGGTCCATCTGGTGTCCATCAGACATGACCTAACGCTGCCTGTGTTGTTTGTGAGCAATGTGTAAGCAGAGGACTTAATTTCTCAGACCTGATAATGGCCACTCAGTTCATATCAACATGATTTTCTGGAGGTTTGTTCTCGAGCTTTTGGTTTGTTTATTTTCTCACAAAATTAATGTACTTTGTCAGCAGTCAACAAGCACAATCTTTAAGGTTTTACAGCATTTGTATTTATTTTGAAATCAGCATAAAATTACTATACACATACGGTCTTCCTATGTTTTTATTTCCTCTGCATTTTATTGTTCTCTCTAACTCTCATAACCTTTTGCAAAGTGGAAAGACATCTGAGGAAAGCAGGTATGGAAGAAAAACCCTTCTGCTTTCTCTCACAGATTTTAATTTAGAATGGTTAATTCAGTACATTAGGGATGCTACTGTTTTAGTTGCCAGTGAGGGATTAGCAAGTAATTATGGCAAAGATTTGCCTTCTTTCTTAGACTGAAAAAGATAATCATAGCTCTTAGAGAAGATGAAGGTAGTGCTGCAAAAAAACTTCTTCCTTCAGAGGTTGCCCACTTTAACTGCTTTGCTGTTGGAGTAAAAAAGTGAATAAAAGGTACCTTGAAGGAAGCAAGAAGTAGAAATAATTGTCATTGCAGTAAATTGGTATAATGCTTATGTCTTTAGAAGTTCTAGACTTGGGTCTATGTGAAAGACAACCATCTTTCATACACAAAGAAACAGATCAAGAACTTCAATGCCAGACCAAAACAAAAAATTGAATTATTTTTAAATGCTTTGTTTCTTGTGATTCAGGCCCCTAGAAAATGCTTCCCTTAAAGAGAAAATCAAGTGAGCTTTCAGGATTGTCTTTGTATGCCACATATGTTTACTTCTAGGTGGGTGTCTAAATCTGTGGTTAATAACCATTTTGGGAGAGAAGAATGTAAGGTCTCCTGAAAAAAAGAAATTCTGTGTTTGAGAAAATCCAAAGCAAACACATTTACTGTTGCTATCAAGCTAATCAGCCACGAAATACTACATATTGTGGGAACTTGCATATACCATACAATAGCATTTAACACCAGTGTAGTCACTCTTCTTTGCTTCTCAAACTTCTTATCTCTGCATACTGACATGAAAGATGGGGATCAGGAAGAAATCAGCCCCAGCAAATTTGAGGCCAGTTCTAATTCTGTACGTCTGCAATCACTTCTTTTCCTAGCTGCATGTACAATTACTCAGTGTAATCCCTGGCATCTCACTTCTCATTAAAAATCAGCCTTGCAACTAGAAAACTATAAAAATTTCTGAAAAGTAGAAATTGATTAGTCTAAACCATAGGTTACCAATCCTGTCCATCCCTGCTAGAATGATTATATCTGCAAGCAACATCAGGATTTTAACTGCAAATCTGCAGGTATTAAAGCTCAAGTGGTTTGGCTTCATTTAGGTGTAGATCTAAAAAGTCCTGCTAGCTTAAATAATTTTATATCTTCAAGAAATGGATTTAATTTTCTATAGAAAAGATTCATGCAGTCATTATTTTCATTTTTTTTGAATGCGCACTAATTTTTTTTGTTTGTTTCTGATTTCGAAATTTTCCCACTTTTCATGCCATTTACCACTGCTACTTAGTTTCTGACCTCCTAGTTTCTCCAAAATAGTTAATATTGTTACTGAAGTGTCATTAATGTTTTAATTTCCTTGCTCCACCTTTGAAGAAGATGAAACAAAAAGCATTCTAGCAAGTTTGAACACTATTATTTGAACTGCTTACCCATTATATTTTAGGTAGCTTATTTGTTCTAGTAGGCATTCTTCATATTTTCTGTGTTTTGTACATTTTTCATTAGGATTGCTTTTTCCTTATATAAAAAAGTCCTCCCCGTAGAATCATTAAAAATTACTACTTAGACATTATATATTTTCCTGAAGTTATGTTAGATGTATCTGCTGTTAATATTTGGATACAGTAAAATAGCAGGGTTGGCCCTTCCATGTTCTAATACATCTTGTACCCAGACTTGCCCCACGTAATTCTTATAAGAAGGACGATGTTCCTCAAACGGAAGGAGGCAGAATGTCCCAGGGCACTTCACCCTCTTAAATTGTCTCCAGTAAGCTGATTTCTTGTGTGCAGAGCAGCATTTGAAGGGGAGAGGTAGAAAGCTGTAGCAGAAGAAGTCACCACACAAAAATGGCATCTATAAACTTTTCAGCTTGACTGCTAATCACTGATGAGATAAAGGGCAACAATTGGGTACCAACACAGAGACTCTGACACAGAAGCAGTAGAACTGTAGTCAACTACAAAGGGCATCCAAATCCAGAAAGATAAATCCCTTAAGTAAAGCCACAAAAGGAATCCCAAGATCCTAGGGGTCAAAAGTATCATTACTTTTCCAATTACACCATAAAATATCACAGCCCTTTCAGTTCTGTCCTTTCAATTCACAATGTGTGTTCATGATAAACTATATGATTTTGCCATAGCTACCAATGTGCTTTTAGCATTATTGATAAACAGCCACTGCTACCTCTTCATGCTATGGCTTCAGACTTTGGTCTCGTGAAATCTTTATTAGATGAAATAATGTTTAGAGGTTGTCAAAGTTGTGTTTGAAGTTACCAGAATAATACATATTCTACTACCTCTTTGCTTGTACAAAACCTGTAAAAGTGTAAACTTTTTTGAGGTGTTTTTTCTTTATTCTATCCACATAGCTGTCTTCTCCACTTCTATGTAATAGAAGATTTCTATGAACTGTTCATTTACAGACATCCAGAAGTTTTATAATGTCTGTGTGTGAGACTGCTCTTTATTTGACACTGACTTCTATTATATATTTAAAATTCCTTCAGGATGGAACCAAACTAAATGGTTGTTTGTGCTGCATGCTTGCAGCATGAATTACAGGATTTGAGAGGCAGAGGGAAAGTTAGGAAACTGCAATAGCAATAAATGAGTGAGTATACACTAAAATAGAATAGTAGGGTCGAAAAAGAACGGGGATTCTCAGACAAATCTCATGTCTGAGATTTGGCAAGTAATCCCTGCTTCTTAGTAGAGGACATAGGTTGATACATCTGAAGTTTTCCATGCAAAAGCCTTCATTTTTATTACAAAGAAACCAAATATATTTTAAATTTTACATCAGGGTTTTACACATTTTTTGGAACTTGGACAATATCTCAAAGGATTCCTTCACTCCCCAATGATTTTTAGGTATTATTAGAGGAGAAGAAAGAGGAGTTGGGTTCTTATTTTATGTTCTTGCTAATTCTATTCTTATCTACTAATATATTCCCATACAGAATAGTGAAATCCACTGCAGTAGCATTTGTTATGCCATGGTGTTTACTTCTCTGTCTTTTTTATAGAGAGACTCGAAGGTGATGTGTCCATTCTAGCAGATTATATTTTGTCCTATGTTAGGACACATCTGATATAAGCTGATGTTTAGGTACCATATTGCTCAAATAGAATATCTGAGAAATAGCCCAAAGTGCAGTTTTTAAATTTGCTCCATTCTTTACATAATCAAATCTGACCGTTATGTGCCCAGGAAATATTCTTTCAAATGAGTGACAAGGCAAGATTTGTGAATGAAATACTGGCCCATTCTGAGTAAATTCATTTTAAGGGAACATTTCTGTGCAACAGGGACATGTGAAAGAGCTCCTTATATTAATTTACAGAGCCTGAGGAAAATTTACTTCTTTGTTTAGTCATACTGACTTGTTGAATGATAATTTAGCATTCCATATTTTAAAAAGAACATGGTTGTCACTCTTATTTGATTGGTCATATAAAAGTGTTAGTGGTGCCATATTTGTTGTACTTTGCTTCCTATATTCTGATTTTCTCTGATTAAAAAGGAGGTGAATTGTATAGCAATTTTTTTTTTCTTTTCCTTTCCTTACATGTATTAATGGGCATCTTGTAGTTCATCTCTTACTGCTGAGATAGGCCACTGTATCAGCTTTGGACATTCGTGCTTGGTGATGGATTATATTTTTTTATACACAGAAAGAAAAATCAGCAGACCAGTTAAAAAAGGAGTACTCACAGTTCGACAAGGAAAGATTGAAGAGAGCAGGAAATACAACATCTAATTAAATAGTGGTCATGCTATTTTGGTGCTTCAGCAAATTAAATATGAGATGCATGGCTTAAATATTGGAGCTTATCCTCAAGGTGTTCTGTCAGAAATCACTCTTTATGCTGTTGATGAAACCAGATCTCATTGTAAATAAGATTAATTTTGATTGATGCTGTGTACAATCCACTTTCTATCAGGAATTCACAGATTCGTGTATTTCGTGATGTGCTTTAGTGTTACCACCTTTTAAGAAGTTTTGCTATACCTAAAGCTATATATTTTTACTAGTTGTTATAACACCAAGAATTATTCTCTGTTGAATTCTAACTTATTCCATTTGTCTAATTATATATACATAAAAAATTAATATCCTGAAGATATCAGAAACAAATTTGAAAAAACATCCTTTACAAACCTCCTGTACCAACTAATTACATTTTTTTAAACATTTGAACTCATTTGAAGAAAAAAGCAAAATGCTAAAAAGGGAGAGGTAAAGAGGGACTGCTGTCCTTTGCAGGGCCTGTGAAAAGCCTAGGTCCAGTTTTGATTTATGTGGAGTGTAGAATGTCAATGCCAACTGCTGTTTGAATGCTACATGGCAACGTATTGAACTGTTCAGAAGTGCCTTAATAAAAGATAGAATATTTTTAAGTCAATACATATCTGCAAAAAATGTGAGAAGGATTATTGTGCTTGAAGGGTAAAATGAATAATGCCATGTTAGATCCAAGAATGTGTGAGAAAGAAAGTCTTGAAAGGCAGAATGATTTCTTTTCATCTTGCTGGAAGTAGTTCCATTAGGATTATAAAACAGTAAGTAAAGTGTTCAGATTCTATTGTGCTGCAGGTTTTTGTACATATTCATTATTCTTTATATAAGCATGTACAAAGAGGTGGAACTAAAGCAGACATTCTTGCCTTCTCGTTGCTGTGTTTCACCAGCTGCACACTCATTTACGAGTATTACTCTGCTAATAATTATTTTAATGAAATCACAGTCTAAATTGGTGGTATCAGGGAGCAATCCAGGAACAGCCAAGTGATTTAGTACCAAATTATCGGAGAGGGAAGAACTGAGAAGTATACTTGCATGGTTCTTCAGGTTTGTGTGTTCTGCACAAATAATCAGGCTGAAGTGCAAACAATACATAGCCTTTCTCAACTGCCTTCTCTGGTACTTTCTTCAACAGGAGAATACTGAGTCCTAAAACATTTGAAGTGTGGGGGAAAATGGAACTTCAGGCTTCCAGCATCAAATTGGCTTGAAAACTAGCTAGACAGAGCAGGCAACCTTTTCAAACTGTTGTAAATGAGCAAGAAGGAGAATATATAGTACCACTTTCATCTGAAACATTTTCACTGGCTCAGTCACTTTGGAATGTCTCTTCTAAAATAATTAGGCTGAGACTTTGAATGAGTTCAGTCAACATTCACATTTTCTATCATAAAATGTACTTTGGGAGTTTTCAGCATAAAGAAGTAAAGAATTAAAATTGTTCACATACATTATTATCCATAGAAAATAATCCATGTATGCTAATAAATAATCAGCCAGACTGTTCCTGAGATATGTTACATGGCAATGATATCCAGTTAAATCTCAACTAATTTTACATAACTCAGAGGGCTAATTTAGGATCATGGACCATCTGCCAATAATAGTAGTCTGTACATAATTTTCGAAGACAAATAGGAAGCTCCAGAGACAATTCAGATCTTAGCAGACCTGAATTTCTTTGGGAGGTTTCTCTTTGACTCTAACAATTATAGTGGAACACACAGGGCAACCATGCCCCCTAACTTGGGCACCCTTCTCCCTGAAATTAGTTTAGGTTAATTTTTATTAAACTGGACTGTAATGTGTTCTCATATCGATAAAGTCAAACTATACTTATTTAATGTGCCACTGTACACTTGCCACAGAGTTCATAATTTGTGATAACATTATTATCCTGGTATGTCTTTATCAGAAGGAATTACTAAATCTTTGCCTTTTGCAAAAAATTCTTCAAAGAAGGTGCACTATAATAGACTAATTTTGATCCAATTTGAACCTTGGTTTTCCAGTATTGCATGTGTTGGACAACAGACTTAGATGGCTGGCCTCTCTTGTTTAACCTAGAGCCAAGAGAGATAGAAGTGATAGAAGGCTGTTTATCTAGCAGAGTGTTTATTCCTATTTCTACTTCTTATTCAGCAAGAGATAGCCTTGAGTAGGATTATACCGCAACATTTACTTGAAGCTACATCTATATTAATCTGAAACCAAGACAGCTGCCCAACTTTCATTCCTTGACAGGAATGGCAGAAAACTTCCTCACTATGTTATGGCATCAATGGGCCAGTGAGCACCATGCCAAAACAGAGCTGAGAGCTACTCAGAATTACTACTGTGTTAAATATGTACTGATTTTTGCCCTATATTTCCTGCTGCCGCAATGAACTTAGAAAAGCAAAAGGAAATTTTAGAGATAGATGTTAAATTACTGTGTTGTTCTGATAGCTGATCAAAAAATAACAGAAAGCAGATTCATCACTTCTTTCACTGCCCCAAGTTGATAATGATTTCAGCAGGATAGGTCCACTGCTTTTTGTTTCTGAATAGTTTGATGCTGTTAGATGGTTGTTTAGGTATAAGTGGGGCAGAAGAGTGTATATTTATACTGGAGAACATATATTGGGATAGGTGTTCTTACTGTCTATACAAATGGTGGAAGAAGTATGAATAGCATTTGAATCCATTTTTGCTGTCTGCTTGAACTGCTTTTTGTGCTTTTTGTAGTTCTTTCCCCAAGACTTTATCTGTAATGAGTAAAGGAACTGGTTTGCTATCCTAATGTTAATTCTCTGATCTCTAGAGTTCCATAGAACTTCTGTATTTAGGATTTTGAGGTGCTCAGTGCCCACAGCATGTGTGCCTATCAGTATGTGACTGATAGAGCACTTGAGTCAAATAAACCCCCACAAACATTCTGGTATTCAGGCTAGATAGGGCTAAATATGATAAGGATAATCTTAAACAATTTACAGATGTTACCTTGGAGCCTGGCTTAGGGTGGATGTTTTTTTTCTGGTTTCATGATCAGGACATTGTGATAACTGCCAACCAAGGTCAGGGAGGAGGCAAGAAGTTTCTGGTGTTTCTTTACTTGAGCTTCATTTGTAATTATTATTTTAAAAGTTCTGAGATGGGAAATTGGAAACCTGGACTAGAGTTCATCTGTGTGGAGTCTTTAAATATAAATACAGATAAAGACATGGCTCTTGAGAGTTATTAAGTAATTACAGAACTTTTTGCAAATGGAGGTTATACCACTCAGTCAATTTATTATAGAACTGTTTGAATTTAATCAGTGCAATACAAACATTGCAATGTGCCAGATATTTTATTTCTGTCTAACTGATTAGTGTTTGAGTGCTTGGCTGTTTGTAGGAAATAAAGAATTCCTCCAACAGTAAATTCTTGTGATTATGAATTATGCCTTTCTTATATTTGGTGATTGATGAGTTCATTGATAGTTTGAAATAATGAGCTTCAGAGTATTGAGTAATCATCTTCTGATAAGGTACAGAGGCAGTCTTTGGCTGGGTAAAATCCTTGCTGTGAAAAAGAAACCACCACCTTCCCCCTTACTACAGAGTTCTAAGTGTGATATTCCAGTTGTTAAACTTATTTTAACTACAACTCAGGGCTGAATATTTTAGAATGGTCCTAAATGTACAAAAAGGTTTGAGAGGTGATCTGATAATCTGAAGTGTTTTTAAATGGTGTTTGGATAGGATGCCAATTTGGATGTTAAAGTCAACACCAGTTGAAAGAGCTTTTATCTTTCATATTGCTATGTCTTACTAAGGGATTATAAGCAAGGGCCTGCAAATCTCAGCAGACATAATTTTCTTCCCCTCAGGACTGGATGTCCATTCATTTCACAGTTTCAAAGATAAAATTAAAGCAGGGTGGTGGGTCATGAAAATCTTTTGTAATTCAGACAATAGATGCATGTCTTCATATCATAATTAAGTTTCATAATTCTTGATAGAAATAGAAGTAAACCTTCCTTTGTCCGTTTCCTCAGTGCTATCTTACTTCAACCTTTGTAGAAAAGAACTTTCACATAATTATGAGTTTTCATCCTCTCTTTAGCTTTCTTACTATGCCTTTGTCTCTAAAGAACTGAGTGGTATCAGAGGTTACAGTTTAGTTCTGTAACAGATGTCTAAACCTGCTTTTGCTAGCTCTGTAGTGTGAACTTACAATGAAGATGGATGATGTAACCTGTGTTTTTCAGTCTTTGAGTTACTAGTGAGATGTTGACTTTTTCTGAGGTCGTCTATCTTAAATGAATATAAAGTAAAAAGTTGCATTCGGCATTTCAGCAGAAAACATAAAGATGGATTCAGAAAAATTGTCATTGGTGGCCCCAAACAATGGATTACCTGAACACCCCGCCTCAGAAATAAGGTGCATATCCATTTATGATGGCATATTTGTGTACACCATTTGATGAACAGCACAGGGCCAAAACCAGTCCCTGCAGGATCAGACTGATTAGACTGTAGTTTGTAACTAAGTCTGACAGTTAATTCATTAATATGATTGTGGTGGTAGTATGACAACGTTTTTAGCAGTTACAGTGTTGTGAATTACTTGAGCAGCATATAGG
>VYXF01001377.1:4184-16272 GCA_013397295.1 Polioptila caerulea
AAAAAAAAAAAAAAAAAAAAAAAAAAAAAGAGTGACATGATATACAATTTCCTTATGCAAAACCTACTTCCACCCATGTCCTTTCCAGCTGACAATAATGTAGCATTAACCTCTTGCTTACAGGGGATCTTGCCTTACCAAGACAATCTTAGAAGAAGATCTTTGAGAATATAAAGATAATTATTACAAAAACCAATCTGTGGTAGCCAAGACAGAAAACAAGTATGTCAACAGACACAAATTCGCTTCAGTCACATTACAATCACCAATTCATTTAAATTAATCCCTCTGCCTATCTCAGCATCATACTACAGAACTTAAATGTTTCAGCATATACTGAACTCAATTTACAGCAAGTTAGGATAACCACTTGCCACTTGGTAAATATCAAATTTCTAAAAATGTTTAGGGAAGCATGGAGAGTCTAGTCCAGAACAAACTCTATAGAGCTTTTGCTGCCAATTCTAAGTCTCAGAGATATTAAAAAAAAAAAAAATCCAGATAAACTGTCATTAAACACCAACCTTAAGCAAAAATTCTAGCCTCTTTTCTAATACAATTGTTTTACATATTCTGTAAAAGCTCATTAACACTTTACTGAATTGAAATACCAGGGTTTTTTAAGCTCGAAACAAAAATTATTTCAGTCATCTTTGATTAATTATTCTAATTTAATTTGTATCAAATGTTACTTAGCAAAATAAAAAAAAGTAGCTTCAGTGTTGGGAGGGAACGGAAAGTGTTGTGGGGATGGTTGTGTATGTGTAAAATCTGGGTTTTGTACAAGACATTATATGAAACAATGAAACAATGTTTCCATAAGAACATATTCAAAATTCAAAATCATGTTATAAAAAATTAAGTACGTGGAAGTGTTTTAAATCACTGGAGCTGAAGAAACATAACCACAAATATGTCTAAAACTAAATTAAGCTCACAAAGCAAAAGGGAATATAAGCTGGATAGAAATCTAGCTATCACGTGGACAGGAGTTTAGAGAGCAGTTTCTGGTCTACTGAAATGGTATTTCTTCCTAAGCACACAGACTATTGTCAGTGGATATTCTGTTCTCTCAGGAAAAATTAAGAACACGATAGACTGAAAAAAGAATAGAAAAAAAATAAGAAAACAACCTATCAGAACTCCTCATCTAGCACCTCAATCTATACTAAGACAGCTTTTTAAAAAAAGGGAAAATCGAAGGAAATGAAGAGAGAGGAGTCAGACTAAACAACTGGTATATATCATGGAATTCAATGAGCAGTAACAAAAGAGCTGCTGTTTTAGAAGCTGTTAATAGGAAATGCTAGGGATATTATACCTGAACTCATCTGCCCTTCCAGACAGTATGAAGTCTTAAAGTACAGGCTGGTAACTGTACAAGTGCAGAACAAGCTTAAGAGTTCTCAATTATTTAGGGATTTATCTTACTTCAGAAAAAAACCCACCAAAAAATCCCACCAAAAAACTAGAGAAAGACAGGTACTTGGAGAACCATGACAAACAGGTGAGATGTTATGGAACTGCTTTTTCCTACAAGTGAAAATAAGTGAGATCTACCCATGTTGCTAAAGGGCCATACACAAAACTGTGAATTTTAAGAACCTAAGATGGCATTAAAAAAAATTTCTTGAAAATAGGGATGACATTTGCTTTCTCCCTCCACAAAAACAAACCCCAGGAAGTTCCCCTAACTGTTGAGGCATTTCCAATATGGTCAAGTTTGGCCTTGAAGCAACATCGGCCAGCTCATTCAGTACTGTGGGTGAATTCTAGAAAGTCCCATGGGACTTGTGTCTCTATATCAAATGTTCCCACATGTAACCATAATCCTCTCTTTCTTCATTATTTTCCAAATAACATCCTCAAGCTTTTGCCTTTAACCATTTACTGATCAAAATATACTCGAACTGAACAAGTAAAGTTTTTCTGACTGAAACAGTTACAGTTCTAAGAATAATGCATCAGCACTTTTTTTTTTAAGAAACAAAGCATTACTATTAATTCAAGATTTTCTCTTTAGATTCTAGTGAATCTAAGGTATTTATAGCTGAACTCAAGTATTAAGTTCTCATATTATGATCCATCCACTGTTACTAATTAATTGTATAATACTATATGTACTACTTGGCCACAAAACTCTCAGTATTTAGTTACTGCTGAGAATCCTGATTAGCCTTAATCTGTGCTGACACTGAAGCTACTGCATCATGGCTTTCTTT
This sequence comes from Polioptila caerulea, assembly GCA_013397295.1. Lineage (NCBI taxonomy): Eukaryota > Metazoa > Chordata > Aves > Passeriformes > Certhiidae > Polioptila > Polioptila caerulea. The sequence goes on from VYXF01001377.1 coordinate 6,407, forward strand.
CCTTTTATGCCTGTTCCCCAGTATTGTCTTATATAAAGACACATACAGTAGGAACAAGCAATTGGCAAAATTTAACAGAGACTAAATTAATGAGTTTTTGTTTTCATATTTTGTTTTCTTTCACACTCCTTTTATGTGAATACAAATTGATGCAGTTCTACAAGAAAAAAGGAATAGGATTGCAAGTCAAACAGAAAAGTCCCCCAATAGTGTATTAGCTCAGATTTTATTACTGATTACCAAGAAGGTTTAAAATGGCTATTAGAAAAACACAAGATTCTACCAAAAGCTGTCAAGTAACAGTAATGAAAACAAGGCATTTTTCAGTTTTAATTTGCCATTAGCAAGTATATATATTTTAAATATAAAGAAGCTGGTCCACCATCCACAGCAAACTGAAAGAGGCATCAGGAATGTGAAAATCATGACAATTCCCCCAAACTAAAACTTGATTTACTAGAAAGTCAAAAAAGGTAAACTGGGCTTTGCCTGCAAATATTTTTTTTCTTCACTTTTTAATTCTTGTATCATTTCAGTAACTTTGTTAAACAGAAATAACTCAACATTTACCCAAACACCAAATATTGAAGGAAGACTAAAAAAGCGTATCAGAAATCTACTAGGATCTTTTGCAGAAAGCACAAACTGAAATTTCAGTTATCAGTTGATATAGCTTTCTGAGACTTTAAGTATTTTGATATGGTACTAGAGCATAAAAAAACTCTACATGTATTTAAGAACAGGAATTCATCCATAAAATTGCAGTCAGCACTGCTCATGTCCTATAAATAATTCAAATGAACATATAAAACAAACAGGTTTCTTGCCACTTTTTTCCCCTCTAAAATCAATTTTGCTATTGTTCTTACAGGAAAATCTTACTGCAAATAATGAGGAAACTTATTTCTTGCTGAATGACTTAACTGAATCATGACAGACTTAAAATGCTGCAGTTATAAATACAAAATTCTTAGATCTGTGGTAAGCCACCACTTCATTTAAGTGGTGAAGAAGGAAGATGGCTACATGAATTTTATTTTCCAGGGCTTTTTCCCCATCCTAAGATGGGAACGGGGAAAAGGCCCAGGAAGACAAAACTCGTGTAGCCTTTAATTAAAACAGAGATATCAATCAGATTTAAACATCCTGATTTGTGGGGGGGAAAAAAAAAAATCCCAAACCTACAACTACTCCAGGGTTACTACCCTGCAGTCAATTTTTGTGAAAATGTGGAACTAGAACAGAACTTTAAATATAAATGTGTTTTATAGTTGTAACAGAAATTTTCTTTTTGAAGAAAATTTCTTTTAAACTTTAAAGATTAAAAAGTTTAAACTTATCTCCAGCTGAGATAACTTTTAAAAAAATTAATGAACTCAAGAAAACTTTATTAGCACATGTCACACTACCTTCAGGAAAACCTTAATATTTTAGAAAAATAATCAAGTTTGAGCTGTCAAATAATCAGCTAGTGTACCGCAGAGGGCGTTTTTTATAATAAACTGATGAAGTTCTAAAGATGGAATTTTAAACCGAAACGTTAACTGATTCCTAGCAACAGCATTAAACACTCAGTGCAATGAAAGAAAGTTTTCTTTTCCCTATAGAAAAAACTCATTATATATAAAGACTTGACGCCTTACCTCTAGGTCACAGCTGTACTCCGTGCCATCCAGAAGCATCACCTTACACTGCACAGTTTTGATTTTCTTTGGAGTCTTCTGAGGAATGTTATCTATTTTAATTTCAGCTGTCTGCACTTCTTTCGTCTCCTTCTTTTCTTTTTCGTCTTGTTTTTCTTCCTTTTTCTCTGCAACTTCGTCTACTTCTGTTTCTTTACCATCATCTTTGGAAGGCTATATAAAATACAGTTGAACAAACTCAGGAAGGAAGACATTTTTAATTTGTTGAATCCTTTTATAAGCTACTAAAAAATAAGACTGTGACCGCTCATTAAAGTTATGCACATACTGGAAACACAGTAACCAGCATAAGCATTAAGGTCTTTCTTTTAGGGACCAGATATTCTTGCTCTCAGACCTGAGAAGGTGCCTTTTTTCCCCCTTCCTTGAAATGAGGTGTTGTTTTTTTTAATATGAGTTATTGGCTTTCTTTCAAAGAAAAACAAATTTATTAAGAAGCTCCAGGAATTATACTAAACTAAACCCCAGTGTGTATGAGAGCCAAACGATACAGAATCACAGAATTGTTGAGGCTGGAAGGGATCTCTTGAGATCTAGTCCAATGGCCCTAGGGCCACATAGGGCAACTTGCCCAGGACCATATCCAGTTGGGTTTTGGATATTTCCATAGGAGAAGACTCCACAATATCTCTGGTCAACCTATTCCAATATCTGATTCACCCTTTTAAAACCCCTTTAGCCTATTAGGTGCACCACCACCACCTGGCTACATTTCTTGCCAAGGAAAGGTCCTATCACCATCAGAGTAAAAACAATTTTCTTGTGATTTGAAATGTGATTTTATGGGTTTAAATTGGGTCCCTTGGCTGTTGTCATCTAACTGCATACCACTGAGAAGGGTCTGGTTTCTCTGCATTCCTTCCATTCAGGTATTAATATACACTGATGAGATGCCCCTTCCTTCTTCTCTACCTCAGGCTGACCAATATCAACTGTCTCAGCCCCTCCTCATTCTCTGTGTGCCTTTGCCATCCCAGAACATGAAGTTTGAATGTTAAGAACTGACATGCAACTTCACAAAAACCAGGACTGGAACCTAGCAACTGGAAGAGCTGTCATTTTTTCCCCAGTGTGACCCTAACAAAGCTTTACTTTAATTACATAATTCATTCATCATGTTTCATTAAAATTACTCCAAAGTATTTATGAGCCTTCCCACACGTACCTGTATTTCAGCACTACTAATGGAGTGTTTTTCTTTGTCATCTGAAGCATTCTGCCTGTTTTCAGCTGCTTCTTCCAAGCTCTTTCTTGGCTGAGCCACCCCCTCTGGTGCCTGGCTTTCACCTTCTTCAACCACTTGCTCTTCCCCGGTGGCCTTTTTCTTGGGCTCATCTTTGACCTCTGCCAAGGTGTATGACTTTTGTTTCTTGAGCCAAGGGGGAAGGAAACGAGAAATACCCTTGCCTTCAGGTGAAGATTTTTCCTTCTTCTGGCTACTTGGACTACTTTGGCTAGTTGGTGCTGGGACAGAAGAATCTTGAGCTTCTCCAGAGGATGTTTCCCTGGACTTTTGATCTCCTGGAGTCTCTGATGTGTCTTCAGGCTTGTCCTTGGCTTTGTCAGGTCCCAGCTGCTCAGAATCTTTCTTTACTTCGGTCTCTGAACCAACTTCAGTTGTCATTATCACAACTGACACTAAAAGAAGCAACAATAAAAATGATTTTGTTATGTAGCATCACTACTTTTACTGGCTAATTATTTGCAGTAAATTATAGTGATTCATAAACTCTTGTAGATTAAACGTATTAACTTCATAAGTTATTAATTTAACTTCTTAAACTTATTAAGGTTAAAGAAATACTTATTTTCAAATTTTGAGTTCACAAGTAAGACCAATAAGCTAGAACTTAGTGCTCTGCAGATAAAAGATCTATGGTTTCCTTCTCCTTGATAAAATTTTAAGTGTGCTCCCTGAAAGGCATTTGTTTTGTTATAAGGTACTCCTAATATTATTGACCAAGATTATTTCAGAAGTAACTTCAGTTCTCTTTCTACTGAGCTCCTTGGCAGACCCAGAAAATGAATTTTCAGAAGAGCAACCACCCTCTCCAGTAAAACTGGTAGGTACAATCCCACTACTATTTGGTGACACTTACCAACTTAAAATAAATAATTGGAAGTAAAAGAGCAAGATTACTAAAGAATAGGACAAAAGGAAGGTGAGCATGATAGTGAGTATAAAAAATTGGGAAATTATAAGTCAGTGAAACTACTAATAATGCTGGGGAGCATACATTTTTAATTAAGGCAAGATTGGGTTCTTAATAAGAAGTTCATACCTATCAACATAAAATCATATGTAACGCCAATACTCTCATCACTTCTTACTCTTCCTTCAGTGAAATTAAAGACAAATCACAATACCTTAACAACAGGATATGCAACAATAATCTTTCAATTTAACATTAAGTAGAAATGTTATTATTCATTGAAAAATAACTAGAATAAACAACTATTGCTATCTGTGTGGCACTGTATTGTGCTGCATTGTTTTAAAATGTATAAAAATATAAAAAGTATAACTACTTTTTTCCAGTTTATTGAAGTGAGCCAACAAAAATTTATAATGGTTAGATTTCATTATTCACCACTGGTATTTACTTATGATCTTCTGAAAACAGTTAATTTTAAATTGATGGGTCTGCTTTTCTGGCCTAAAGTTTAGCTTTAGGTTAGTTACAATCACATTTATATGACACTGGAACCCTCTCCATTATGATTATCTTCATTGCATGCCATTGGAAGCAGGAGGCTCTTTGGTTCAGGACTCTTGCTGAACTCAAGTGCTGCCACCCATGCCCAAAAGGAGTCAGGAAGGATATCTAGCTCAGGATGATGCAACTAACTTGCACAGTGCTTTAAAAAAAACTGGCTGCACTTGAAGCCAGTTGAGAACTAGTTTAGATCACAAGGCAGCAGCAACACTTTGCCTCCGGGTTTCCAAAGCACATCCATAGGCAGTCAGGAATAGTTAAACTAAGCCATGCCCTACTATGAAAAAAAAAGAAAAAATGAAGGTAACAGAGTCCTAAATATAAAAGAGAAGCCATTCTAGCCAAAGAGATGAGCAATACTGAGCCAAAGGAAACACCATCTTGATAGTTATCTTACTAAGAAGCCTAGAACTATCTACAGGCAAATTCACATTAAGCATATTGAGACCAAAGTAGCTACATGGTGTGTGTGGGTTTTTTGCTCATCACTTAATACTTCACTATCTAAAATCAGAGCATTCCCCAATGGTAAACTAAAAGTTCGTACCTTTACTGCTTCAATATTACAGTTAGGTAGCCATTTCTACCACTTTTTATGAAACCCTTCAAGTTTCAATATTACTAATAGAGTGTGTTGTGATAGAGTATTAAACATTATGTAAGTACCATTTATCTCAAAGGTAACAGGCCTCTGAAAGGCAGGTTTCCATTTGACTGTTGAGATTAAAGAATTTGCTATTTCAAGTCATATATTAGTATGCAAGTCTTCAAGTTGCTGTTAATCAAATTACATTTTGCTATCACCTTTGTATCTTACACAGAAATGCTCCTGTTCTTTCTGACTTGTAAGTATCTTATTAACATAATAATGTAAAATTTTCTTATCAAAATGAAAAATGAACAATACCTAGAAAACCAAATGCAACTTTCCCTGAGAAAAATTGAAACTTCTGCTGATCAGAGAGTATCAATCCACACTGCTTAATAAATTCATAAGGGAAGTTTCATAATTAGCAGAGATGGTGGTGATTTTTTTTCATACATCTCTAAGAAAGAACCAATTTTTTCTCAGAAAGTAGTTAATACAATTTTATAAGACTTGATATACAAATCTTCAAAGAAGTTATAGGGAAGCCACTATATTTCCTGCACTTTTTTGTTTTACTTTTCAAAATATGCAGAAACGCATGAAATATATGTACAGTAATAATAATAAATCATATACTCTCAAAATTAATATCACAATTTGATTATACAGTCAAAAAGGAGACATCTCCAGAAAATTCCTTAGAACTAAGCAAAATAAGTCACCTTGTAAACACATCCCTATGATACTGTTCTAACAATAAAAGAAACTGAGGACGCCAAATCACAAAACTGATTAAATTAAAACAGCACAGCAGTGGGTGGTACAAACATCATCAATGTGAAGCAAGAAAGGTTTTGCATCTCCAAGTGTGCTGGTTTTCATAATCAAAGTTCTAGTTACAGGAGAACTTGGCTTTATACTGCAAAATCAAGGGAGGCTGGTTACAGCCCCTGTCTGAAGATGTCTGCCCCTGTTCACTTAATGCCTTTATTTGATGCCCACAGCAGGAGGGATTTCTTTCATGAGCTCAATTTCCTATAAACTTGTAACTTAAGTGCTTTTCGGGGTGGGGAGGGGAGACAAAGAGGAATAGACAGGAGAACCCTACAAAGGAAAGCACACCTCTCTGCTGAGCCTGTATATTTCATTATACTCCCAGCAGTCTCTGAATTAACTGTGAAGAGGTGGATGAGTGAACTAAACAAGGGCACTGACCAAGAGTGTAAGTTGTATCTTCCCAAAAGATCTACCTTCTCTACCACATTAGTTTGATACATTTCTTTTTTCCTGAGTTGCACGCTGGTACAAGAATTAGCTATTCCTTGAGAAACCACAAAATTGGGTCTTGCATTCCCTATCTCAATTCTGTCACAGCCTCCAGTTTTTCCTGTAGTTCACAGGAAAAACAGAGACATTGAGGGACAAAACACTGGAGTTCTGCCATCAGTCTATTCTTACAGTTTGTAAAGCCTCTGATGTTACCTTCACTTCAGTGAAGCAATCACGAAACCAGGTTTTTTGAAAGTGGCTTCTTCCTGATTCCCTCCTGCCCTGATAGGGAAGACCTCACTTGGTGTCATACAGCTCTGGCTAAACAGCCAACAGTGTGCCAGAAAGCAAATGGAAACAAGCAGCAGAGAGCATTTGTCTCTGAAGTGAGAGCAGGAAGAAGTAAATCAAATCAGATTGCAAATTTAGAATTCTCAACTTCAACTGCATGTTTTCTTGCTTTCCTGTCTTCAAGTAAACCCCCATTTATTCTTACAACATAGCATCAGCATACTAAGTATTTTTGACCCTATAATCTTTTGTAAGCTCTGTAACAACTGCAGCAGGATAGGGTTCTCTTTATCTCACCTTTTTTGTATTGCAAGGTAACATTAAATCTGTTTCATTTTGAATAGAGAAAGGAGAGTAACAATCTTGCAGCAAGAGTAGACTAAAGAGGAGGAACCTTAGGGTGATGCTCAATAAAGGATTACCAATGTCTGAACAGAGCAAAGAAAAATCTTGGTAGATTTTTCAATTGACATTAAGCCCATGTACATTAAACTAAAAGTGATAACAGCTGTATCTTTTGTAATCCTGAAAACTTGGCTCATGCTGACTGAATGCCTACCTAAGCTGCAAGGATGAAAATGGAGGTGGGATGGCAAAAAGTTCTGTAAAACACCTCACATTTTCAGAAGAGAGGGTGAGTTTGTTAAAACCAATTCCACTTTTACAGGAAGCAGTTAATCTGTCCCATTTATAACTCTACCAATTTCCCCAAGCAAGGGTGCTGACCAGGAAGCAATTGAAGCCAACAGCTATTCTCACTCCTCTCTCTTTTTACTGAGGAGAAACCTAGAGCTGGCCTGAGTTCACAGCTGAAAGCAAAAAGGGACGTTACATTCTTTCCTTACACTCTTTCAGGTGTATAGATAGGTATCAAGCAGCTGACCATTCTTCCAGTTTCTAGCATAAATTCTTGAAATGTAGTTTTCTGACCAAAAGGCTTCCTGCCACCATAGATAAACTAGAAACAGAAGATATATCAAGTATAACATGAAGTTTTAAAAAAAAAAAATTAAAAAGGAAAAAAGAGAGAGAGGAAAAGAAAAAGGCATAGCTCAAAGATCACAGACGATAATTAAAACCAACTGCAGTAAAATGAAGTTCTCTTTGATGATGCACATTTTAATTCACTGCTTCTGTTAGAGTATTTCTTATTTATCAGCAGAGAGGAACAAATCCAGATCCTTTTCCCATACATTTCTGGATTTCATTTTACTTATTTTCTGAGTATATAAAAGTAGAAAATGCAGTCCCAAACTTGTCTCCTCTTTTTTCAGTTTGTCACTGAAATTCATAGCAAACTTCAGAAATTAAAATTGCTTTGATAGTTTTAGCCCCATCAGTCTACTAGGATTCACAGAGAAACCATCATGTCATAGAAGCAAAAGGAAAAAATCAACCTACCTCTACAGAAATAAATTACAGCTCAGTGCACTAAAAGCCAATGTGTGTCTGTGCAAGTCATGTAATTTTCTGGATCACCATAGTATTAATAATTTATTTTTTAAATCACTACCTTCATAAATATTCCAAATATTTACCTCATATGGGCTACACACAAAAAAATCCAAAAAGATATCAAAGAAAACTTCTAACATCTGAAAAAAATATACATGAAAACCTGAAACAAGGTCATGTGTATTTCAACTGCCTAAAACAAAGCAAAAAAGCTCCCAAATAAAGTTGTTTATTTCTTGTCATATTATTGATCTGAAGCTCAGCAGAAGCCAGATCTGCATTTCACAGTTGATTAGGACACATCATTTATGCTTGCTGCTTCCAAAATGCAAGATTTGTTGATATAAAGGCTATAAAGAAGTAAAATCCTAGCAGGAACAGTTATTTTAGAGTGTAAAAGAATCAGTTTTAAACAGTAGGTAATATCTGAGGAACTTGGTACTACAACTAGATTTTTTAAAAAACATATATCAGTTCTTTTCTGTAGAGTACAATAATGTATATTTCAAATTTGGCCGAAAGTAGTAACTAAACTTTATTTCTGCTAATTTTAAAACTTGTATTTTATCATTGGTGTGTAAACAAGAAAACTCATGGGCTACCACGATTCTGTGTAGCATCCTTTTGCTGAAGGTGCCAATATAACCTGCACGCATTCCATTAGCAGACAAAGCAAAAAGTAAATCCAATTTCTCCCGTTAGTCATTATTTAAATTAATTACTACAATTGAAAATACATGGAGTGCTCTGAACACCAAGGAATAAATTCCACTAAAGAATGAAGTTTTTTATTTTGAGATCTTTAAGAAAGCAAAAAGGTCTCTAAAGTTGGCTCAGCTCAATCTGCAACACACACTGCAGTTCACATTATACAGTTCCCAATCAAATATCAACCCAAAACCACCCCAGTTCTCCCACAGGAACTTGCATCCTTCTCTGTATGTATAAATACACAGAAGTGTTTATACATACAAACATACTTTGAAGGCTGAATCTAATAATTTGGATTACATTCAATTTTAAGCACATTCCTATAACAAAATAGATCATACTAAAGTCAAAGATCAAATTTAGCAAACTAGTGAGTATGATAAAAAGGTTACAATAGAAAAAGCAGAGGAAATGGGTACATGTTTTATACATGCAAAATCCAATCACCAATTTTTAAATGATTAATCAAAGATGATATCTAGTAATTGAACCCAAACCTAAGTATTGACACACTGAACGTGAAAAGGACTGCTCCAGTCTGCTCCTTCCCTGATTACCACTGTGCACAAAAATCAAGGTTAACTGCAGAGGCTGAAGAGACAGACTGCAGACTCGGCTTTTTTGTGAGTCTCTGCAGTAGCCACAGGGCAGAAGCCTGTCAGAGTCCATTGGCTTCCCAGGCTGTGACAAGACCACCAGAGCTGGGGCCTGGACAGATCTCTTGCTGTCATGGCTTTTCTTTGCAGGCTTAGAAGATAACACACTGAAAAACAGAATACCAAGAACAATCCTATGCCATATACAGCAAAAAAAACCCCAAAACTCCTCCTTTTAAAGCTTCACAGTTCATGGAGGAAGCTTAATAATTCAGGTAGACAACAAAATCTGTATTGATTCAGACTTTTGCCTTTGTACTAATATCACCTAGTACAAATGTTTCCCAAACGTAGGCCCATAAAGGAATTGCCCTTTCTCTCCATGATTCTCCTTCAGCTTCCTACTAAACTGGGAGCTTGACACGCTGAGTCCAATTTTGCCAGCCCTGGCCAGCTCCAGACGCAGCGGTCAGGAGGGGCTGCCCGCAGGAAGCAGCGCGACCCAGGGCGCAGCTGTAACGCAGTGCAGGCGCTG
>VYXF01001380.1:0-61091 GCA_013397295.1 Polioptila caerulea
GAAAGAATCAGGGCGACAAGGACTCTTGTTCCCTTTTCTCCCAGAGATGCATCGAGCCACTTCCAACAACATATACGGAAAATAAAGACCATAAGAGCAGAGGTCTCCCTTCCTTCTCCACAATTGGGGCATAAACACGGGTTTCTACTCCATATCAACATCAATTTTTATGCAACCTCTAAAATATCAAAATTTTTAAGATCTTCCTTTAAATTGGCAAAAAGATCCATTAGCTATTAGAGCACAGATAGGGATGGAGTAATGGCATATGCCTCATTTCCTTAGGTAGGCAGGTGTCATGGGTAAAATATAATCGCGGGTGTGCTATTCTATTACCATCCGTTGGAACTATGTAATCTCTCAATGACTCATCTGATAACGAATCAGCAAGAGCAATTTCCTTATCTCTCCCTTGACCCCTCCTCCCTCCAGGGATAGGTCTTCTGTTAATGGACCATTGAGTCCACTGATAAACTTAACATCATCCCATTGGGAAATGCTAAATCTGGGGGGGGAAGCCAAGCCCTTCTATCTGGATAAAAAGCCTGAAAACTGAGATATCAAACTTCACTGGACTTCACTGGACTCTCAGAGGAAGGACAGGCCCGTCTTTCACCACTGGACCTTCAGCGGAGAGCTGCACCTTTTCTGCAGTACTACCACTTCAACAGAGCCACAACTGCTACTCCAGGAGGACTGCAGCCACCACTCCAACTGGACTCCTGCTCCAACAGGACACTTCAACAGGGTGTCAGGTTGTATTCGGACTCTGTCAGTGATTTTACCCTTTTTCTTCTCATTGCATGTTTCCTTCTTTTATTTTCCCTTTTCCTAATAAATTGTATTTCTGACTTGAAGTATCCCACTGGTTTTGCTTTTCAAACCAGAACAGCAGGCAACAGGTTAGGTAAAATATGCATTTTTTTTATGTCACTCTGTGTGCCATCTAAATGTTTTGGATCTGTAACTTATCACCTAATGCACATTCATTTGAAAATGGCAGACAAAGAAAAAAAATGTGAATATAAAATATACTCATAAAGATTTTTTGAGGCATAGTGGTACACGTCCCAACATTATGCAGCTAGTTTAAATAAATAGTCTGTAATATTTAGCTAGATAACAGCAATAAGATTACTAGTGATATGCTTTGCTGCCTTGACAGTAAATCAACATAAAAGATTTTTTAAAATGTTTCCTGTCATGTAAACAAGCTAAAATGCTGCTTCCCGAATAATAAATATTTGGACTGTGCTGTGTTACAGCAAGTCCTAATAAACAGAATATGCAGTTAACAATAGAGATAATGGAAAACCTGACACCTCAAGCACTTTTTCTGTGTTGCGCTGTTTTTTAAAAGACTAGTGCAAAACACCGTATGACACACTGCAGAAAAGTCCAAGGAAAAGACTCGGCATTTAAATTTCCCAAATGGATGACATTTTGACATTTCCCTTAAGAAAGTTCATGATGTACAGTAGTTTTTGTTCTGCTTTCCACTAGGAAAAAATGATCAGAATAATGATAGTAATTGGTAAACAGATGAGTGAGAAATCCCAGAAGCAATCTCATATTAAAAGGCCACACTATGTATTGCTGAGGAATATTGCTCTATAAGAATTTTGGTTGACTCATAGGTGGATTTTTTGCCCTGGGTTGTTCAGGGATTTTTTTTCTTCAAATAAAACTTTCCAGAAATCAAGACAACACATTAAGAAGGTCTCAACAGATCATATAATACCTGGTAGATCAATCACTTGCTACAGACATCCATATAGCTTCTAAAATTGAGACTTCCAGCAGCAGAGATCTTCACAACATTCCCCAGGCAGTAGATGAGGTTACCTACCTCACTCACTTTCAAAAAAGTAATTTCCTAACATCTAACCTGGATCTCTCTCAATGCAAATTAACTTTCCTCTTCTGCTCTCAGTAGGCCTTGTAATTGCTCTTTCTTCCCTCTACTTTTCTTATTTTCTTGATTCTGCTGTTTATCCCATTATTCTTTAAATTCGGTGCCCCAAACATGATATATGAGTTCTGCCAATATCCATTATATCCTAATAATAGCCTATTATGCATAATATAATGTAATACTATCTATAAATTATTTTTAAACAGCAGAACAGTGTGGATTCACATTTAGTGAATCATCCAATACAGTTACCATAAGCTTTTCTTCAATATTTTTTTAAGCAAGGTGATGGTACACCTAATTATTCCAAAGGGTAGCACACTGCAAAAGTCCTTACCAAATTTCCCCCAACTTTTTGTAGATTGTTGCTTCAGCATGTTTATCCAAATCTTGTCCTCCAAACTTCTTGTTCTTTCCTCCTCATGGCCACCTGCAAATTAAAGTAGTATGCTGAGCAGACCCAAACTGAACCCTCCAGAAACACATTCAGACCCGAATTCAACAGCAGATGCTTCACACAATTAGTCTGCACAGTTTCCTAACTACTGGTTGATTCAGTTTTCAGCTGTTTCATCTACCATGTTGGTTTTTTGGTTTTTTTTCTTTAAAGTCCAACGTGCAAAACAAAAAAATATCCAGGTATGAAAGGCAAGTTGCATCTCATCTACAGCCTCTCTGACTCTAAAAGGCCTGCCACTTCTATAAAATTAAATTAGACTAGTTTGAAAAGAGTTGTCCTCAGTCAAGAAGCCTTGTATGGGTTGGTTTTATTCAATTTTGTCAAAGATTGTAAGCTCCAGCACTTTACTTGAACTTAATTTTCTGCAATTCTCTGATCTCCCTCTTGCATTCTCCTACTTTTTTCCATCTTTCTGGAAGTTCACCATCTTCATTGAAAATTCTGTCAATGTTTTCTTGAACAGGAATATTTTACCCATCTCCCTAAATGGGATGACATTCATCAGGATCATCCAATACAACAGTAATCTTTTTCTTCCTCTTTCTACACCTACTCATTGACAGTAATCATACTAGCTAGTGGGAAGATCACCGTTAATTCCCTTTTTCACCTATAATGATTACACATAGATTTCCACACTCAAATTAAGTGGCAGTCTGGACCTCAGAGCATGTACAACCTTGACAAACCAATGTCACTCCTGTTAATAAGGCAATATAAATATTCAGGCCTCTTAATTGGATTTTTTTATATCATGTAACTTTGACAGTTCTTCCTCCTTATTTCTTGCATCTCTTGTATGGCATTTAGAAATTTAAGATGGGCAGCAGACTGCTGCTCTTTTCTCTCTTCTCCCACATTAGCCCAGCAATCCTGAGGTAGATAACAATATGTCCTGATGCTACCAATGATATGTATTTCAACATCATTATGCCATTTTTTCACAACACTACATTGACTGTCATATCAAGTTCCCAGAAGCCACATTCCCATCCCAAGAACCACTAACTCAAAAGGTCCTAACCTGCATCATTCTGGCTTACCTACAAAACTAAATTTTAACAATAAGAACCCCAGAGACAAAAAGACCTGCTGGAAAACGCAAATGTAAGTTTTGGTTGTAACAGCTGTGTCTCCCCACTGAAGCAGGACCTGCCTCTGATAAACCAAATCGGTTTTTCATCTCCAAGAAAGGAGACTACAAACCTTATCTGTAACACTTTCACCCTGTCCTTCCTCCCTGACGTACAAGAACTCTGCTTTTCTTTTCAGGCTTCCAGGCAAAATACTACATGTGGTGTGCTCTCTCAAATGTAAGCAACTAGAAATATTTTTTATTGAAATTGGAACAGATCTGCAGCACTTTGCAAAGAGTATTGAGACTTTCAAAACGGAAAACATAGTTCAAAAGTAAATCTCTCTCAAGAATATATTAAATTGTATTTGGATTTAAATTCTTATAAAAATAACTTAAAAAAACTAAATTATGAGTCTACTTGTTGTCAGAAAGAGATTAAAAAAATGAAAATTAGAGGTTGTTTTTTTGTGGTTTGGGGTTGTTATTTAAACCTTGACACTTCCAAGAAACCAGATCCCAAGAAATCCTGCTCAAAATCTTTAATTCTGTTAAAAATTAAGTAAAAAGGAAAAAAAAAAAAAAGGCAAAAAAAGCAATGCAGCCCTAGACTTTATATCCCTGCTATTGACTTCTAGAAACATGTAGAGCTTATTGAGGCTGTAATTAATTATGACTTAGTGGGTTTCTTTTTTCTCTACACTACTTCACACATTACATTTATTAAATAATTACAAGAAATTTCCCAAGGTCAGAAACCAATGTCTATACAGACAGCGACAAAAGCCTGTAAGCAGGAAGAGATATCAAAAACCCCCTTTTTTAACAGAAAAAGCATGTATACGCTTTACAAACATCCATAAACCCCACACTCCCACACTAACTAGACAGAGTACACAGAGAGATCCACAACTCATTTTCTAAATAATGAACTAAATCACTGGGAATTCATAGCAAAGGTCATTGTTCTCACCCATAGACTGTTAGGTATCTTTGGTGCATGTCCAAACTCATTCTTTCGTAAACCTATACTAGATCAAGGTCCAGCCTGGTGAGTAGGAAAAAAGCCTCTGCACTTATTGCAGTATCTAGTCTCCGGGTATCACAAGCCCATTACTCTGCACATGGCCTAGGTTTACCTAACACCTTTATCTCAATTTCCAGAAGTGCTATACTGAAAAAAGAAGTGGCTTCAGTAGAATTTGGGGTGGCAAGTATAAGCAGCAACATTAAAACAAGGATCTTCATGAGCCGTATTAAATTTGAACATCCAGTACTGGCAGGGTTTAGAAGATTTGTGAACTGATGGGCACAGGAAATTCTACAGAAAATCAAATTTCTTCCTGTTTTCCCCTTTCCCAATAAGAGATATTAAATCAATTTTACATATAAAGGTACTGCTTCTAACAGTTCTTAGGGAAGAAAGTGTTCCTCCTTTTTCTAATTAAAACTGTAATATTGTAATTCAGAAAAAAGCCATGAGAGATTATATATGTTATTATGAATAACATATAAGGCAATGGCAATAACTTTTAGGAATCACAAATAGGCAAATATTTCTTGTCTGCAAGAGCAGGGCATATGGGAATTTCTTGTTTGTTGGAAGTAGCTCTGTATCAGCCATATTCTTTTCCATGATTGTCTCACCCAACCAGATGTAGCTGTCATCTCAACGATGAGGCCAGCCAAAACTTAGCCCCATAGGTGGGAAGCAACCTGAACTGATTAATTTGTTTATCAAGATGTGGAAAGTCATTGGATTGCCTCTAGCCCACCTGTAGTAATTAATTATACAAACATGCCCCATAGAAAGCTTCCAAGGGGATTCTAACACCCACGCCCCCAAAATCCATTCTCAAATGCTGTCTTATGTTAACTCCACAAAATACACACAACTTAATTGAAACTCTTAATGGAAAATGCAATTGCTAATAAGAAACATTAGTTCACTGTTAATATTATCTTCCTTTCCCTAAATCTCAAAGCCAGGTAAAAGATAGGCACTTTAGAGATTTCTACCCTTTCAAATTTTTTTTTGTCACTGTCTTAGAATTTCTACAACCTAACTCCTGTATCTGGGGTTTCTTTGGTTGCTTTTTTATAAAAGATGTTTGGCAAAGTCCAATATCACTCACAATATACCAAAAGCATAAATAATAGAAACAAAAAATTAAATTATATGAAATACACTATAATATCAGCAAGGGTCTTTCTTCTTACTATGTAGAGGCTTTTATTAAAATCTAATACTAACACCAGATTAATGTGACAGCCATGAGTATACAAACCAAGTTACAAAGAAGAGCTATTATTACTTTTCCAAAGATACAACTAGCTTCAAAGTAAGAGAGGGATGATGAAAATTGCTCAGAGCGGAAAAAAAACAAACAAAAACAAAACAAGAAAAACAATAAACCAGAGTGTTTCCAGAAAAAAATATTCAAATTGTTGAGCAGTTAATTGGATTTCCAGGCTTACATTTAATACAAAATCCTCCTTACACAAAGTCGTTATTTAGGCTGTGTATTTCCCCATGTACAAGCCAAGTACAAGAGGATTTAAATAGAACTTTAACATTTGAGATGTTTCAGTTCTTATGGAGGAGTTAAGCACTAGTACACAATACCAATACAGGCAATAACTAGGGCCAGTAACAAAAAATAGAACTGGATTAGTCAGATGCCAAAACCATGCATAACAACACACCTCAGAATAGGTTTTGTCCTGCTGGAATTCTCCAGCAAAGTGCTATGACTTCAAAAACAACAGTTGCAGAGCTCCAGCCGTAATCATTCCTCTCAAAACTCATCAGATATTGGAGTGAGTCACTCTTTATCATCCACATGAACAATAGCAAGTTTTAGTGCCATTAGTAAAGTCGAACATTAAACCTTTTCTAAACCATTGAACAGATGTTCCAGCCTTTATGCTAGCGTGACTTTTTTCCTAGTTGCCTGTTATATCCTACCTAGAAGCCTGTTATTCTGGCAACACGGCACAGGACATGAATTTCATCCCAAACTTTTCTGATCTCCTTCCACCTCTGCTATTCCTCTTGCCAATTCCCTCGCAGAGGGCAGCAGCAACTACAACAACTCTGTGCTGCCAACAGAGCGAGTCTCAGAAGGAGATGGAGAGACAAGGCTACAAAAGTGATGGCAGCAGGGCATCGGAGGGACATTTTTCACAGGTGGGTCAGAGCACCAGGAAAGCACAGTGGTGAGATGGGATGGAGCACTGAGCAGAAAGAGGCCAGACACATCTCCAACTATCCTGTTTACATTTCAGAAATCCGCTGTCATAGTTTAAGAACATATCTTCAGAATTAGTTGTAATAAAGACTTTTCTCTCCTTTATTCCTGCTTGCCCTTAAAGATCACTTATTGCATATCTTTCTGACCCATTGGAGTCCCATGAGGCTGGGAATGAAAGCAACAGAGTTCTTTATTTTCAGAAGATATAACTGCAAGTGGCTTCCAGCTGAAATATTAGAAATTTTTTCAAGTACTGCAACTTGATATGACTCATTTGCTAATGTCATAAGCCTGTGGCACAAAACATTTTAAAAAAGATAGTTTTGTCTAACTGCTTATTAAATAGAGTCAATTTTTTTATTAATATCTTTTTGTTTTCCTTCTACATCCGAAATAATCTAATTTCTCAACAATTGAGCAGTTTGCTTTAATATACTCCTGCTGATTTAAACAGGAAATAATAGAAGCACAAAGGGTATAATATTTATTAGGTCAGTGATGGTTTTAATAGGTTGCAGTAAATTAAAAATTTCATTATATGCAATTAAGCAACTTCATTAGTATAATTGCCATTTTCCTCACTCTTTTGGCTTAGTATATGCCAATAATTATATTGAGACATACACTCACTGATGCACATACATATAATTTCCTCCTACAACCTCCACATTACGTGCAGGTAAAAATCAGTAATGTGCTTCTGAAAGCCAGTTAAGAAACCACACCTAAAAATAACTTCCCATCCTGGACAACAGTGTAAGAATCACCCTTCAGCTATGTAAGTAAAATACATGGGATTATATATGTATTTAATCATTCTCTTAATAAATCAGATTGTATTTGTTTTCCAGCTACAGAGCCTAGACACGATTCAGAATCTGATAGGCCACGCCACAATATAATGCTGCTCCAATGTCTGCTAGAATACTAGCCTGCTCTAAAACTTCATGTTTCTGACTTTGTAGAAGAGGGAGTTATGTTATGAAACTAGTAAAAAAAAAAAGTCCAAAAATGTTATGATTGTCTATCTTGCAGGAGGGAAACAATTTTCAGCCAAGTAATTGGTACATTTTCTTAGTGCATTATGTTTCTCAAAACATGTTACTGTAGGTGGAGATTAGCATCCCTTTTCTTCAAGAGGAAAATTACTTGTCTTCTATAGTGACTGGAGCTTTCATTCCAAGAGCTTGACAAATGTTAACAATCTCTGGAGGTGTTCTTTACAAACATCTCAAAAATAAATATATTCAGACCAAGAGAACAAAGAAAGGTTATAAATAGTAGGAAAATGCCACTGTTTGAATATTCGAATGCATCACATATCCATAATTTCCAACATAAAGAAAATTATTTAAAAATAGCTAAACTGGCACATTAACAACTAATATGGAACATTGCCAGAGAAAGAACACAAATATTATTTATTAACAACAAAAAAAGTTAGCTGTATCTCCCATTTTGCAGATAACAACAAAGAGGAAATGAAAATTGACAAGAGTTCCATTCCAGCCGTTCAACCTAGTAATCTGTGCAGACAGTTTAGTAAAACCCTTACATTTGCAATTAGAAAACTGCACAGATATTTTTCTTTAAATCTTTTTGTTGTTCATCACGTCCTCACTGCAGTTTCTTGAAACTGTTCCCAGTGCTTGCAATAACAAAACACGAAGCTTGTCCCTCATGCTAAAAGCAGGTCCACAAAGTCCAAACAAACCAATTTGCTTAAATCAATTTATTAAAACACAGAAACTACCATAATCTGTTTAAACTATGATGCCAATACCCCTTGACACTGCCTCTGTGTATAACACACTTAAACATTTAAAATTTTGACCATAAAACTTATCTTGGTTTAAAAAATGTATAGCAATACACTAATACACCCAACATGATAGGACACACTTTTCCTTCTTATTTGCAAGAAACTGTCAATGACAGAACAAGGTGCTTAACTGAAATTTTGACTGAGAAACTCTTACCCTTTCTGTAAGATTTCAAAATAGCAGCTACTCTTGGCCATATGACATGGCTCTTGGAGAGGGTCCTGTGCAGGGTCAGGAATTGGACTAGATGATCCTTGTGGGTCCCTTCTAACTCAGCTTACTTTGCAATTCTGTTATTAAAATCAGAACCAAGTGGAGAAGTTTCTTTTCCCAAGGTGAGACTTTTGCTAGGAGATAAATACCAATGTGTCAGAAAACCTTAGCTAAAATTACAGCTATACAGGATGTAGGACCACCTTCAGAGAACGACAAGCTGAACAATAATAAAAATAATTGAAAAAAATTAGAAGTCAATGCAGCTCACTAATGTGAAATCCAAAAAAAGTAGGGAAAAAAGAACCGACTAGGAGATTCTCATTATACTTTCAAAATCTTTCGTTTCTCAATCTTCCAATGTAAACCAAGGATTTCATTTAATATAAAATTAGTGTCTTATCAGATTAATAACAAATATAAACAAATCAGCCTTGCAACTAGTTTAGCCCAGGGTTATAAGTAACTCTTCTAAATGAACTAAAAAGCACACACAGAATTCCCAATGCATTTAAAGAACCTCCTTCTTGCAAGAGATGGACCTTCTTCACTCTGCTCAGAGTCAGATTTGAGCATATTACCTTCAAGCACATGATCATCCCATGATGGGCTGTGCTCAACACATAACCCCACATAAATTCACATGCTCTAAGCCATGAGATTTAGAAATAGTGGATGAAAAATATGCTGTGTGGAAGAGGATGGAAGACTTAAGATGTAACTAGTTCAGTCTTACAGAAGAATTTCTATGTCAAATGATAAAGAAGACAAAGTAATACAGACTGAAGGTAAGCAAGCAGGCAATATTTTTTTAGTGTCAGACTATACCTGCTTTGTGCAGTAAACCAAGAAATGAAAGCTTCAAACCAAAAACTGCAAAACACCCCACTGGCGCTTTCAAAACAAAAACTGCAAAATACCCCACTGGCTATTAGGCAGAGCTTCCTGTTTCTTTAGCCCTTCATCTTCCCCATAAGGAGGTCTGACGTTCACCAGATGCAGCACCTGATTTCAGCATTTTCTTTCAGATACTGTGGAGGCAGATAGAGATGACATCCCCCTATTATACAGATGAAAGGGACGCAAGGCAGCCCTCTATGGAGGAACTACACCTGCCCCACCTAAGAAATATTTCTCATATATCCTCTCACATGTTGCTGATAATCTACATCCTGCAAAGTTTAAGAAGCAGAACTATTCAGCAGGATCAGATTTGTAGCTGATAGGTAGACATCAAAACTTTCTTCTCCTGATTAGATGTAAAGAACAACTTAGAACATTTAAGCCTCTGAAAGGCTTAAATGAAAGACTCTCTATTATTCAGTTCATTTTGTTACATGAAATTTCATATAGCTGAGCAAGGAAGTTGTAATACATTATTTTTGAAAGGTCATTATTTTAAAAGTAAATGTAATTCATGAAAAGAATATTATGTATTGTAGAAAATAATTATCTAATAAAATATGCAGTATTCTAGATCAAATACATTCTGCCAGTATACAGGTTATGAGGCTGAGAAAAATACTTTCTTCTAAAGACAGAATGTCATACCCATATAGTCAAACCTATTTGATAATTTTAATATCTTCAGGTAGGACTGGAATTATTCATTAGCTGACTGAAGCTTGCATTATGGTACATAAAACCTTGTACAATGCTCATTATAAGTGAGTCTTTTGATCATACAATTACTTTGTTTGCAAATAAGAACAGCTTTTTCAGCCATGAAAAGGTGCCAGTTTACCTCATACTGGAACAAGGAAGATGTGGTAGTAAGCCAAAGTTAAAACTTTGGCTTACTGAACAGCAGGTTGCCTGCTGTCTTCAGCATTAGCATTTAAGTTCACTGCAGCTCAACACATTTTGTATCAGAGATATGGGAAGGCATGTCAACTTCTGGTTCTGTCTTACAGAATTACCATCAAGAATACAGATTATAAGAAGCAAAAAATTAAAGCAAACTTAGGGGAATACTTCATGTGTTGTAAAACAAACTTGTAAAGGTTATCCTGGTGCTAGAATTACTTTCTAAACATCTTGCTCTTCGAGATACTTTTTGAAAAGAAAGATTTTCTTTTCTCATTGAGGTGTATACTGAATTGGAATTCTGTACAAATGCAAGCCAGTATCAAACTACATAATTTGCTTTGTCTTATGCCATTCTGAAGTAATGTTTACTGTTCATTTGTCCTTTTGCTGCCTCCTTATGCTGAGCTCCCCAAAGGTGCAGTGTCAACTGCAAACATTTTGACCATAGTATTAGACAACTCAAATTGAGGGAAAAAGCACCTTGAGGATGAAACCCAGATAATTTACATCCTGAAAAATTAAATGTGATTTTCTATCTGGGGTACAATCAAAACCCCAAGTTTGCTATTTCCTCTCAGAATATTACTTTATTAATAGTGGATCTTATGATACACTGTTTCATAAGCAAAAGTATTTTCAATAGCATTGAAATATTTGACTATGCAAATACAGATGCATAAGGAAAAAAATCTCAAATTTTCTCTTTGTTCATGTTTTTTCAAACATGGCATGATTACTAAAAATTTCACTGCATTAAGACAGAACTTCATTATTGGAAAATGTTTGATATCACTAAGTCAAAAAGAGCCCACATACAACAATCCCTCCCTATTCTATTACATTCCACTGCTGTTACACTAGCCCAATACCTGTGACAAATTCTCTCTACCCTGCAGCCAAGTAAATTTCTGTTACGGACAGAATTTCTGAATTTCTTCCTATGGACAAAAGTAAAAAGAGGATAGTCAAGAGCTCTGCCCATCAGACAAAACTATCTGTCATTCTGCTTAATTTCTACAACAAATGTCCTCAGACCCACAGGAGAGAAAATAAACACCATTTGGCATTTAAACTTGAGGTGCCAGGATTCATTAAAGCAGAAAACAAGTCTGGATTGATTACTCCAATTTTAAAAGGTCATGAATTGTTAAGGTTTTTTTATTTCTTTTAATGCATATTTAGTTGTTTTAGCGGGCAATTGTTTTAAATTGTAAATTATAACCCTGTATAATGGTTACTGCCTTAATTAGATTTTAACTGTATGCTAATCTGAAAGGGGGGGAGACTGTTTCATGCTTTCACAAGGTCTGCTAATAAAGACTGCATATCCCATAAAAATGCTAATTGAGAATCAATATAACAATTATAACTGAGTGTATCTGTGTGACTTAAAGGTGCAGAGTTTCCACAAATAATGGTCTTTTTGAAATATTTAAATTTCATTTGAAAGTACCATTTTTGCTCCCATTGCATGACCAGTGATTTATATCAACCATTGTCCAAGAAGTCATGGAGAGAAAAGCAGTGCAGAGAAGAACATAACTACAGTAAAATAAGTAGACCAACTTATAAAGGCTTCAGCTGGGCTATGTGGTTACAAGATACAGCATTAAAATCACAGTCTAGTTTGGTCTCAAAAACAAACCAAAGACCTTCCAGAATCAGCAGTAAAAAACTTTTCCACCTTCAATATTTCACTCAGACTGTGCTCATGGACTCATACAAACTCATAACTGCCTTTTTCTTCTTTTACAGATTGTACTGATCATTTAATTTTTAATCCTAACAAATTTACCACAGTGATGACCAAAGAAAGGATAGAAAGCTTATCAGTACAATCAGCAGTAAAATAGCAGCAGTGCTATTTCACTCATGACCTCATCTTTGAAAAAAAAAAATCTTTTCCAAATGCATTTCTCCTTAAAGAAAATAAACATTCTTCAGGCAGTAATGTCAAATTTAATTAACTGGAAATAGAGAAGAAATAAGGCCAGCACATCCAATGCATCTATAAGATTAGGAGGTTAATAACATCCAAACCAGCCTCATCCTTGACTGTTGGATGTGGAGTGGCAGATCCCAACACCAGAGGAGCATTAAGTCAGAAGTGAGCAGAGGACGGCTGCACAGCTAATGGGATGTGCCACTCCAATACTCAGTCCAGTGCAGCAATCAGCTGATATACAACCATGATTGAAAATTGCTCTAACTTGGTGGTTATCACCTATCTTGCTAATATCTTCATTACAGGAAGAAACATAAATAGGTGCTTAAATATGCTGCCCACCTCACACAAAACTTGAAGGCTAACCTTACTTCCCTTACATCAATTACTCTAACAGAAAATTGGTATGGAGACAGCACTGTTGAACTTGACCTTCAGACTTGCATCACGGTCTGCAACCACTGACCAAAATTACAACATAGAGACTGTTCCACTCCTTCCCATATCTCAATTTTCCATGCACATCCATGCACATGGTCATCTTTGGAGTTTTCATTGATACAAGTATTATCACATGGATTAAAATATATTTAAGGAAAGAGGTTTAGACTTAACTGATTCAGAAAGGCTCTGTATTACAGCATGGTTTACAACTGCTTTAAGAGTAAAGCTGTCCCTATACAACACATACAGAACCTGTGAATAATCACTAGCATCTCATGTCTCAGAAACAGATGAAGACTAAAGATCTAATAAGAGTCCAAAAAAATACCCCATACCCTTTCCCCCATTATGCATCACTTCAGAAGATCTCTTCTGGAACAAAGAGCATCTTAAGTTACTTCTAGAGGTTTTTATGTTCACAAGTCCAGAAAGAGATCCATCAAAATGCTCAAATAATCACAGTGTGCTTTAAAATCTAAGCAAAGCTGCACAGGAATACCCAACAATGCAATGAATGGTGGGAAACAAATTAATTTGTCAAATACACCTGCCTGGAGCTGCCAGTCATTTCTACATGTACACTGGAACTTCAAAGAGCACCACTGTCAAAATATACATTCCACTTGAAGATGCACATCGAACATCCATCTTTGAAAAGACTTTCTGTCTGTAGCAGCATTTCAGACACTATACCCATGGCTTCTGTTTTGGCTTTTTTTGTTGATTGGGGCTTTTTTGTTGTTTTGAGCTTGAAAGGCACTTTAACCTTACTAAAGCAAATCACTCCTTTCCATAGTGCACTGTCAATCACAATCCTGCATGCTAAAATTATATTAAGTCTTCACAATGAGATTTCCTGTTGGCACCCAGACACACATCTGCAACAAAGGGTTTATACATAACTAGGTTTTTACGCTAAAATAATGTTCATATTCCCTCTCCCTCACAGCTGCTGCTCATAACAGGCTCAAGACGAAACATTAGCAGAGGCTGGTTCTGAAATACAGACCTTAAATATTACCCTTTTCATTTAATTATTTACCTTCTGATCTGACTCTTAGCATCTGCAGCTAATGATCAACAAACATTTCTAAAAGCTTTCATATATTAATTACAGATGCAGGCAGAAGTAGTTCAACAAAACATAGGAAAAAAAACCTTTGTGTTCATCATGGGGCTGGCAGTCTCTGAAACCCTGCCTTGCCTACTTCACCCAGCAACAGGCAGAGTGCTGTTGGATGGGAATTTATCATGTCCTCTGGTGATAATAACTTGAGTTTCTCAAGGTTAGATACACATCTGTGCCCAAAGTCACCCCATGCAACAGTGCCGTGCTTTCTGCATGCAGCCGTGTGCCTGTTGAGCACTTTAGTGCGCTGGACAAAATAATTTCTGAAGCTCTCAATGGAGCAAGCATATATTCAGCTTTTAGGAATGAAAGAACCTTAGAGTTTAAGTGCACCATCCACAACATGTTGGAAAAAAGCATTTGTTTGATGCCTATGTTTGCCTTTAAACCTAACTTCTGGACACCAGTGTTACATTAAGAGTGTCCACCATCTGTCAGGATGAAAGAGTAAACAGAACGGATAAATAATTAGCAACTTCTTTCTGATTAATTTAACAAAAGCATTCATGTTGGAAGGGAACTCTTATAGTCATCTGGTCCAACCCACCACTCAAAGGAGGGTAAACTACAGTAGGTTGCTCAGTGCTACATACAATCAGGTTTTGAATATCTCGAAGGATGGAGATGTCACAAACCCTCTGGGCAGCCTGGTTCAGTGCTCAGCTATCCTAAAAAAAGAAAAATCTTTACTGCATTCAAACAGATTTTCCCTTATTTCAATTAGTGCCCATTGCCTCCCATCCTGTCACTGAGCACACTGGCTTCATGTTCTTTACTCACCTCCCCATCAGGCCATTACATACATGAATAAGATCCCCCTGAGCTTCCCTTCTCCAGTCTGAATGCTCCCAGATCTCTCAGCTTCTCCTTGTGTGTCAGATGCTACAAGACCTTTGATCCTCTCCATGACACTTTGCTGGACACACACCACTCTCTTAGAATGAGAGAGACAGCACTAGGCACAACCCTCCTGCTGTGTCTCACGAGGGATGAGCAGAGGGGAGCAGCACAAGTGACATGGAATTTTAACTAGATTCAGTGTTGTACATGCCCTTCCCACATGGCTGAGAGGGAATAACCAGTCTACTAGAGAAAGAAAGCCTTTCTTATTCTTCTGAACAACAGAATTTGAATTTATACTTCAAAATGTTGTCAATTTATTAAGTTCACATTGCTGTGAAAATAAAACCACTTTCGTCCTGAGATGTAAATCTGAATTAGCAAAATCTCTGAATTAGCACAATCTATAAAGTAAAACATAATCACAATTGTCCTTTCACTTGTCCAAGCTTATCATGTTGATGCAAAAAACATGGCAAAGTATCAGTATCAGAGAATTACGAAACAAAGGCAAATCATAATTAATATAAAACTAATATGACCTCCAGCCTTCAGAGCTGCCAATACAATAGCATCAAATTTACCCTTAGAATCTTTTACTAATAGTAAATAGCAATAAGAATAACTAATGAGAAATCTAGAGGACTCCATTTTTATATTGTATGTATATAAATTACACACATATTCATACACATGATTCTAAAAAGAGGCCCAGTTCATCTTAGATCAACTTCTGAGTAAGCATAGGAGTAAATATAGCTAAAGTTTGAAACTATTCCTGTGGTGATTCATTTGTTTTTGCCATATGTCTTGTGCAATGAGATCTATACATTAGGACAACGAAACAGTCTTCCTCTGCATGGGCAGAACCTAGCATGCTGCCAAGGCTATTGAAACATGAGCAGAAACAAAAATATTAAAATCAGCTTTTGAATGCAAGATATTGATATTTTACATGTTTAAAGATTTTCTACCTTTTTTTTTTTTTTTTTTTTTCTTTTTTTTTTTTTTGGAAAAGGCTGAACTCCACCTTACCAGATCACACAGTTCAACTCTTTCTGCCACAAATATATGTAAAATCCTGCATCATAAAAATGACTGAGGTAAAAGATATTTTTAAAAGAGCACCAGGGCAGTTTTTAGAACAAACCCACTTGAACCTTAACATAAATACAGGTTCAGGCTGCCTTTTTTTAAAAATGCTGGACTTCTAACTCCATATATGTTCTAATTTCCTAATCCTTAACACTTTAGAGTACAACTGAAAATAAAAAAGACCAGATGCAAAACACATCCAACTTTTATACTGTAAGGAGAAATCCCTCTAAAGCAATGTGGTCCCATTTTGTGATTCAGGACTGTGTATAATACCATACAAATGCATGCCTAGAATATTCTCAACAAGAAATGCTGGAGTGACATGCATTATCCTACCCAGGAGACAATCTGCTAAACATGCATCTGGTTAATATCAAGTAGTTGTTCTTTTTGGGATTATAACTTTTTCTTTGTTGTCTCTGACGATACAAGTGTCTGTAAAGAGAGAAATCTCTCAGCAGAGAGATTACAACTACAGCAGTAGGCAAGTGGAAGCTCACTCTGTCCTTTCACTGGGAAGACATTTCCTAGTGGGACACCATCACCATTTGCACACAGCCTCATACATCACACATACACTAATCCCATATTCATTCTGGCTTATTTCTGGCTCCAATTGTGCACCAGGCACCTCTCTAAAAAAAAAAAAAAAAAAAAAAAAAAAAAAAAAAAACCACAGAAAAAAACTAACCAAAATCAAAACTGTTTTGATACCTATTCTTGTGTTTTTTTACATATTTTACTCACCTTTTTGCTTTCTTCAGATTTTTCCAGGTATGAAATACTAGTTAGTCAAAAATCCCGTTTTTCTAGCAGTTATTCATGAAGTTGGAGTTGAAAAATAAAAATGCTCATACAAGCCTTTATGTCTTCTTTACCAGCTCTTAAAATCCCAGTGTTAAGTTCTTCATGCTCAGTAGAAGGCTGTAATTATAAAGCAAGCAGGAGGAATTATTTCGAGTTAAGGTAAAATTCTGCCAATGAAGCTCAGCCAGAGCAGAGGGTATTTTCAGGTCCAGTCATAACAGTATTTTATCTACCTGCCCTCCTCCCCCCAGTCCTCTGACATCCATTTCTGGTTCTCAGGTCCATGTACCTGTATGGTTCAGTTCAGTGGCAAACAGGAAGTGTTTTGAAAAGTGATTAATTCCCCAACAGTTATTAGGTACTCCAAAGCAATTACTCAATAGACAATAGACTGTCACCAGAATAACACTATTTTTAATATACATACTGCTGATATTCTTCTTTGCGTTACAGGATCTTTGAGCACAAATTTGAATTTGACTTCTCCCTGTTTTACAGAAGAACACAAATGATGTAAAATCTCTTTTTGTTCAGGTATAAAACTTGCTGCTAGAGACTAGCTAGAACACTGAAGTTTGAAGGCACAGCCTTATTAAATATTAACATTCTGCTGGATTTTTATATTCCTTTTCAATATATTTGTGGCCAATAACCATCCATTTTCCCTCACTTGCAGAAGCTGAGCAGGTGTGCAGGTAGCTGGTTACCAAGGCAACATACTGGCAAGGGATTAGAGCAGACACTTGTATGTATATAACTCTGAATAATGCAAACACTGTTAAGTGATACATTTTTCATTATTTGAATATCACATGATGTTTTATGCCATTTAATATTTTTTTGCCTGTTGAACATGCTCCTGTTAAGAACCTGAATTCAAACTTCACAAGCAAATGTAATTATAGTTTCATTATAACAATGAAAATATCACTTTATGCATTTTTCCATGTGCTCAAATAGTAGTTATACAAACATCTGTTCCATTTCCTACATCTCACATTTAGAAGAACTAAGCACCAAGAAACAGACATTTAAAAAAACAAAAGTGAGATGAAATGTATCAGAACTCTATCAGATATATGACCACTTCACCAAGAAGGCTGAGTACTTTGACAAGGCATGTCTTTACAGTAATTCTTGCCTCATTGCTCTAGAGACAGATACCAGTCCTTTAGCAACGTCTTAAATTCTATTTTGTTAAACTGTGGAAAGCACTGCAGAACATTTTACAGTGTTATATCAACAAACTATGAATCACAATTTTAACCAACAACCTTTAATAAAAGAAATGAGCACAGGTAAATAGAAACCACATTTTAAAATGTCCTTATGTTCTTAGAGACAATTTGAAACGTGCTTGTTCAAAACAAAACCTTTACAGAGATCCGAATATATATCATCACATCCTAATTTTAATGCTTCATTTTTATTTTACACATACTGCCAGAAAACCTATGTCTTTCTCCACACTTCTCATAGTAATAGCACAATTCAACTGCTCCAAAATGAGTTGAGAAAAGCACAAAATAATGAGAAATGGCTCTTTTTGATCCACTACATACAAGATCAAACAGCAGCATTTTATAATTCAGCAAACCTCAATCTCCATTTCACCCATGACAATCATCCATAATATGAGAGGGAGAAATGCTGAAGTTTCCCCATGTAGATGGAAAATGTTGAGTACTTTCATTCTGTTTTCAGTAACATGAAGGAGAAAGAGATACGAGAACACTGTCCTTCCAGCAGGTATTTCTAGGACTGAAAGGAAGACCAAAAGGTTGAAGTGCCATCACTTTAAATTCATAGATTTCAAAATGAGGAATGATGTATTTTAATGGCTACATCTGGGCCTTTCAAAGGCAAAGAACAGAAAAGACAAGTTTATGTGCTTTTCATCCTCCTATACTGTAACTACTTCCTAATATGAGCAAATTGCCTACCCTCGCCCAAAAGTGTAGCAACACTTATTCTGCCTCAACAAACATTTTCAGGTATGATTCAGAATCAGATCTCCACAAAATACTTAAAATTACTTAGGTTTTAATCTCATTTCAAACTTTTGACTCAGCTCAAAACATATAGAGGAACCTGGTGGGTATTAAAAGCACTTCTTGTAATTGAAATTATCCTCCTTTGAAATACCTAGTGGCTACATAGCTTACCTGTCCTGGTGCCTCTGAAAGTCCTGCTATAAACAAAGATGCCTTTGAAAAACCTGCACACCCAGAATGTAAGGGTAGGAGGGAATTAAGGGTAGAACCTCAACAGCTGGGTACTTAAAAGTAGACAAGCTGCTGAAGTCTGTGGGGATGATTAAAGTGTTTGTGTACTTCTCAGTACTGCGGCTTTAGGGCTTTCAATGTCACAAAGTCAACAAAAATTGGACTCCCTGAGCTGGAAGAACTTTAGTCTAGATCTTCACAGATGAAAAATGCAAACCCTGGAAACACTTCAGCACAGGTGACTGATCACTGGAGAAATCCCATTCAGTTCAATGAAGGAACTTGCATGGCCAAAATTATGCTTTTAATTAACTATTTCCAGGATTCGCATTTTTAATTTTGCTGCAGACTGCTCAGAAAAGAAGAGAGACACAACCTGCCACTGCTTAATTAGACTGGGTTTCAATTCTCAGACTAGCTTCCTCCAAAGAAACAACCATCTGTTTCATGTCGCAAACTCACCTATTGTCTCTCCTGGCTTGATACTGGATTCAAGAGAAATACTTGTTAAAATCAAAGATCCAGCCATGCAAAGACACTCTTGTAAGGTTAATGCCTCCATAAGCTCACTGAAATCAGAGACTTTACAGTAAAATTAATTTTTTTCACCCCACAGCCCTTCCATGACTGGCCACTGGACTCACCACCCAGCAAGGAGGGAATATAAGAGACTGTACAGATAAAATAAAATGTATTGAAATGAAAAATTTTACAATTCTATTTCGCGGTATAATTTTTAAAGAATCTGGTTCTCTGCTCCTATTGCTTTTCACAGAATATTTGTGCCTAACAGCAAAACAGTGGTATAACACACAACTAAAGTTTCTTATCATTAGAAGGTAGACCAGTAAGTACCTCTTGACCCACCACAAGCATAAAGTGCTGGAGAAATCTCAGCAAAGAGCCAAATGCCCACTGAGCTGCTTGCTCATTCCTCTTCAGTAGGGAAGGGGGCAGAAAATAGGATGACAAAGCTTGTGGGTGGAGATAAAGGCAGAGATACTGCTCACCAACTACCTTCATAAGCAAGATAGACTTGAAAGATGAAGACTCCTCGAATTTATTGTCAAGAGAAAAACAGGCAAACATTAAAGCAACATCCTTCCTCCTTTCCCTTCCAGACTCAATTTCATTCTTAACACTCTTCCACCCTCGAGCCCCTGAGAAGCACAGGGGAAACAGGGGCATAACAGTCAGTACACAAGGGCTGCTCCCTATGATCCCTTCCCTCTTCTCCCTTGTTCCAGCCCAACCTCATCCCAAAGGCCCCTGTTCTTAAAAAAATTGTCTGCAGTGTGGGCTCCTCCTCAGGCTACAGTATCTGCTAAGGTACCAGGAAGCACCTTTTTCTTCCACTCCTCCTTCTTCTTTGACCTGTTTTCCTCTACTCTTTGTCACACTTTTCCCCCTCTTCATTTTCCTGTCCAGCATTTTTTACCCCCTTTTAAAATAGGTTTTTACAGATGTGCCACACTCGTGGTTAATGGGCTCTGCTGGGTCCTATGGTGAGTCCACTGCAGCTGGCTGTGTCCAGTTCGGGGCAGCCTCTGGACTCTTCTCACAGAGACCCCCGCTGCAGCTCACCACCCTCAAAACTCTCCAGGGACACCCAGAGCAATGCAAAACCCCTAGAAGTTCTTGGAAAGAGATAGAGATTGAATATCAAAGTCTTAAATCTCAGCCAGAAACCAAACACTTTGACATCACCTACAAGAAATTACAGATTAGATTTCGGCAAGAGAGGAAAACCCTTGTGATATAACATAAAGCTCGGGACATATTAAGGAACAGCAGAAGAGAGTTACCACTCGAAATATGACCATAAAGAAAGCCACTTCATTTCAGCTCTTAGGGATGAGGGAGAAAGTTTACTGAGCGTAAAACCCACTCATCTTCACAATATAACCACAATTTCTCAACTGCATTTACAGCAGTAGCCCTGCAAAACGCTAAGTAGTGCTGACCTCAGTAGCAGCACAGAACTGTTTGCACTGGAGAGATCACAGGCCTGTGAATAATTACACACTCTGCTCCAGCCACTTCAGAGACATTGCTTTATGGGATTTTGTGATTATTAACTTTTATTTTATTGTGTTCATGTCATGATCAATTATGTAGTTTTTAGGTTGGTGCACTTGCCCAAGTGTTTCTCGTTTTACCTCTGCTGTTGTCGAATTTTGGTCTCTTAAGATTTCTTCATTAAACAGGATACATTTGTATCAATATCCACTGCATTTGCCTACAGCATTTCCCTTGCTAAAGGGGGCTCTCTTACATGCCTTTAAAGAGGGGCTTTCAAAGATACAACATAAATATGACTCTGTTCAATTTAATTACAGCGGAAACAGATATTCCCCACGGTCTCTGGCAATCCAAACATTATAGAGCAGAGACTTCGACAAAGAGCTGATCTGCTTTAAAAAAACTTGTTGGCAAACACTTTTAGTTTAAGCTTCCATAAGACTCCAATATGTTATATTTCATTTTCTTGAGTGTTATGTGTGTTATCTATTTAAGAATCTAATTCCTAATTTTTAATACTAAACCTAGAACATCTTTAAAACATTCAATACCATTACCAGCCACCCTATTAGTCATTATCACACACATATAGCTGCTTGTATTAACTGTGATGGCCTCCAGTAAACAAACTGAAAGAGAAATTAAATTTTCACACTAATATAAATACAATTTAGCAACTTCTCTTTCATAAATGATACTGTTTATATATCAAAGTGATATTTTTCAGGCAAAATGAATTATAATATCCAATAGTACCCCTTTTCTGTATGTTTGTTTGGGGGGGTTTGTCTTGCTTTTTAAATCAAAGCACTGCTGTAATTTGATCTTCTAATTTATTATCATAGCCTAAAACTTCTGAATTGCAAAACACTGAGCTCTGCATCCTGTTGTTGATTCTTCTTTAATGAAAGAGAGCAAACATTTCTGTTCATCCTCTCCAGCCTTTAAAACACCTTTTACATAATCAATCTCACAGTTCTATTGAATCCTGCCGAGTTAAACTGCAGGATTTCTGATAAGTTTTTTTATCAAATCCAGTGCCAGTCCAGAAACTAGCATTAGCAGTGTTTACAAAACCTCTCCACCATTTCCTCCCACTAACAGGGGAAAAAAAAAAAAAAAAATCTATAAAATCTAATTGTCTTCCATAGTTTCAGTGTCTGAAAATGGGAGAACTGCAGTTATTTCAAATCTCTTTTGCCACAGCAAGAGACAGACACCTGTAAAGGCAATATTTTCAACCAAGAGCTCCTAGAGGTATTTTTTTCCTGGACATCCATTTCTGTCAATGCACACACAAAGATGATGAGTGCTACAGCATTCACAGTGACTATTTTTCATCGTGTTTCCCTAGCATGTCTCTCCTAATCATCCAGAGGGGCAGCTAATTGATTTTATAGTTTTGACTGAGAAGAGAGGCTAAAATTTAGTCCACTTGAAACTGAGGCAGTATGGACATAAAAGAACAAATTAAAAAAACTTAGTAAGGATATCAGCTCATGCCTGAAGGAGTATGGTATGACTACAGTGTGCATATATGCTAAAATTGTGTTTTGATACTCAAATGGAAAACAAGTAACTACATTTTTCCTGCATCCACAATCATCTATTCTTCGTGCTCAGATTCAGCACAGACTTAAAACTTGCCAACACCGTACAAAGATCTCCAGTTGTAGAGCGAAACAATGGAAGAAAAATCTGGTGAGGAACAAAAAGAGTCAGGGATCAAGGACACTGTCATATGGGCATGAAGGACCTGCAGTAGCAAGGAGCTAGGTAAATTTGCTTTCTGTGATGATTCTCAATATAGAAAAACATCTGGGATTGCAACTACAGTGAAAAAACCTGGCAAAATCTTATTTAGTCCTGCTGGCTCCCAGTAAGCAAGCAGTAGAATGCTTGAAGCCTACCTACATTTTTTTATAATATCATCACGGTACAGACACACATAATAAAACATTTATTCCTTTTCAAATACTAAGTAAACAGATAGCTAAAAACATGTAGCTTAAAGCTCTAGCTATAGGCTCCCCCCTACCAGCCAGAATATACTGAATGTCATCTTTTAAAAATGCCATCACACAAACACATACACTAGCCTTGGTAATAAGAAACAGCCACCTGCTACAGGTGTAGTTCCAGCTAATCCAACCTACCTTTGTGTCATAGTGCCTGCAGTTTGCCCTGGGAACACTGCTTTCCTCAGCTAATTACTTTGGGAATTATCTTCTTAAAAACTGAGAATATGGTACCAATCCTTTTTGGAAAAAATCTGTGTCTTTCTGAGCAAAACCACAAGGCATATGGAGTCACCTCAGGTTCACATGGTTTCCTGCCCTCATTTAATCTTAATAGGTTGGTTCTGATGCCTACAAAGGCATCAAAAAATCTGGACTTTAGCACACCAGTTCAAGGAAGACTGGCTAACTGTAGGCACACAGTTTGTGGTGATTGGGAATGGAGCTGTGGCCAAGCCTCATCCCTAATGGGCTACAGCTGTGTAGGACAGGTGAGCAGTGTTGAAGGTAAAGAGACCTGGAATGCTGAGGTGGACAGACCAATCACAGAAGGGTAGAGAGGGCACACAGGCGTAACACACAGATGAATGGTGTAAAAGGTTGAACAAGTCCGTGGTGCTTGGAACTGTTCATGAGGTCAGCTGTATGTTCTCTTTCAGTTAACTTGGTGTTAGCATAGCATGAAAATCTGGATTCATTTCAAGTCTAGTGCTCCAACCTAATAAACACCCTTGAAAGTCAAGTAGCTCTTTGTGGAGCCAGCTTAGCCCTATCAGGACCCACAGGGTCAGGCAATGCCCAGAAGCAGTCGGTATTACTGACTCCAGAAAAGCTTAATTCAGTGTGAATCTCACAGCACTGGTGCTACCAAACCCTGCCAGAACTGAGCAGGTTCTTCACAAGGCCAGCTCTGCTTACAGTCTTTTGTTGTCTGATAACACACTGACAGCTGGAACTCGACTATAACCCTGCACCAGGACAAAAGACGTGGACATTTTCTTCCACCCCCCAGCACTATCTCCTCAGGTCACAAAATGCTTCAGCTTTCAGAATGCTACAGTTTGTCAGCTGGATGGTTCACAGCAAGTGCATCTTACACATGGCAGCAGGCACAGACCTTTGAGTAAAGCTAGCAATGGCAGCATGCCATGTAAAGTTTTATTTGTGCCCTTTTAAGCAAGGTGCCCTTATGTAATTTCCGTGCTTCCACAGAAGCAGTAGAAGAAAACTAAAAATGCTGAATTTTTTTCAAATTTTTCAATTTCAAGTTTTAATTTTTTTCAGAAGATAACAAACAGTCGATGAATGGTCCACACAGAATTAAATTGGTGCAGTTTAGATTAATTCAAAACTCTCTGTATAGTTACATCCTTGGCATGGAGCAATTAGAGCTGGCTCTAATTTTTCAAAACCCATGCTGCTTCTGCATCCACTTCAAGACTGGGTCACTCTTTGTTGTGTGAATTATCTTCAGAAAGAAAAAGCTGAAATTGAAAGTCTGCTAAGCTCCTAATTGCTAGGCTTCTAAAAGAAACCAGAAAGATAGATCAATTTAAATTCTTCCCAAAAAAACACTGTAAAACACAGAGATTTATTTTATGATCTGTTCTGCTGGCAATGGAATTACTCTGGAATACTTCAGAAATATTAAGCCTTTTCCTCAGTAGGGGACAAAAGCCCCAAATACTATAAAGCATCTAGCTTCAGATTAATTATATGTCCTACTTACATAGTACTTTTTACAGACATATATGCTTTTATTGTCTTCTCTTTATTATTTGAAAGACAACCTACATCATCCTTCTGCTCTCACACAACCATTTTCTTTACTTCCACAAAGTCACTAAAACAGCAGAGACCCTTCAAGATGTGTGCAGTGATGCTGAATTGCTTGAAGGAAGCAGTGACAGAGCTATTATACCAGCTTTTACCCAAAGGGAAGAAATTCTGGCAAGAGAAGGGTGCAGCACAAGATAACTTCAAGGAGAAACAGTAAAAAGAGATCTTACACAATGAAAAGGGTAACTGCTGAATGTGTTCTGCTGTTTTAAAACTCACAAGCACGTGTCCACAGAGTTCATGAGTCAGATAACAGCAGTGATGCTGAAGATGAACCAGTCTGCTAAGAGAATACAGAGAATGAGACAGTCCTTCAGGCACATTTGAAATACAAAAAGCAACAAACAAAAAAATTGCCAATAAAACAAAAACCCACAACAGCAAAGAAATGACCACAGTAAGCACATGAAAAATCATTAAGTTCTTCACTGGAGTAGGGCAGACTTCGTGTTAAATGTACACATACCTCCCAAAAGAAATTACCATCGCCACTCATTTTCTAGAAAACACAAACTGATGCTGAACAGTGGGGCAGACACATGACAGCTAATAAGAATGAGTTCTCAGGGATAGAAATTACTTAGAAGCAAAAGCCAAAGAGCTTATTGCTGTCAAGTCTGGGTGGCAGAACAATCTTAATCACAGAACACCGAAAGTACTGGTACATGAAATTTTAAGTCTGATAGCACAGATATTAAATCAATCCATCAAATGAAGGAGTACCACATGACTGAAGAAAGCCAAATATGGTGCCTATACTTGGAAGGAAAGAGGGAAAAAAGTCATTTTGGTAGCACAGACACATCAGTCATCTACAGAGAAAGCAGATCAAATTAATTACAGAAGACTGATCATGGCACACTAGTCCAAAATGTCTCTTTACTCCTTCAGTGGATAGGTGGAGAAAACACTGTAGAAAACCACAATTCATTGACTCAAATATTCACAAATTATTGTTTCTTCAGTTGTGGTTATGTTCCATTCAATACAAACTTGCTGTGATGAGAGGTGCAGAGAGAGGGGAAGAAATATAACATTTCTTCTGTATCCCACTCCAAATGCCTCTGCTTCTCATGCATGCAGCCTTTCCCACCTCTCCTTCTCTCCATGATGTAGTTTATGTAGTTTTATATGGTTGTAAGAAAAAACAAGGCTGCTGAAGCACACAGGTGAGACTCTCTCATCTAATAACTTCTCAAATATTACTACAAATCCCATGCCATTCTCTCCAGAGACATCTTACTCCGCTTATTATTTCATTTCCTGTTTGTTCCATTGTAAATTTCCTTTTATTTAATTTCATGCAGCTTGACATAATAACATCAAGCAATTAAAATGAGGCACATACAACACTTGCAAAAATACTGCAGAAGTCTCCAATGTTCTCTACATTGTTTGAATTAATTCACATTTCACATGTACCAGCCGACGATGCCTCTTTCACTCTGCACTTTACTCTCATTAGCAGATACTATAGTTAAGTTATGTAATCAAATCATTATTCATCAGTAAAACATCTACTTACCCACCAGGTTTATACCTTTGATGTCTCTCATGGTAGACTCAGCCCAGAGATGAGTCCCAAGGCAGGAGAGTCTCAGCAGCAGGAACGCAACCATTGATCTTGGCCCACAGCCATGCAGTAGGTTTTTGCTAACTGTAGAAATCACTGCAGAAAATGCTCCTTGAGTTTGGGACCTCACCACACAAAAACATACTCTTTAATTTGAAAATAGAATACATTCCCTGTTCTCACACTCATGAAATCACTGACATGGATCAAATAAAATCCAGTGCAATATCATCTTCCCCTTTCTGGAGACATCCTGAGCAAATCTAAAAAATTAAGAACAGAGTTGTTCAGCTAATCAAGTTGATTCAGAAGCCTAAATGAGGGAGGGAGGGCAGGTGGGGAGGTAGCAAGATCTTAATCAATTTTGTGTCCCTGATGAGCTGCTCAGGCACACCCAGTTAAAATTGTCAATCTAAATACCAAACTGCTGAAGTATTCACCATCATTTACAAAGCTGTAAAAGGTCAAAACTCTTTCCAACTCCTCTTCCACCACTCAACAACATAGTAAAGCAGTGTCAATATAAAAGCATAGTATCTTGGCAATAGAACATACAGAAAAAATACGTGAAATGTAATTCAATTCATAAGTTTCAAGCCTTCGTTTATATGCTGCACTCGTCTTTCTAAGTATCTGTCTTGCTTTTCCATTAGAAGTTGATAAATGGTTTCTAGTGTACTGCAAAATTAGGCCAGGGCATATGTCATGCCATCCATCACATTTTTGCAACCTTATGCTGGTGAGCCAAAAACTTCAGCACAGCAGCCTGCAAGCAAATTTCCACTGCAAGTCTAATTTGCCCAGAAATCATATAATATAGAACAATTCCTCTGAACACTGTGTTTCAAACTATCATGCACTTATTTACTCTGTCCTTACAGAAGCACAGTTAAAACACTCCTGGAGAGGTTTACTTTCTGAAGCCACTAACAAATAGGATCATTCAAAACTTCAAATTCCAAGGGGCACCACATGCACCACATTATTTCAGGCCAATTATCATGTTGTTTGGGAATTAGCTCTTAAAACAACTAGTGCATTACATAATGAAAATAACAGTTTCCCAATTGTTCTAATGAATACAAAAGAAGAAACTGGAACAAATCCTCTGCTGGTATAGATCCATCTACTTCAGCCGAGCTCTCTTACAAATAATTTCAGCTTTATTACTTAGAAAATATGCAAGTAAAATAGCAATCCATTTGAAATGGAAAAATCCCTGGCATTTTCTGTGAATCACCATGTGACTATGAAGATAATAAAATTAATCACAGGTTTTCTATCTGAGCCTTGGTGTTTTTCATGGTTTCCACTGTTGTAGGAGTGAGATTATACTTACTCTCTGTAAGCAAACACTAAACAGTAAAACACTGTCTAGAAGTTAAAGCATTTTCCTGAGTCTTTCCATTAACACAGTTATTCCAAGACTGTGAAACTCCTACACTTTGTACCTGTTGGTTATGTCTTTCCCCTAATTTCAGGATAACACATAATGCAGCTTTATGATCTCAGAGAGGAAAATCCAGCCATTCATCTTCAGCTAAGCAATCAAGGAACACAAGGAACATTATAACTTTTACTTTTAAAAGTCACTGTTCCTTAAAATTGGACAACACTTGTTGCAAATTTATTTACAAGTTGTTTATCCAACTCATGCAGCTCAATAAAATGAGAGGTTCATTACTCTGCCCTACCTCAGCCACATGCTAGGTACTTGATTTTCAGCAGAAACCACAGGTTCATCTCTGCTTGCTTTTCTAATACACTTCAAACCAAATAACCATCAACATTCACATATGGTCTCAATCATACTTTTGACTTGGTTTTTGTTTTCCTCTGCTTCAACACCTCCTCAGATTCATTCTCTCATACCAAACACTGATTACCATCCAGTCTTGTTTTATTTACTACCTCATCCTGGGTTTCACCCACTTACATCTCCCTTATGATTCTTCCAACCTGAAGCTGTCTGGTGCCTGTCGCGGTCTGCGATCTCGGCTGACGACGATTCAGGCGAGCTCTGCAGATCTTAGTTATCACAGGGTTCAGTGCAAGAACAAAGGACAGCAGCACGGGTCTTTGGTGTAGACTGGGATGTTTATTCGGAGCTCCCACAAGACACTTGCCAGTGTGTGCAGAGGGTTTTATACAGAGATAAAACTGGGATTGGGTACAATTTTATAAACCAATAGAGCAACAGTTGGGGAGTACAAAAAGGTGTCAGTCATTTACAAAAGTTAACTGCAATGGACGGGAGGGGAGAGAAGGTCACATGTCCTAATGGAGGGCTGAGGTTTGGATGACCTCCAACACGCCCAGGGGTTGGACTCTTCTCAGATTGGGCTAGGGGTAAACTGACAGGGAAAGTGCTGGAACAGCAAGGGGTGGGGGGGGGGAGACACAGGAAAAAACTCTGATCAATTGAAACAAAACTANGGGGAGATACATGAAAAAACTCTGATCAATTGAAACAAAACTAATTATCAAAACATGTACCACAACAGGTGCCAAGCACAGAGTAGTTGTTTTCCCTGTGCTACAAATTCATGCTACAAGCATCAGTGTGACTCAACTCCAAGCAAGTATTAGAACAGTACTTGCATTAATTGTTGGTTATTTCTGGCAGCCCTGGAGAGTCTTCACATGAAGAAATGGTCTATTGAAACCATTTTAAGCTCGACCCTCCATTACATGGCAACCAGAGGCCAAAATAAACAGAAAAAAAAAGAAAGAGGGCACAATTTTGGTATTTCTTTTCCTATCACATTACTAACTCCTTTAACTCATAAAGAATAGCCTGACCTGAACTTCCAACTAGTGAAAAGAAGCACATGAATCCATGCTAAAACTCCAGGACTGTTAAATACTTAACCATATCTAAGTATAAAAGGTAAGAGCTAATGTTACCACCTGGCTCCTGTAAGCACCTGGCAGACCCCCATTCTCTGCTGTGAGGCACATGAAGAACCACTATCTGACAACTGAGTTACCTTATGCCATGGTTTCTAGCCAAGCTTTGAAAGACAATAAATAAGATTGCCCCATGAGTGGGGTCATTCATAGGATCAGAACCAACCCAAAAAATATATATACATATACATGTATATAGTCCACTCAAAGCTGACCATCAAGAGCTCAATAGTTATGCAAGCAAGACTCCTTTTCCAATTGAGAGCTGTTATCTCCAAATTCTTCCAAAACCCATTTCAAAGGGAATGGAAAAAGTCTGTACGTTCTCACTCTTTTAAAAGAAAGGGCTGAGCTACAAAGAGCCTTGATTCCCTCACAGTTTGCACCTGCACACATGCTTTATACAGCCAGCCACCCTGAAGTCATGTCTAGAAGTCTCTCAGGGTTATCTTGCACAGATGTGGCATTAGCAAGGATTGCTCTTCTCCAACAGCTGTCAGACCTTGTGTTAAGGTGACTGTTTTAAGACTTAAGATAACTTTCCTGGCAAATAAGAGTTAATTTGACAATAACTAAAAGCTTATGACAAAGACAATACGTTCATAATCTACTTATTGTAAGGGAGGAGAATTTTACCTCTAGTCCCCACTCTGCCTGAACTGAAACAGAAATACTGACTATCTTTCTGTTTGGCTGTCTTGATCTCCACTAGTAACATTTTCTTTGAAGAGAGAGGTGAAGCAGGGCACCCCACAATGTTAAAGTCATTTAGACCTCTGACTATGGGGTCATGTGAAGTCTCACACTCCTATTAGAGCTTCATAGTTACAACAACACTGGATTAGAGAAGGTCTGGTTCTCTAAGAGAGAGGTTATAAATACTGAAATAGTTTAAACTACTTTTCCCCTTGTTTTTAGCTTTAGGAAGTTTACAATTTTCACAGTGGAAGGAAATGAGCTGCCACAAAAGAGGTCATCTGATAGTATCCTATTCTTTCACATCTTCCTTCTACCCCTAGAATGTAATGTAGGTCCTAGTGAACATTTTGTATCTTAAATACCAAGAATAATTATCAATTAAAAATTAATTAAAGTGATATTGCTTTCATGTAGCTCTAAAATGAAATTTAAATTGCTTTTCATCGCTTCACTGTAGACGGCTGGAATGAAAATCTATTTATCAGGCTTCTCCAAAACAGACCTATCATGCTATGCCAGACCACTGCCGTGACGAGCCCACCTCAGGAGCATGGACACGGGCACAAGGCCGGCCCTTTTGGCCGCGGTGGTCACGGGTCACGGCTCACGCCAGGGGGTCACTTACCGCTGGGCTGGGCACAGCCTCTGCTCGCCCGCGCTCGCTGCCCGGAGTGAGGCCGGCACTGAGCCGGGCCCGGTGGTGGGGCGGCCCTGCCCTCTGCGGGGGCCCGCAGGTACTGCCGGCCTGCGGCCACACCGAGCCTCCCGTGGGGCGGCTCTGGGGCGAGGCCCCTGCCGCGGGTACAGCGCGGCGCCGAGGATCTGCGGCCGCCTCCTTCGCCAGGCGCGGGCGGGATTGCCGCGGAGCGGTGCCCGGCAGGCAGTGTACCTGCAGCGTCCGGCCCGCAATTGAGCGGCCCCAGCCGTCCACCCCTCAACAGCGCGGGCGGTGGGTGGAGAGCGGTAGAAAAGCACTCCCTGTGCCGCTCCTGGGGCCGCTCCCCGCGCCCCATCGCGGGCGGCACCACTGCGGTCAGCGACCGTCGTCGTCCGCCCCCGCACCTGCACCGCCGTGCAGGGAACAGGTTGTGCTCCGGCGGCCTCGGGAAAGGTGGGCGGCAGCACCCGAGAGCCAGGTCTGCTGCCACTTCCACGGCCACGGCCTGAGTGTCTCATGCACCCCAAAGCTGAGCGAAGTGCCACTCATTGCCCCTTAGCTCCGTCCTTCTGTAATATATGTTATAAAATAATTCGTGCTGTAGGAAATTAAAAACCATAGCATTTGTTAAGCAGCAAGCGGTAAGCTAAGTGATAAGAATGGAGATTCAAATACCAGGGGGACACTGTCCTCAGAGATGTATATTCCAAGGGATTTTTTATCTGACAAGATTCCAGCAGGAGGCATCTGATAGACATCAGCAAGATAATATTCGACGCCAGAAGTTTATCTCAGAAGATTTCCACTTGACAGGATTTCAGCAGTTTTGAGAAACTGGCAGCTAGAAAGAACTACTATGATAATATGCTAACGAAGAGCTCCTTCCCAGAGCCAAAAAACTGTATAAAATGAACCCCTTTGGAAATGATCTTTGGAAAACCCATGAGGACTTTGGTGCGATAGAGACCAAAATCTGGGGTTTTCCCAATTCTGACTTCCTGGGCTCAGAATCAAATTGCTTGTGGCTTTTTCCAAATTTATACTTCGATTGCTTAATAAATTTCATTAATTAATAAGTGGAATACTCATTTATGACACTTCCCTCCACCTCTTCCATGTCAATGTTCATTGCACAGCCCCACAGGTACCAATTTATTTTCTTGTTTTTAAAAAGAGCCCTCAGACAAGCCCTCCAAAGTCTTATTAAGTTATCCCACCCTCGGGGATGTTAATTTGATCCCCAATGCTGAAATAGTACAAGATGTAGCTGTACTGCTTTCTCCTTCAGAGTTTGCCATGGCATCATCCGGAAAACCCAATATGTGGCCAAGAAAACTATATGGATATAAAAGTTTGCTTATGCTTATCCTCAGTGTGATGGAGTGGATGCTCATTGAAAGAAGCATTTCAAGGACCTGGAGGGCTCCTGTTATTGAATCCTCAGTGCTGTGATTCACTGTGTGGCAAGGGCTGTAAATCCTCTGAGAGTTGTTTTCATTCTTCAATGCTCTTAACACAAAGCAACAGCGGCAAGAAATGTCTCCATCTTTTCTGATGCAGCTGGACTGACTTCTGTTAGCCAAGTCTTGTGGTCCCTAGGTTAAGCTACTACCCACCAATTTACTAGGAAGAGCAGCTTCAGTGTAGAAAAATATGAAACAATTGATCTGCTGTGTAATGGAGGCATTAGAGGGAGTATTTTTATGCATGTCAAGTGAGAGAAGCAGTTGCAGTGGTAGTTGGGGTTTTCTCTTCAATTGTAGATCAGATCAGCTTCAAGGTTCCCATCTTCAAAGGAGTGTAGCAGTCATCATTAGCTCTGTTTCTCCCTCCTTCCTAAGCATGCTATGGTCAACAAGTAGTGGGGTTTCTCAATTCCGGTGTTATTCCTGGGAAAGGAGGACAAGATACAGCACAACACGGTAATTTAAAATGTGGACTCTCCCCAGCAGACACACTGTCCAGAAAGGACACTGCTGAACTGATTGACAGCATAGCAATCACCTCCCTCAGAAAGACAGATCTTCATGCTCTTCCTAGTGGCTCTGGTACGATGCATGCAGAGACTGAACTGATGGAAACAGGCGAAAGTCACGAGCAGAGTAAATCGTCGGTGAAATCTAAAGACGAGATACGAAATATTTTTATTTCTTTACTATTGAGGAATACATTCAGCGCAGGTAGCTCGGTTTGCAAGCTGTGAGAGCCTCAGGCAAGGGGCAGTGAAGTGCCAACCCTTTGCATAACAAAGGGCAAGGGGACCTGCCGCGCCGGCCAGGGGACCGGACCCTCAGAGACACGGCAGGAGCCGACGATCCCCTCACTTGACGCGCTAAGACTCTCAAGGGATAAAAGCCCAGGGTTTCCTTTGTTCGTGGTCGCTCCTCGGAGGCACCAGCTCGAGCTGTTATTTTGCTATTTAATTATTGCACCGAAATTAAATTATTTTAAGGATCAGGACGTCTGAGACTCTGCTATAGGAAACCTGGTGACGAGCTGGTAAGGAGGTAAGGAAACCTGTGGTCTGACTGTGTTGAGTGTGGGGTATGTAGCTGTGAAAGGGCTTCGGTCCCAGCCCAGGTAGTACACCCGTGACTGCCACCTGGATGGTTGGACAGGAGAGTTTCCTTATCATTTACCTTACCGTCAGGACACCTCTTGACAAAGATGATGATGATGATGATTAGGCGGTGGCGGTAATGAGACTAGTCATTTCTGCAAGTATAAAAGCCTTGGTCATTGTTGAGATTGAAATATTGACAAGCTACCAGTTCTCTCACTCAGTACAAGATTAGTCTTCCCATGAAGTTAGCCACACAATTGCCACTTAAGTGAAATAGAAACAAAACCAGCTTTCAACAGTGAAATGAATGTATACACCATATGACTAGGCATTAAACTTGTGAGAAGATAGCAACAATTAAGTACTGTCAATTAATGAAATGAGATCAAAGTGCTTTTCAACTTTACTAAGATAAACACTTTTGAAAAGGTGAAGTAATGTTTATCTTGTTTGATACCAGTTGTACTCCCATGTGGGCTTCATACATAAATCCCTGTATTTCTAAAAAGCATGGCACAGCTTTCAAAGCATTCATATCACTGATCTCTATATTGTACTTAGAGGATACACAGCAGTCACACCAATGCTACTGCTGTTGGCCTAATACTTGGTGTAGAAAGCAACCTTCAAAAAAAAAAAAAAGAAACCA
The DNA here is from genome assembly GCA_013397295.1 of Polioptila caerulea. Lineage (NCBI taxonomy): Eukaryota > Metazoa > Chordata > Aves > Passeriformes > Certhiidae > Polioptila > Polioptila caerulea. Next base: position 33,969 of record VYXF01001380.1, read on the forward strand.
AAAAAACCCACAAAAACAAGGCTACAAAAAATAAATAGCCAAATCAACTATAGGATGGGTAAAATATAGAAATCATAGTATCATTGGAGTATCATCACAACATAATTGTCTTGCATAGCTGGGATTTCTGGCATTGCAGAATAGCACAGGGCAACCCAAATATATGTGACTGAAGTGCTGTTACCTCCCTGCATGTCTCCTGTTGTTCCTGGCTTTTTTGTCTTTTCCACTCTGAAGCATCAAAGTTACCATGGAAACAAGCAGCAGCATTTATGTATATTTGGGAGCCTTACCCATACATGGCATGAAGTGAGTCTCAGTTAATGGTGTGACCTGCATCTGGTGGAGCACATCCCTGTAGAAGGACATCCTGCAGTGGGATGTGGGCACTGGCACAATGAGACAGTGCTGAGCATCACCCTGGAGAGGGGCTCTAGGAGCGGGGCCAAGTGCCTCCCAGGGGAAGGAAACTTGTAATGCCTTCTGCTACTGCTGAGCAGTGGGTAGTCAGCAGCTTTCTCAAAGCTGGAGTTGCTGGTAAGAGATAGGACTCAAGCAGGAGTGTGACCTCCAGCACCACATGCAATTTCTTTTAGGCAAATACGTAATGGAAATAATTTTGGGTATCATGGCATGAGGACACAGGGTCTACTTAATTTAACCTTGCTTTAATTTGCTGACTTCTCTTATCAAGGGGATGTATTTCAGTAACAAAATAACTAGAGGATAAATCTCTAGACACTTTTTGGAAATTTAAAACTTGAGTGGATAGCAGTAAGTGGCAGACCTAAGTGCTTTGACTCTTAAAGCTTTAGATAGATGTTGCACCCTTCTGTTTATTCAGGATAAATTGCATCAGCTTCTTGACTCTTATAAAGAAGTCCAGTGATGAGAATTGGAACAGCAGAAACCCAGAACTGCTTCAGTTTAGATGTTACAAAATTAAGGGGACAATTCCATCTACTTGGCCCAAAACTTTAAAAATTGACAAACTGGGTTTGTTCGCCCTAATTTTTGATGGGCCAGTTTAAGACCTTATGAAAATAGGAAGAATTGCTATTCAGAAAACACAGCTCACCCTCTGCAACCTGATAATTATAAAAAATATTCCCAGCTGGACACCTCTAGGTATTCAGGCATTCTGGCAAGTAGTGTTATAGTAATGCAACTAAGCACTAGTATTTATTTATAGTACTAATTTTTAAAAATTAGTTCTGGAACACTTCTGCCCTGTGTTAATGTGTATTTTTATAACCAGTAAAGGCACTTGTATGTAAATAACCTGTATATGAAATTGTGCTCTTTTCTCATGCATCCTTTTCTCTCTGTAATTTTCTTCCATCTCCATGACTCAGAGGACAAGTAGGGATGAAAAGAATAAATCAGAATTATCATTCTTTCAAAATATTAGGCTGAAAAAGCATTGTCTCTCAGTGATTTCCATAAAGAGACAGAACTTTGTGGTGTAAGAAATCAGAAAGGGACCATAATAACTTTCCATTATATGGGCCTTGGTATTTTTAGCTAGGATGAGAGGACAAATGGGGAATTCAAGAGAGAGAGCCCAAGGCATGAGCATTTGTCCTGCAACTCACACGTGATAGAACTAAGGGAGAAAAATATTCTGCTAGTAAGAACAATAGAAGCTTCTACTACCAGAACACATCTCAGGTGATCTTCAGAGGTATAATGACAATTTTAAACTCCCTTCAAAATCATGTCTGCAGCTAGGCTAGTAGCTACATGGGAAAACTGGTAATACAAAGCTCGGCAGCTGTTTCAGATAACTCCTAGTAGGTGATGGAGATTGGATAGCTTCCAACACTCATCAGCCAATTTTAGAGCCCCGAGCCAGACACTTAGAAAATTCTAACATGATTTAGCCCCAAAACAACATGGGCATTACTGTTTATGCTGCACCAGCATTTGGAGGTCTGAACTGGTTCAGCACAGACACAGTCCAAAATAAATAGGGCAGTTGTTGCTCCACCAAACATCTTCAGTCATGATACATTCTCTCCAGAGGACAGAATGCTGCTTCCTACTTGAGTTCAGGTATGGATGTTTCAAATACTAATGAGGCTAATGAATAAGTATCAGCAGTCTACACTTCTCTTCCTTCATTTTTAGTCACCTATTCATATCCAGGTGAAGGGAGAATAACCTGTAAGTTTCTGCTGATTTAGTGGATTCTTAACTTGCTCTAAAAATCAAGTGCCTTCTGGACCAAGAATAGGATTTTTTAGGTCATCACACCCCTTACCATCTCAAAAATGCTCTTAATAATCCACAGTTTATTATATATGCACTGCCTCAAAAGTTTCATTATTTTGAAAATATTAGATATGCATTCTACCTTTAAGATAGCTTTCCACACACACAAAAAAGTGGAAACATCTCATATAAACGTCTAACTCTAGTAAAAGTGGCTATGTAAAAAGAAATGTTATTAGCAACTGCTGTAGACAGCATACTAGACAACATTGTCAACATCTGAAGGATTGTGACTCTCAGTCCCACAAATGTATCAGTTTCCGCTGCCAAAATCAGCTAAAAAGAGATGTGCTTTCCATGACTTTTTAAATAGTTAGAGTATGATTCCACTGTTAGGTTTCCCTGTCCTATAGCTAGCCAGACGAATATAAAAATGTGAAGTGCACAGGTACTGTATGTACTTCCTTGGCTAGAGAGATACATCCAGAATCACAACTAATTTCACAGCTAATCCTGAAAATACCTCAGAATTTTTTACTCTTGTACCTCCCACCTTGTAACTTATCTTTGCCAGTGCCTGGCACAGGATGCCTAAGGAAGAGTACAAGATTCTTCCCCATAGCTGAGAATTTGTTCACCAGCAATGCCCAGGTGCAGGGCCTGAGATGATGTGAAAACGGCTGTACTCAGCCTGACCAGAAGGTGCAGCTCTTGACATGCACCAGTAGTGACACACAGACACAAGTGCACTGGTGGGGAAGCACAGACACAGCATCTGTCAGCCTCAAGCACTCAGCAGTATCAGATCTGTTACCTTTATATACACTTAATCCATAACCATTTTGCATCTTCAGTTTTAGCATTTAGGGTATCTGGTGGCAAGGAACTATACAGTTTGGCAATGCAGTCTGTAAAGCATGTTCTTTCTGCATGTTCCTTGTGCAACTTCCAAATTCATCCCTGTCATGCTCATGAAGAGTATGGCTTGTTTATCAGGCAGTGGTGGACTGCTGCCAGGAAGTAAGAACATGCTGGCATTTTGCATTTCTATGAGAATAAATCAATTAGTCAAAATCAGTTTTCAAACCCTACATACCCTGAAACCGCAAATAAACTTCTCATCACAGAAAGTCTATATTTGCATGAGAAAAGGGAATTCGAAAAATTAAACATCCATAAGTTTAACATGCAGACACAGGATGTCCAACTCACCAAGAGCTTAGGAGACAAGATTATTCCCCCAGCCCAAAATATCTGCTTGAATATGATTTTTAGCTATGAACATGATCTCTCTGGCATGACTGTAACAATTTTCAAGTTGGAAGGGGGAACTACTCATCTGTCCTTTATACCAAGAGCATGAGGTATTGTGAACATTTCTGTGGAAATGACTGGAGGGTCTACATGAAGCCACAGAGGCAGAAGAGAGATTACTCCAGAATTTCAGGTAGATGGTACCTGATGAGGCATAACAATTACAACACAGATTATTCTCTTTAATAAGCAGGTCACCACAGCTTTTTTTTTTTTCAAAAGGTTAGAACAAGCTTTATTTTAACATACAAATCAGATTGTACACAAGGCAAAACATACCCTTATAGTGATAGGCAGAGTGGGCCAGCACACACCATGTGTAGCTTGTGCTACAGTAATCCTGAGATATGGACAAAAGCCCTAAAAATCTTTTTAATCACTTTTGCTATAGTTGCCTCCGTTTGGGAATTTAAAATGTGCAGTTCGGAGTCAGGAAAACAAATTACCTATAAACAAAATACCCAAGATAATGGTTAAGTCCTTGCTGTCATCCAAGTACGCCAGCAAGAGCACTTGAACAAATTAAGAGATGGAAATATGCAAGGTTACTTCATTAACACTGGAAAGCACACATAGAAGGATGATAAGATATTTTTGCTACCTTCAGCTACTACTGTCTTCATGAACTGTGTGGTCTATATGTCAAGCTTACATATCATATGAAGTTACCAAAGAGTTCTCTACACTGTATATTAGTTAGTAAAAAAACCTCAACTTTCTTTGCTTCCTCTCAATATGAAGTTATATGTGATATAGAAATATTTTTTAAAGCTTATAAAAGCAGTAGAACTACAGACATTTAAAGTAATTTCCCTAATATTAAAGACTACTTGAACACTATTTTCCTCATTTTCCTACAAGACTGTGTTTTTCATTAATGACATCAAAAAAAGGAAGTCCCTTTTTTTAAAAAAAAGTTAAAGGTAAGGAAATGTTATAGACATGTTTGGAGCTTTTCTTAAGTTTTGCAACATATAAAAATAAGTTACACTATATATTATGGCTTTCATTTATTTATCTACTCATTTAGTAGCAGAGTGTCATCGTGTTGTAAATAATTAACCCTGCCATGTTCTTCAGACTTTGCTTGAATTTTGAATTTGTGAAAAGAAACAAGCAAATATTAGAGGGAAAATTAAGAAGCCTCCAGAAAAACTTAAACAGCAAGAAGCACCTGTAGAAGAAGACTTTCAGAGAAGTTTTTAACTCAATGGAAAATTTTCATTTGATTTTTAAAGTAATTTACAATTGAAGTTTTAATGTAATCTTCTTGGCAAAACAAAGGCCAAGCCAAATATCCCGTGCCCTTCAATAGTCAGGACTTCCTATCGAGTTTCATTTCAAAAATGTTTACATACCAGTATGATACTATTATACTACTGAAGTAAAGATTGCTCTTTAATGGTTGTTAATAATACAAGAAAATAAATTTGGTATGCAGCAATGTGAAAAAGGCCACAATAATGCTAAACCTACATGAGTCAAAATTGCAACACAACTGCTCAATATTAAGTGTTGTTCACTACCAGTAGAAGGGGAGGTTGGGCTCAAAAGGTGCTTGAGTCAGACTGAAAGACTTCAATTACACATTGCTGTATTATTAATGGCTATATTATTAATATACTTACATTTTAAAGACTAAAGTTCTATTCAAATCAGACAAGTTATGACAACATTCAAATACATGTAAATAAAAAGACTTCTAGACTCATATCCAAAGTAGTAACCAAAAATCTCACTGCGTAGTTGACGTTGCATTTGCAACAACAACAAACTTATGAATTCATTAAAAAAGATTGTGGCACTGAATTTGGGAATATTTTCAAGCTCTAGGTTTAATCAGGACAGAAGAGATGCCAGCTGAATAAACTTAACTGACTACTGTACTTTATATCTCTTTGTAAACAAGACTCCATGTTGTGCAAAAGAGGAGCTTTCGCTCTCCTTTTTCTTAAAGGTAAGTATCTGAAAGGCAAGCTGACAGCAGTAGAATAAAGTAGCAGATAGAAAAGTAGGTATATATAAAAAAGTTCTTACAGTTAAAGCATCTGCCCTGGTTTGATTTTGTTTATGAAAAGGCACTTTACATATTGCTAAAACTCCAAAATCTTACTTATCCTTCGAGTTTTTCTGTTAGAAGGCTGTGTTGCAAGGTGGTCAGTATGAGATTGCAATCATTCTTTATACAGTGCCTATCTGCTGCAAATCTTATAATTACACATAGTATCTTACACCAGTTATTTAGAAGAATAGATTCATGTTCAAAATAATAACAGGTCTTCAAACGATACTTCAGTGATGATCTGTCAGAGATAACACACCACCTGTAGTGAGTTCACGCTAATAAAATTGGCAATGTAAATCTTTCAAAAGTGAGTCCTCAGTCTTTTGTTTTCCTCTCGCAGTCTCTCGATTTCAGCTACTAGGCTTTCATTTACAGAGTATCTTTCAAGTAAAGCGTGCATTTCATTCTACAGAAAAGAAAAAAGTCCCAATCAGTAGTTATAAAGTTAGTAATTCCAATTGTATCCTATTGGCTTTCATATTTCTTTTAAAAATGAAATAACATAGAAAACTCTGTCTTTAAAATCTTTTGATAAGAAAAGGAGGATTTTCCCTTTTATGCTGACATACAGTATTTTGATCATTAATACATTAGTGAATATTTTATCAAAGGATATTTTGCAGTTCTTCAGGATTAGAATCTACTAATGCAGATTCCATTAAAATGTTCAGAACCCAGACAGGGTCTTTTTAATGCAGATCAAAAAAATCAAACATTCATAAAAAGGTGAAGCTAAAGAACACAGAACAGCTCAGTATGCATATTGTATCTACAAGTGAAGCTTTCTATTTGAATTCCATCTATCTTCTCCTTACCTCAGCCTTTGGCCATTTCCGAAGGACAGCTGAATTTGTTTATAACTCCTGAAATATGGAATTCATACCTACTCAACCCCTAGGTTGCCTTTATTAATCAAAGAAAAAACTATTTATTTATTAACAGATTCCCATTCATACTTTTTCACTTCTTCACATGAAATCCTCTTTTTCTTGGTCTTAATAAACAAAATAGATTTTCAGTTTTGAGAGAAGATGGCATGCCTTGGTATTACCAAAATTGAAAACTGAATAAATTTCCCATCATGGTCCTTGTACATACCAACTGCATATGGAATTGCTTGATCATCTCCACTTGCAAATTGACAATATCTCGATGGCATGCTTCTCTGGGGGAAGAATTGCAAAAAGACGATGCTTAGACTTATTTAGGAAGCAGTCTCTCTCATACCCTTAGCACCCTAAACTCCACAATTCCCCACTTTCACTCTCACCAAAAGTCTAGAAACCCCTAGACCATGAAACATAATCCTCTACAGCTTATTTTGGAATACTTTTGTTATGACATTGATTTTCCTAAGTACCATTTTTTCAGCACCTAAGACGACGCAGAACTTTTCAGTTTAGAAACACAAATATATACATGGTGATATCAAGATTCTTTTTCACTTGCAATCTATAAGCTCCTTTCTTTTTTTCCATTCAAAGCTAATTTTCAATCCCTTGATCACATGCATCACAGAGAAAGATATTTATCTGTACTTGAAGAAACACCTTTTCAGTACGAGACTTCCAACACTCTTTTGTAAAATGGCCCAAAACATCAACTCTGGTTAAGTGATGATACATTATTCTCAAACCCAAGAAATAATCCAGGTTAATCTACATAAAAAGCAATGGCAGTGTTGTCTGCAAAGTGGACATTAAATTGTTAATTCATGGACAACCATTCTACACTACAAAAACCACACTTGAAAATAGCCTCTGATCATGACATTAATACTACAGTTCCAGGAGCTGAGGAAGAACAAGTAGAACAACTCACAAAACAGCAGACAAGCTCACAAGCTCTTCCAGAACAGTGCAGCACAGTGCAGTTGTCTGGGACTGAGTACTGTGCTATGGGTACAGTACAGTTTATCAGTAGACCTTACTGATAAGTAAGGTGTTTCTTAAGTAGACACACACAGATCTTCATTTTCCTTTCCTCAAACAGCAAACCCAAAGGGAATCTTCACTTTTTCTTTCCACGGATTATTGCGCTACAGAACTCCTACTGGAGCCAATCTTCTTCGAGTGTATCAAGTATAGATGCCAACTAGCATTCTATAAATCCAAAGATGTAGGTTATCTCCCAAAGACAGGGAGATCAAGAAACAAACATGATTTTGGAACAAAATGAATTATTATATTATTCCTGGTCCTTTCCTGAAAGTCCATGGTTTCTCCCCCCATTACTTGAAAAGGAATGAATTTCAGGTAAGGAAGATAAAAATCCTTTCCTCAGATTCCAGCAGGTGAAAAGGTAGTTACATCAATGGGAAGCTTACAATAGTTCTCTTCCCTCTTACTGACCCCAGTACTAACAATCTTTTATGAGCAGTTTAAACATATCTGTAACTTACAACTGGGAAAAGGGCCAGCAGAGCCTTCCAGCCACTCCAGAAAGTATAGATCAGAGGAGAAACACAATATTTAAGGCTCCAGATCTCAGGTACTAGAAGTGAAAGACTGGCAAGCATAACTTCTAACTCTGGGGTGCCTGAACACAGACTTTAAAGAAAACACATCTGCAATACATAGACGGCATTTTAAGTTACATCAATTACAGGTTTTCATCAGACGTATGTTTATTGCCAAAAAATCCCAGGGGAGTTTTACCATACTATATTTATGTAAAGACATTAAATAACATTAGATGCATTTTTTTATGTTGGCAGATTCAGAACAGCCATAGTACACAGACCTACTAAGCTAGTTTTGCTTTTTGTCATCAAGACAGCAGCATTTCCCCTGCCCAGCAATTCTCCTCCATCATCTCCATTCAACCTACTTCATCTTAAACATGGGTTAGGAAGCGATCTCCTAGATAAGGTTCTCTTAACTTCTTTACCTTCTTTAAACTCCACTCTAAATACAACCATGCTAATTAGACTTCTTTCAAGACAATTGGAATGTTGGTTAGCTATCTACAAAGTAAGCTGACACCAACCATCACTTACAGCACAGATGTTATTCAATGCAAAGCTCCACCAGCAGAAATGCACACACACTGTTTTACCTTACACACGCCAAGATAACAACAATCAAAGCCAACACAAGTCAACTGGCTATGTCAAATTCTCCTCACTGTCAACTTGAAATTTCTCCTGCTGGGATAGGGAAGATGAGCAAGGAGGGAAAGAAATCAGTGCAAAGCTTCAGGAAAAGAGTAGAGACCTTGCTATGCAGACTAAATTTATCATCTGAGAAATATTCACTCGTTCTGGAAACATCAGCAAAGTCATACACCAATTGCCCTGAGAGACATCAGTCTAATTAGTCATCAGAGCTATTAAAAACTAAGTTTCATACTTAGTTTTTCAAAAATAGGGCTATAAATGGTGTAATTTTCTTAATGGTGTAATCCAAAGAGAAATTTGTTCGAGCAGATGCTGAAATACCTCATTAAGAAAACATGTCACTGAAAACAACAACACTCTTCAGGAATACCAGTACCTGAATTCATCCATTGTTTCTTGTATCATATTCTGAATGAAGTTTATTTGAATTGCTGTCAGAGGTGCATTTGGTCTGCTACTTCCAATGGTTTCGACTATTTTTTCTGACAACGAACTTGCAACTCCAGCAGTGACGGGTGATGTTATCTTTGAACCTTTACAATTGAAAATAAAACACTGAGAACCTTCAAGACAAATAAAAACCTCTCATATACCACACTACACTAATACTTAAAAAAAAATTATTATTTATTTAATTAATTTTACCTCAAATACTGCTTGACAAAAAAAATCAAATCAGATTTAGAATGAGTCTTTTCAGAGGCAACTAGAGACATTCTAGGACAGCTGGCTTAATTTAAAGAATCCAGATCAGATGTTCTTTTTTTAATGCTACGCCCATTTTATTAGATTTCACATCAGTTTACAATCAATCGCACCTAGAACTGGGCCAAAATTATTAACTTACTTGTTGAGGTAGTACCATTTACTGGTAGATCATATGCAGGACAGGCCTGAATACTCTCCATTAGTTTCTCATTTGCATCAGGAGTAGATGATGGTGGAGAACTTAAAGTTACAGGTTCTATGCTTGATAAGCTTGACTTTGAAACCTGACAACAAAAACAATTTCTTATAATTTTAAAGATTAATCTACTTGTTACAATTGTCTAATTGCACTTGAGGACTACATTTTCTGAAATGCACTTTCAAGCATTTTTGCTTTTGAGAATCTGCTCAGAAATACATGCTTTCCATTTCCTAGCAATATGTCTGAAAAATTGCTAAAACATTCCAGATTGCCTCAAGTGGGCACACAGAAGCAAGTGCTGAAGGCAGAGGCCTCTAATTTTCACATCAAAAATGTTGTGACTAAGTTGTATCACTCCTAGCAAACTCAGACTTCTCAAGAGCAATACAAAAGTAGCTAAGCTTTGTGCAAAGGCATATCAAAGATATGTCAAGAAAAAGAGGGAGACAAAGAACAGGAAAAGAAGAGGGTGGAACTGACATAACAAATAACAATCAATCATACTGGTGCAACCATGCTTCTTGATTTTCCAGAAAAATCAAAATACTCCTCAGGCTACCTATTTTGTTTCATGGGAACTTATGAAACCTGATCTTATTTAAGACAAACACATACATTTATCTTCCACTGCTGAAGGCCAATTCACCTAAATCACACAAAGTTTTACACATTTGTGTTAATAGTGTGTGAACAGAGTTGCAAAATAAAATCAGATGGGGCATTATTCAGAAATTTTTTCTTCAAGCAGTAATATTCTGTCAAGATTCTAAAAAGACCACTCATACCTGCTTTATAACGTCTTTGGATTCTTGTTTTCCAAGACTTATTCTCTTAGAGTCAGTCTCTGGATGTTCCTCTTCTTCTTTAATTGGAGATCCCACAAGTGCATGTAATGGGCTAGACTTTGTCCCTTGTGCACTACAACCCCCTGGGTTTCTTTTCACTGAAAAGGCAATGGTTGGCTGTGGGAGAAAATCCAAACCAAACAGGTAGGACTGGAAATCCAGGCCTAAAATGAAAAGATGAAACACATGGGTCAATAAACACACACACAAATCAAATCTATAGCACAGTTAAAATGTCTGCACACTCATACAAAACTGATTGACAAAAGAAATCACAAAAAATGTACTCCACAAAAACTACATCCTTCCATCTAACTTATGGTGCCTCCATCCTTATAAAAGTAATAAAACATGAAAAGCCTCTGTATATCACTATAAATTGTACAAAAGAAAAAAACCAATCACTTTAGGACCATGCTCTTGACTTCCCGGTACCATGCTGTGTCACTCAATGTGTCAGACAATTTCCAAAAAAGTTGTTTCAGTCAGTGTTTGCTTTGGTCATCTGTTTGTTTTCAATGGTATGACAAAATCAGCATGTGAGAACTAGCACAGACCTCCAAAGACCTATCACAGGCATATGCTTACCATTTCCTTGAGGATCTTCAGTCACTTTATTTGAAATAATATCTACAAAATAGCAGAACACAGACAAATGAAGTGTTTATTTGTATCACTGCATCAAGTTCATAATCAAAGGCAAATTAAAATATCAAGTTGGTACAGCAGTCAATAAGACACAAATGACATTTTGTCACACTACATGCAGGCAAATGATGCTTCACAAATTCTAGTATTAGTAACTTACCATCTCGGACTGGAGAAAATACATCTCCTAAACTACTTCGACCCAAATCATCAAAATTTTTTAATTCAGCACTTTTCCCATTATCTGTTTCTTTAGATGGAATGACATCCAAGCTGGAACTATGGGGAAAACCTTCAAAGGACAATATAACTCCGTTAGTAATAGATATTTTCCAAAAATAACATACATTATGGCTAAACAATCTCACACCAAGCATAATACTTGGGAAGTCCAGTAAGCACTTCAGAACTGTCTGCAGATGCCAGTTAGAGAGTCAATTTTAACGCCCTCATTTGGGCTGCCAACAAAGGTACTACATTTTAAAGCTTAAGAGGAGGGTTGCAAAATTGGAGAACCCACCCATGTTCATAGAAATTGATATGATGGGTGCAGCAATTTTATGGTGGATCAGGTGAAGTGAAAACTAGTGACTGCACCTTCTGCTAATAAGGTAACTACATTCAGACGATAAAAATTTAAATTTGTTCTGCAAGAAGAAAAATTTGCTGTATTAAGGCAATTAAGCATTCCAAGGGAAATTTTATGAAACACCTTTTTTTAAAAGCTTACCTAGCTTTTAAAAAAAAGTGTTAGTATATTCTCTGTTTATTTCTAATATTAGAAGATCAAGTTACATATTCCAGTATTAGAAAATCAAATTTGAGTTACAACTGCAGACAAAAAAACCCCAACCAAACTAGTTCCTAGACTTTTCCTCACTCTATCCTCAAGCCCCATCCCTGACCAAATCCAGGGGGAAAAAGTTAGCTTTTACATGCATGGCACCAAGGACAGTTGTTTGAAGAATGGAAGTGCAAAAAAAACCCCAGTAACCAAAATAACTTTCATAATTTCACAAAATGTTCATAAAACCTGTAAGTACTTCTCTATGTGGGATTACTTGTTGAAGTGATCCAAATATGACTGTGTGGGTGACTGCAACTAATCACGTCCAAGTATTTACATTAAGTGGAACTTGGGTCGTGTTTACGATTTCACATTTAAATGTATTAATATATCACATTTTTCACTCCTTCAGATGGATGTCTCAATTGTGACACCAATATAGGATTGCAGTCGCTAGTTAAGTAAATACTTGGTATACTGAGACAAATCAGAAGTGCACTATCAACGTCTGTGTCAGAATTTAGAGAATTTATATGGAAAAAGTGTAACATAAAATTAGGCCAAAGTATCTTCATGCACTTTTACCCATTCCAAGTAATCTAAATGTAGTAAGGTACCTAAAGCAGAGAACAGTAGATGGGAGTTTATGGGAAGCCAGCTCAAAGTACATCCAAGTTTCTTATCACATTCTGACTTCATTTATACTTTTGCACCTTAAAAATACCTGGACAGAAAGCCTCAATTTTGTTTAAATATGCTATCAGATTATTTTACCGAATGCCCCTTATTTCTCTGAAGTTAAATCCCACAAACAGGTTCTAGATGAAATTCCCGACAACAAATGAAGTTTGTGGTATCTCATCCATTCCCATTTTTAACCTTAAAAACCATCTTCTGGAGTATTCAGAGGTCTTTACTTTTAAAGTGAACACTCAGATTAAGGAATGCTGTTTTGGTTGGTAAGCCTTCACTTTCTAAAACATTTATTTAATATGCATGGTCCTCTTTAAGGGGTAACAGCCATTACACCTTCAAATAAAGATAATGAATGGTATGTCTTAACCAAAATAAAATTTTCCACACCATTCAGTAATGTTGATTAGCAGCACTTCTTGCGTACACAGGAAACATTCTACTTCTACATCTCATACTTCACTGCATACCCAAGGGAGATCATTAATACACATCCCTATGGACTGCAGTGGCTTATTGCCTAATTACTGATACTAAATGTATTTCGCCTTATTTTAAAAGGGAAGGGGAAAGTGCTGTTACATTAAAATGTATTGAGGATTTTTTTCAAGAATCAAACTAGCAGTGTTACTGATTTGATATTTTCAGAACTCTTGATTTAAATAAAATTTCAAGAGTATATTTCACCCAGTGGCAGTTTTGGAATGTTCAGAGCTCTTACGAAGAACTTGTTAATTTCAGAGGCATAGATAGCAAGTACAGTTATGCAACTAATCATATTTGCAACTATATTTAACATCTTTCCTACCATGGAATCTTTCCATACCTACTGGAATCAAGCCTCTCACAAAAATGCAGTTCAATTGTCACTTGGGGTTTTGGACTATGTTGCTTTCTTTTCCTGTGTTTTCCCTGGTTGTTTTTTTCTTTTTTTTAATGAGGTCTGTTACTACTATTTGTTAACAGAATCACAAATCTTTAGCTCTGCATTCTATGCAGAGACTGCATAAGAAACTTCATTATGTACATAATCTGTAAGAAGTCAGAATCAAAGAGAGTCTCACAGTACCACCACAATTTTAAGACTTCATGTGTTTTAAGCTTATAGTAGGACTAAATTTACCTCCTACAGTCTCACAGCATGCCTTACACAGTGGGGAGGGAAAAGAAGTATATGTATGTGCATGCACATACACACAGTACTTCCTAACAAATGCCCTTTCCTCAGTTAAATTTTCATACTGTAATGGTCAAAACATGAAACGTTGCTTCCACCTTCCACATTATGGCAACTATTTTAAGAGTAGGAACACCTTACCTGTTTTCTCCTGAAAAATCTCTCCTCCCTTATTCTCATTTATCATTGTAAGATGAGAGGAAACTGTTGCTGATGCTTGAGAGGCAATGTTTTTGATGCCAGTATTTTGAATTCCTCCAAGATTACCACCTGTTTTGGCTTCTACTCTCTTGGACACAGGTTTAATTGAAGAACCTGTGAGGTTACACTGAAAAAGTAGAACCAATTAAGAGAAGTTATTATTCCTTCAGCCAGAAGTAAAAACACAAACCAATATACTTTCCCTTTTAAAAACAGTAAAAGAATTAGTTCAAGTTGCAAAGGTTGCCTAGGAGATATGCCTTCATAATTACGAAAAAAAAGTGTATCTTCATGTAAGTTTAAAGAACATGGGAAACATCCATATTATCATATAGATACTGTGATGACCTCCACAAGGATAATATAACAGTAATTTAACATTAGAGTGACCCTGCATGAATTAATTTTGATCCCAAGTTTAGACATAGAGAAGAAAGAGATTACATTATTAGGGACTCCAAATTTTACAGGGGTGGTTAACCACTAGTAGCAAGTGTGCTAGAGGAGAAAGTAAGTCTCAGAGTAGTAAAGAATCCATTTCAAAGGTTTTCTCAGTGTCCACTAACTGGAAGCACAGGGTTTCTGGATACAGTAGAGCCTAATTAAGTCTTCGAAGAACTCTTAAGTCTTCTCCATTATTTAATTAACTTCTCCACTGTTTATATGTGCTAGCAGAAGTCCATATATAAGACATACAAAGTATCTTCAGCTGAGCAGCCCTGTGTCTTCTCCTTAAGCAGAAGGGCCATTCAGACCCTTCTGCTACTGCCTACAAATAACCAGAAGTGCCACAAACTGATCTGTAAAGGCAGCATATCCACACTAGAAAACCTAGAAGACTGTAAGTTCCACTTATTTCTACACTGAGGCCAGGAGTGGGGGGAATTTAGGCATTAACAATGCCTAAAACAGCATTTAAGGCTAAGCAGTCTGTAATTCCTATGTTGGTATGATCCAATCTTGTTGGCATCTGTAATGCTTAGACAGTGAATGCTAAACTTTTTTTTAGAACTTAAACTTATGCTTTGCTTTCATTAATCTGTATACTGAACAATAAAAATACCTTGGAAAAAGTGCTACTGAACTGAAGACGTATGCATTTCACACAGCCTTTGTGAGCAGTAACTGCTTTCACAGGTGATGTCAGCTGTCTTAAGTCATACTGGCAGATCTTTCCCCGGGAACATCCTATAGCCAAAGTAGTACCATCAGGCATGAAGTCTACTGTGGTCAGAGGAAAATCAGCTACAATCGTTGTCAGTAACCTTCAAATACAAAAAAAGACAGGATGAATCTTTTAGAATTCACAAGCTTGACTTTTCAACACAGAAAATNAGCTACAGGTCAGTAGTTCAACTTCTCCAGTGCCAAGTAAATTCGGTGAACTATTTTAAGAAACAGTGGATTAGGCTTACACTAAGCATTCATGCTTAACAAGACAAAAATTGCATATGCCCCAAAAGACTTCATAGGGACAGTATCACAATTCCTTCTTAACAGCAAACACCAACATTATTTACTGGTATCATCATTTGCAGCAGCAATCATACTACATACATCCTCCCATCCTCTGGCTTCCCAAGCCTATCAACTCTACCCTTCCCACAGCTCTGGGAAAAACTTCAGGTCTTAGTTTGCATCCTTCTACTACATCCTTCCAAAATGCAAATAGATTCCTGCTTTTATTCAGCTAGAGTAAAAGCACTATTCATGCTAAAACCAATATCCCACAAAACCACTTGCCATCATATCCTCTTATTACAAAGTCCTATCACCCATGTCCCATTCTTCCTACTTTTTCATCCAACATTTTCACCTATCTCTGCAGCTCTGTCCACCACAGCTACCTCTTATCTTAACTAGAAAAGCAGGCAAGCTAAGCTCAGGTGGCTGAAGGGCCCCACAGGCTGTACTGCCCCTCACAGAAGTTAACTGCTCTCTATCAACAAGAAAAGCTCATACGCAAGCACTGGAGAACATCACCTACAAACTGGACTTCAATTAGTTCCCACATGCCTTGGGGTTTTTCAATTGTTTGTTTGTTAACTTAGAAAGCAAAAATGGACTATGGGACTGGTTCTCCTGGAGCAATACGCAAATCAGTTCAACCACTTTGCATGGAGGCTGAATGAAATAACTCATGTCACAATTAGGCATGTTTCTACAGTTTATAAAACCCAAATAAGGAATCTTCTAAAATCAAAAGGTCTTTCATATACTCACTTTTTACTTAAAGTGTCATAGAGAATAATCCTTTTATCCAAACCTACAGTTACAAGCAGCAGCTTATTGACTGGAGAAAAGCAGATTTCTGAGGCTGGTGCTTTATGAGTATTTTCAAAATTATGATATTGAGTCTGGCTATTTACATCCCAGAGAGTTACATTTCCACTGTCAGAAACAGTGCCCAGCAAGGATTTCTTAAAGGATGAATATTTCAAGTGTCGAATAGGCTGTAAAACAGACATTAAAGTTAATTTTAATACCAATATTAAACATGATATTAAATTATTTTCTAAAGATACAAACAGATTAGGACTACAAAGTTAAAGTAGTCTACAAAGGCTTCCAACTCTGAAATATAAATAGTAAAGCAAGAAAAATTAATTTCGCATTACAATGCCATTTTTCTATTTGTGGGGAGACTTTTTTTTTTTTACTATTATGGGGTACCATATGAGCTGATCAGCAAAATTAAGTAGAACAAAAATGAAACTTCCAGAAAAGTTTCTCACATTTGCAGCAAATATCATGCCTTTATACAAAAAACCCTGACATCACATCTAAAATTAAAGGAGTGAAAAGGTACATTATTTCACCAACTAGTCTCCTGCCAAGAATGTTAAACTTAATTCCCCTTCACTGACTTGAGGTACTTGAATATCAGGCAGTTTGATAAGACACATAGACTTCAGAGTTAAGCAAGTACATAGGTCCTGCAGAATAGACTTCCATCTAAGACCACAGAAGAGGATGCATGGTTTATCACACACAGCCTTGCATCGCAGAACCAGGTAATCCAGGAATTTAACTTGCTTTTCAGAAATCATATTTTGTTTCCACCACATTGTTTCAGAGGATGTTTCAGAAGCTCACTGCTCTAATACTACAGTACTCAATTTCCTGATTAATTTTACTTAGGACCCATCTGCACCTATTCGCTCCTGTGACCATAATGCCCTTACACTTAAAGGGTTTCCTAACTCCCCAGTGCTGCCATCCCTTGTTTTAAAGAACAGCAAGCTCACCTTTCTTCAGGCTCTTATTTTGCAAAAGAGCCCCCCAGTACTGTTCCTTCAACTCTTTTTGCAACTCTCCCAGTATGAATCTTTCTTGAATATGGACAATGAAAATCTTTTATGGTCCTCAAAAGTATTTCGCTACTGTCTTTGCAACAACAAAGGTAACATTTCATCCATTTTACACTGTAAATACCCACCCCAAAATATATTAAATTGCATTTTCTTTCTTGAGTCTGTTTTGGTCATTGCCATTTTGTATTAAGAAATCCAACTCCTTCTTTCCCTTGGGAATTTTGAAATCCTACTCTGGTAAGAGCCTCTTTTGTCAATCTGGTATCTTGATTTCTACTTTGTCACAGTTATTCCTGTGTCTATAATTTCAATCATTTTTTGATACTGACACAATCCTCTCTTATGGGCAAATGCCTTCCCAACGATTTCACATAGCTCTACCTAGAATCACAGGATCACTAAGGCTAGAAAAGTGTGGCAGTGTGTGTTTTCGTTGATCATTCATGTACTTTTATATCAAGGATTTGTTCTCATGTTCAATTGGTATGTTCCTAGTTCTCCCCCAAGTTCCCCCCAGTTGGTGTATCCCTGAGTTGCTTACCACCTTTGTTGAAAAGTCTGTTTTCTGTCAATCCCCCAGTTGCCATCCCCCAGTTCTCTCTTACATGGGTTTTCCCCTCCTTTTATTCCAGCACCTTCCCTGCCTGTCATGTTCCCCCTCCTGTCATAAGTACCCTGCCTCTTTCTTCCAGTTCCTTCTCTGTCCATCTTCCCCCGACCCAATCCTAGAAGCGCCCCGACCCCCTGGGCGTGTTGGGGTGTCACCCTAACCTCGGTGCCCCATTGGGGCATGTGACCTCTTTCCTCCTTCCCCCCACTCTGGTTTGCCTTTAGCCTTGATTAATGTTCCCTCACTCCACCTGTTATTCCCCCATTGGTCTGTGCGTTGTATCCACCCCTAGTTCGGCTGTCGTATAAAATCCCCTGCACAAGTGTGCTCAGGACTCTTTCGGACAGTGACCCCTTCAGCTACAATAAACCTTGGGTGGAACCTCATGGTGAAAGCTCTCCTCCTTCTCCTTTGCCCAGCCCTTGTCGTGGTCAGCAACGTCATGCAGTAGAGCAAACTGCTCTACAGGTTCTGCCACAGGCACCCCCGTTCGCCTGGGCAGTTCCCCACACGTGGCGTGGTGCCGGAAAACCCCTGAACTAGCCGGGCTCTGGCGGACCGCGTCATCAAAGATCTCATAGACCATCAAGTCCAAGCCTTACCCCAGGACTGCCATGTCCACCACTAAACCACGTCCCTAACTGCCACACTTACATGTTTTTTGAATGCTTTCAGGGATTATAATTCCATCACTTCCCTGGGCAGCCTGTTTCAATGCCTCACTATCCTTCCAGGAAAGAATTTTTTCTTAATATTCAATCTAAACTGGTGCAACTTGAGGCCATTTTCTCCTATCGCTTGCTACCTGTAAGAAGAGATCAATCCCCATTTTGCTACTACCTATTTTTCAGGTGGTTGTAGACAGCAATAAGGTCCTCCCATGACTCCTTTTCTCCAGGCCGAACAACCCCAACTCCCTCAGCTGCTCCTCACAAGACCTGTGCTCCATATTGTTCCCAGTTTTGTTGACCTTACATCTACTATCATAAGCTCTGCTGAAAATATTAAACAAGATAGATAATGAAAGAAAGTATTTGTTTGATTTACAAATATAATGAGTTCCTTACCCATCCTATCTAGTATTTTGTCACAAAGGATTGAATCAAGTACTTTACTCAAGTCAAGTCCCATGACTGCTCTTATATTTTATTTGCCTGAAAATGTTCTCAAAAAGCTATTGTTTTATCCTGTCATAGGCCACACCACAATTGTCCAGGCCTTTATTCTGTTTCTGTCTTTAACTTCATTTTAATGGAGATATGTTTTGCTTCATATTCCTCCAGCATCATTTCCAGCACTTGTATTGCATGGCTTGCTGGAAGCCAAATTGCTTCAACCTGCTTTTAAGAGGTCTTCCACTGCATATTCAAATAGGAACGAGTACAACTCTTCATCATCAATATGGTTCTCTACTGGTCACAATTTTATTATTATTCTGTTTGTTTACATTGAAAAAAATACTGGGAGATTCAGGAGTAACAGCTCTAGTTACAAACAGGATCTACATGGGAAATATTCCTGGCTCTCACAGTTCTCTCAATTCTTCACCTCCAAATACCTTCCTCCTTACTGACCTAGCATCTGTTTGTGTTTTATTTTCTCAATCCTATCGTTCTGCCCACCAAGATTACTCTCTTCTATCTCTCCTCTCTTGCTATCCTACCAAATTGGGCATTTCCTTTCCTCCTTTATCCTTCTAATCTCACAGATCTGGGCAAGTTCTCAATTTTCTTTCATATGCCTACATTCCCCATGTTACCACTGCTCCCTACTTCTAGCTTTATAAGCTGACAAACTTTTCACTATATGGAGCAGCCAGAATCCATCACACTCCTTTACAAATCAGCCAGCTGTTCAAACAGCTAAACTAAATCCTGTTGCTAGGAGAATTGCACCAGGCAGTGAAGACTTGAACAAACATTATATTTTGAAACAAACCTTAATTTATCCTTACAACAGCAAGCAGATAAGAATCTGGTAGTCTAAATGAATGCCAACAGCAAAGACAAATTATGGGATCTGCAAACAACTCTGCAAGAACTCAATTCTAATAAAACACAAAGGTGTTCTAAATTAAAATCAATTAACAGAATATAGGCAAATGTTCCTATGAAAAGAATTTTGTGTAAAATCAGAGAAAGCACTGCAACCTTGGGCTATTCTACTACTTGTAGAATCTACACAACATGAGAAATTAACTGGCATAGAAACTACATTCCATCATACTAAATCAAACACAGACAAGCTAAAATTTATAAGGTTAGTTAGACGTCTCATTCCGCAATTCTAAAAAAAAGTTACTATGGAGCGGTGACCCTTCCTAAGTCAGAAAACTAGCACCAGGATCAAACAGTATAATACACTGTTTAGCTATTCAAGTTTACTCCTAAGGAAACCGGACCCTAAGCTATAAATCAAGTAAAGGCTTTTAAAATCTAACAGAATTACACTAGTCTTCAGATATTTGCTTCACTGCAGAATCAATTCTCCAATTCTCTAATTAAATCCCAAAACAATAATAAAGCCATTTCTGCACACAAAAAGTAAAGAACATTTTTAGGATCAAAGACAAGGTGGTAAACTGGAACATCCAACTAGCCAACTCATTACAAAATCATAGCTCAATTTTACTTTAAAGCGGTAATCAAATAACTGCCCTCCCTAAGAAAATGTTATAGACCCTTCAGAATGTGAACAGGAGCTCTTTGTTTGCAATTACTCTAACACATCAAACAGTTTTATCAGTCTTAAAGGTCACTCAGCTTTGCAGCAGACTTCTTGATTTCATCTGACAAAATAGTTATTCACGGCATCTCTTTCTCCTAATCACTTTCTGGTAGAAAGAATTGAAACAGGTTCATGCAAATAATCTTCACAAGAATTTCTTCATTATCCAATCAACTAGCAGCATAGTCTCCACTCTGGATATTCACCTCAGCTGCATAATCCATCCATGGACCTCCCTGCAGCTCCTGCCTCACATCCACATTCCTTTTAAGATGGTAACAATCAAATCAGAAAAATGACCTGACTATATAGATGGATTTTTAAGATCAAACCAAGTATGAAGTACAATTTTGCTTCAATAAAAGTATGAGATTGACAATGGATCAAAGACGCTGCAGCATCTAGGGGCAGAGAGAGTTCAAATTTAACAGAAATTTTTCATCAGAAAGTATACCATAATTCCTGAGATGCTATGAGATTGTAAGAGATTTTTCACCACATTATACTGTTTGTGCAAGACAGGAGAAGAATTTAATTTGATATTATCTGCAATCTAAGACTGAAAAAGTTGTTGCAGTAACAGAAAAAGAGTAAGTCGCAACTTCAGCATTCCTTGTAACATAAAAGGTCGGGTTTAGAACCAAAGCAAACAGTTCAGCATCCCCTAGGCAGCTTCTACCTCTGTAAAAATGATCCAGTAAAAAACGAAAGCATGCCTAGAACTCAAACACATCATTATCCATAAGACAAAACTTCTCACTAAGAGCACACATTGGAATTTCCAGTGGGACAACACAGCTCATTTACTACTGCAAATGTTCTTATATCAAGGGAATTCCCCTTGTGATACCCACAATTCTTTTAATATCTTTTGAGTCTGCAGAAAGGAATTGCAGTGGCAAACCCTACCAAGGTTCCTTAGTAATATATATGCTGTGCTTGCCTTGTGCACAATCTTCCTTCAAACTAGTTCTCCCACATACTAACTAAACACCTAAGTAGGTAAGATAAAACCTCATTACTTTTCTCTTTGAGCAGCTGTGCAATTTTAATCTTCAGATTAAATAAGCTTCTTTCCAAATACAGGCTTCTATTCACTCCTACTGTACAGATAGCTTTGAATAAATTAGAACCTAGGCTGCATGGTTTTTGCCCTCTGCAACAATACATTTTGTGGTGCTTTACAAACCTGCATTGGTTTGTAAAGCCAACTGTGCTTTAATCACTTCTAAGATATCTAAAAGTTTATTCTTGAGGAGCCAGTGTCTACCAAGGAAAATTTGCTGTAACCTGTATAGAAAAAAAGGCACTTGAGAAATTTGTATTTCAACGCTATCTAGTATTTAAGGCTATAATGCACACAGTGGTCTTTCTCTTTTCCTTAAGGGCACTCTTAAAAAATTAATATGAAACAGAATACCAAAACTTAAAAGCTCTTGATAGGTACTTTCAATTTCTAAAGACTGCAAATTAAGCTTAGTACCTGAAAGGAACTTAACACAGATAGCCTACCTGTCTGCTGCCATAACCAAAGGGACTATTTGATAAATTGGTGGTAACACTGTGTAGGATGATTTCACCACTCAAAGATCCAGAAACAACGTAGCCATCATTCCAATTATATGCAACACACGTGACTTCATCTTTATGTTCCTGTGGGAAAGGGAGGTTAGAGGGAGAGTGTTAAAGACACTCTTCCTAATTTATGCTTTAGCAAAAAACTTTGGCTTATTTTTTCTGACTATATGTAACATTTTAAAAGATTTAAGAGTTGTTATGGAATATCACAGAAACAGCAGCAAAATATATCAAAGATCAATCATAACCACTCTGATTGTTTGTATTGAGTGGTTTTAATAAATTAGTAAAGATGATCACATAATTATATACAATATTTTAATACGACAACCACAGAAATATTTACCACAGGTGTTAATGAACATTATTTTTGAAGTAAAGTCTCCCAGAAACCAGTCATATTTGAATATACTTTCTGTTAATCTGATGTACTACTGACAACATCCCCTTCTGTCACTTTTAGCACTAACATATATATTTACCAGCCAACTTTTCAGTACAGTCACTTGCAATGTGACTGTATTGTATATAATGAACATATTATTTTCCCCCTATAGTCTTATATAGGAGAAGACAATTGAGTACTTCTAACCCAAAAGTTAGGAATAGATATTTAAAGTATTGTATTGGCTACCTAGAGGTTTTGTTTCCAACATTAACTCTGAATGTCCAAGGAAAAAAGGATAAATCAAATTCATAGCCTCTTAAAACAGTGGTGCTAAATAACAGCAAACCATCTACTGAAAGCATCTAGGGAAGATACCAGGCCATCCTATATTTTGTGCATCATAAAAAAGTTTTAGAGAATTCATACTTCAGTTTGAAGACAACCATCTCCCAGTTTTGCACAACATTAGCTCTGCCACAGTATTCCACAAATACAGAAGTGTTTTCTCATTCAACATATCAGAAACAGCAATTACCTGGAATGTAACTCCTGGAAAAAATCCCCATCAGACAACATCAATAAAAATTTGCAAAATAAGAAGTCTATTCT
Source organism: Polioptila caerulea (assembly GCA_013397295.1). Classification (NCBI taxonomy): domain Eukaryota; kingdom Metazoa; phylum Chordata; class Aves; order Passeriformes; family Certhiidae; genus Polioptila; species Polioptila caerulea. Next base: position 57,167 of record VYXF01001380.1, read on the forward strand.
GAAAATTTAAACATATATTATTATAGAATTTTACTCTGAAAACACCAAGTTGCATATATTTGCTAAATTTGCTACTTACAGCACATTAAGAACACAATCTTGAACAAGACCCAGATGTGTGCTAGCTCCTATCTGTGACCTTTATTCTACAGACACTAGACTTAGAGAAAGTGTATTTTTTTACAGTTGGCAGCAAAACCTGGGAGTGGAAAGCTACAGTTCTTCCTCAGCCAAACTTACCTTTAGGCTGCAGTAAATCTTTCTAGACTTCAAATCCCAGATATTAACTGTGTTGTCAAGGCCTCCACTGACAAGATATGAGGAGCTAGAATTTAAGCTCACACATGTCTGCTTTGCCTAATGGAGAAAGAAGAAAAAAGTATGCGAAAGATAATTCAGGGATTTATTCAAATCTACTTCAAAGCATATTGATGTATGTTTTCATTTCATCAGCACAAATAGTCCCACTGACAGACAGACCTATTCATACTCTACAGCCATTTCCTATCAAAAGGCATTTAAAATCAAGTCCAGTTTCGACATACATTTAATATACTTTAAAATGTTAAGTATATTAATTAATAAACCTTCAAATACTTGCATTTCCTCATTCCCATTTCAAATTTGTTGGCATCTTTTCCTCCAATATGCATTTTCCATTTAAATTATAGCTCTGTAAAGTGCAATTATAGTATCTTACTCAGGTACTGAGGGTTTTTTTTTTTAAATCCTAAGTTAAGGAAAAAAAAAAAACTCTTTAGAAGAAAATCAAGAAGTTGTCTAAGTTACATACTTCACATTCTCTAATCATTACGGGGAATATTATAGCAGCAAACCTCATAATTCAGTTAAGTGATCCTTTGTAAAATAATCACTGAAGTACAAGTTTTGGAAAAAAAAATATGTCAATCTTCATTATAGGCCTACATTGAGGACAAATTATTATTCAGTTCCATCATGTTGAAAATTCACTTTTAAGTTCTCAAGATTTGAGTGAAGAAAAAACAAGTCCATCTAATTATTGACACGGTAAAATTGCAAGGGATTGCATTAGTTATAGATCAAATTTAGTGAAATCTTCAGGACAAACACTTCACCTTTGAAAGTGTTTGCTTCAGTATCCTAAAAGCAAGGTTTGAACAACTTTTCAGAAAATTTCCAGTCCAAATTAGCATTATAACAGCTATCCAAGGAGAACAACTAGAATGGTTAAAACACTAACAAGCTATTTAAGTGACTATGTGAAGAGACTCTTTTAAAACTAAGTCCAGCTTTTTGAAGTGACACACTTCCATTCAACAGGGGGAAAAAAACCTCAAACAGAACACAAATTCTCGTTTCCTGGAATTCCAGAAGCTGACACATGCATGCTCCAAGAACAACCTCTACATGGACTCTTATGTTTTCCAGTGCACAATTCATAGGCATGCACAATACTGACAGCTCAAGCTGGAGAATGAAGTTCAAACTTGAGCTATTCCATCTCCTACACATTAGATCACATCTGAACCACTGACTGCCTCAAGTTATCAAATATTTGCATAACTGCATCTGTATCTTCTTACTGACAGAACCATTTTAAAAGCACTATTGCCCCCACTCTTTACATGTGTTTAACAATACACAAGGAAATGTTTTCACATGTGTCATAATTCTAACAATACTAAAATTAAATTGATCCCAATATGCAGAGCAGACGTGAGATAAACAGCATACAAAGTGACCTGGGGAAAAAAATGAGGGAAAAGCATTATTCATACTTACTCCTTCAGCTATTTCAAAGAGTGGAACAGGTTTGCTTTTACAGCTTGAAACAACTATTTTATCACCAGCAGCAGAAGCAGTGGCCAGGTATCTATCTTTGTCATAAGTTAAGGAGCTTAATTGTAGGATACTGGCAATTAATAAAAGCAACAGGAAGCTTCCCTTATTGAACAGAAGACAGATTGGCTAAACTGTCTAAAGCACTGTGTACCTTGAAGGGATCTAGAAACAGAAATGTAAGGCTATTTTCCAAGCTTTCATTAAGAAGTTCTTGAATTAACTACAGCCCTTACTTGCCAATACAAGAGAGACAGCAATTTCATTGATAGAAAAGATGAGAAATATCTGCCAGGTATTATTTAGGAGCTCTTTACCACTAAGGTAGCTTATCCAGTCTACAATCCTGTTTCCCCACATCCCCAGGTGAGAGCCTCATTTATCACTAGTTAAAAGGAATGTCTCTGGCTATTAGCCGACTACAAATGTAAAGAATGGTCCTGGTCATGACAAATGTTAGACTACTTCACCACACAGTTTCTGGAGTACAAAGAGCAGCTGCCAGTTTCTCCCACTCTGTACTGAGAAAAGAAAAACAAAAACCTAAAAAGAACCTTTTATGAAACCAAGTACCCCAAAGTAATAAGAACCTTTATAGAATTACAGAGTAGGGAGACTGCATCTGCACCACCACCAAACAAATCATTCAGTCTTCAGGCCAATGCCCATTGTGATTTTGTATTTGCTCATTTAAGAATAACACAGGTTAATTGGCTGGATTTAACACAAGAGAACCAGCAGGCAGAGTAGTGCTTGCTATTGCTTTCATTATTTTAAGGCACTTTTGTATAATTTTACAGAACTATGCAGAATCAGATCTAATGCTTTATCCCTAACAAGCTGACAAGTCTATAAAGCAAGGTACTTCATTGTTTCAGCTCTGGAAGATGAAGAGGAGACTTGGTGGAAGAAAGCATTTAAGACTGTCTATAGATAAAGTTTACTAAACACATACAAGTGTGTATGCATATAGATAAAAATATTATATCTGTGCTTCAAATTCTCTGCAAGCTCCATAACCAAAACATTCATTCATGTCCCAACTGGCGTAACTTCTTTTCTCATACATTAACTTAGAGGACAGACGTTCAGAACTTGCAGGACTCATATGCTACGTGCCAGCATCCTGTCCTCCTTCTATATCAAGATGAGGCACCATCACTTTCTCCTGTGACAGCCATACAAGCCGTTCACCTGACAGCCCACTGAGATTTCTCATACGTTCATCTAAAACTTGGCCCCTTGTATCATTATCCTAGAACTGGCTTCCAAGCCAGAGGTGAAAACCTAAACGGGTGAGAGCCATTTTGATGATAAACCACTACCACCCCAAGAATGTTTTCCTACACAACTATAAATTTGTGCTTCCTCTCCAAATGCTACAAGCAATGGAAAGAAAACCAGTGCTTAGATGTAATTGAACATTATCAAAGACTATCAGAATCAACAAGAAGATGTCCTAGGAAAAAAAAAAAAAAAATCTTTGATTACAATTTTCCTCACTGTACTATGTATAGAACTTTACTACACCACCAATTGCTTTGCTCAAGCTTGTCAGTTAATTAAGCACTGTCTTGAAAGCGAGTACCATAATCAACTACTGAAGAAAAAAATGATTAAGATTTACAGTTGACAGGCAATTCAGGCATATTATAGCCATTAGAAAAGCACTGGCTCCCAAGATGAGAAACTTCTACAAAATTATTTACTATCATGAACTGATTCTGCAAATCCCTTCAGCATGGGGAACCACAAAACTTTGGTCAAAATACATACCAATGTTTTTATACAAGACTCGAAAACATGTCAGGCCTGTGTTTTACAAACACTTCAGCAAATAAGGACATAATAAAACCACTAGAATTTTGCAGAACACCCACAGAAATATGGCTGAAACTGTAAAGGATACTATTACTGGCCCAGCACAGTGAACTGACTGGATGTGAGGGTGTATGTGGGTTGAACTGCTCCACCACAGTGAAAGACGAGGAATCCCATATTTTAATGTCATCTCCTGATGATGCAAAACGTATGCTTTCTTGCATGGCTGCACCTGTTTTGGCAGAAATAAATGAATAAGTGAAAATACATTAAAAAAAAAAAA
>VYXF01001380.1:61190-80791 GCA_013397295.1 Polioptila caerulea
AAAAAAAAAAAAAAAAGAAAAAAAAAAAAAAAAAAAAAAAAAAAAAAAACAGGCAACCAAACAATTCAAAATGACCATTTTAAACGGTACAGTTGAAGTTTTCTTGATAACTGCAACATTTATCTGGAGAGTTAAACAGTACCGTCAGCTGCATACACGAGTGAAAGCAGCAGACACTCCATGCTTTTGCTACTTGAATTCTTACAGGAAATGCGTGGTTATCTTTTCACAAAGCCACCCCCTCTACGGCATCAAGAGGCTAATGAAGCTTTTACGTCCACACTTCACAGCTGCCTACCAGGAAGCCCAGAGTATCTGAAGGACCCATTTCCCACCAGTAGATGGGGATATACAAACCGAACTGTTGCAGGGTAAGGCTGGCAGCAGGGACCTAAAGGACTCGGTTCAGCATTCATCTTACCACTCCAAGGGCGACATCCGAGAATCCTTAAACTAAACCTTTGACAGTGGAATACGAGAGACAATGAGTCCCCTTTCATCGCACCTTACAGAATATTGCAAAACAAAAAGGCCAAGAACAATGTACCGCTACTTATTTTGACTGACACCTTTTAAGAATTAAAGCCAGGTTAACCGGTGCCTGGTTTGAAACGCTGACTCTCAGCTTTTTACCCTCAGCTTTTTACAAGCTCTTCGTACTTGGTAATTTTAAACTATCAACAAAAGAGGACTGTAAACTTCCCTTCAGCTGAAAACAAAACCACTCCTTAGCCAAAGTTTGCGGGACGTTTCCATACAGCTTTAGACCATTCATTCTTACTGCTGGGAGTGTTAACACTCACAAAACTACACAAGAAACTCAGGGTCTACATATGCCTTCACTCGGCATCAGCCCGCGGAGCCGCTCCTCCCGCCCCACACGGACCTTGTCTCCAGCCCTGCAATTCAGCCCTGGCGGCCGCGGGAGGAGCCGCTCGGTGCACCCCGCCCCACGGCATCGCCACCGCCCGGCCCCGCTCCCGCGCTCCGCCCGCGGCGCTGCGCACCTGGCCGGGCGGGCACCGGGCAGAGCCCCCGCTGCTCGCCCCAGCGCCGCCTGAGGGACCGGACCNCCCCACGCGCCGCTCCCGGCGCTACGGCGGCCCGGAGGGGCCGCGCGGGGCCTCCTGAGCCGGGCCGCGCCCGGATCAGTCCCCGGGGCCAGCCTGGGGCGGCCGCTGCGGGACGGGCCTTGTGCTTGCACGGGCACGGAGTCGCGCCCTGGCAGCTGCTGAAGGAACGTGGCGCTGGCCACGCGATAAACCCGCCGTGAGCGGGTTTGAGGGGCGCCTCGTCTGCCGCATTTTGAATTGGAAAGGCAGATTCCAGTGGGTGACAAAAGGTATCCAGCACAGCCGGCATCTGGGGTGTCCGTACATCTGAGACACGGGGGTATCATGGCGACAGAGCGAAGAAAGTGATAACAGTTAATACATTGCTTCTAGTAACAACAAGAAATAGAGAATTGCTGCATCTGTTTCCTGACTTGCAATAGAACTGTTATCCTGGTCATGCATGGAATTTTACGGAAGGAGGGACTTTCGTCTGTTAAAATAAAAGGTAGCACTTCCTTTAAAATAATACGTGTTCGCACTCCTGCTTTCTATCCCGAAACACAAAATTATGTACTAAATGTAAAGATATATTAGACGTGGAACCTGCAGCAAAACTTTCTGTAGAGATCTGCCTTCGAATGAGTCTTTACCCTATGTACCCTCTGAACCAGTCGAGCTGAAATGCCTGATTTGCTCTCCTTTTCTGATGGAGTATTGATTTTCCAAATTCATTTAATATCTCGTCTTTATAAGTGAACTCAGAATCGAGAGAAAAGAAATCATGCCAGTGTTAAACAATATGCCATTGTTTCCCTACAGCAATGAGGATCATGTCTCTATAACCAATCATTAGTCATAATTTATATCTTCAATCACTTGCCTTCTCAGCTGAGTGTTAAGAGATCCACAGCATTCCTGCAAATCTTCTACCCTTACTCCACTTTATAGTCCTCATTTCCTGCTAAACCTGTCATGTTTCACTTCTGAGGCCTGCGCTTGTTACTCCGTTCTAGCTTCAGTACAGAGAGAATCTAAAGCCTTTTCTGTACCACAGCCATCTCCTCTGTTGCTTTTTTTCTTTATCTCTGCACTGTGGAGCACAGTTTTTTACATACAGATAGGTGAGCACCTGCCTGACAAGCGCTGAAGCCTTACGATTAAAAATTTGGGGGATTTTAAGTAAACATGATCAGCATGTTTTGCTTTAACAGTCCCTCAATTAAATTAGTTTTTCCTGCTGGTAGGGCCTTTGCTGTCATTTTTTTATGCCAGTGCCTGTGCTGTGCTTGTCCTTGGTATTTGTAAGGAATCATTGGGAAACGTTGGTGTATCCTGTTTGGGGAAAGGACCACAGCTAGAAGCCCAACCCTTAAAGCCAAAGTGGTGGTGTTGCTGAAAGGCCACCTGTGCAAGGCAGGGCATTCCCAGCAATTGTGCAAGGCTGTAAAAGCAGCGGAAGTGTGAGCAATACATAGGTGAAGAGAAGCAAAATTAGTTTATATAATAATTTTAACTATATTATTACTACTATTATTACAACTTTTTGCACATAGAAGTATTATTTATTTTCCAATAATAATTAGACCTGGACTAATAATGGTTCTTGGATTAGGCTAAGATTTCAATTATGCTAACACTTTTTTGCTTTTAAAAATACATAAGTTTCTTCTTGGCCCATAAACAAGGTTTTCTTTGTAGGGGCAGTGACATTAGGTTCTGAAGGATGAGCTACAGAGTTCCAGGGGAGTAGGACCAGTCAGGACACTAAGGATAAAAAGGCCTGAATTTCTTTATTGTTTTCTAGAATGGTTTGGAAGCCACTTTAAAGTTGTTACTATCCCATTTGGTAATGGAGTCACAGGAATGTTGCAGATCTAATTAGTACACTGCACGTTGTATGATGATAAAATATATACAGTAATTTCATAGGATAGACAGAATCTTGACTTTCACTTCTAGCTCTGCTGTACAGTAGCTGGATGATGCCAGAATTCATGGGGAAGGAAGCAAGCATAACTGCCAAGAAGCAAAGAGCTTTGCCTAGGGCATTGAAATTTTTTGGTGGCTGCTGAAATGTACTTTTCAACTCTGAAAGTCTAACCAGGAGCTAAATCAGCCCTGTGGTACTCTGTGTTTTCACAGACTTTCACTCTCCACACGGGACTATAGGGCTGGTTCAGTCAGCTTGTGATTATTCCTTCGGTAGTGTATTCTGGTTCCACACTGAGAGTTTTGGTGCCATTTGCTTCAGCAGTCTTTCTTTTTTTCTTTGCACATTAAGTAGAATCCTAAATCATGCTGGCTGAGATGGTAGACAAATGAGAATAATTCTAATTATCTCTGGGGTTTCAAAGTGGAAAATTAAATTGCAGTGGTAAATATTTGACTTCAGCACTTGCCTCTGGACCTTTCACCCACTCTGTTTTAAAGATTAACCTATGCTTCATATTTTCACTTCTTTCGTTTAATGATGTTCTCAGTATCTTTAACTCAAAGAAAACCTTTGGCAAGCATAAATGGATCTCTCTGCTGACTTAATTAGTTCAGCATATTAGCCAACAATTAATTCTAACTTCATCGTTATTCTTTTAAAGGATCTTCCTTCTTGGATTTCACTGAAAATGGATTGAAAACAAATGACTGTTCCCTTTACAGTGTGTCTCAGTTGAATAATAACATAAATAGCCTTCCTCTTTCATTCAAGGATCTAAAAATATTTTCCAAATGTTGATGGAGAAAACTTAAAATCCCTCACTGATGAGGGAATTACTGTTATCTTCAGATAAAGAAACTGAGGCATAGTGAGGGTAATTACTAGGATTATTTTGTTAGATTGATGTCATCCAGAAAATGGATATATACTTTGGACAAGAAAAAATTATTGTGAATTGGAGCTGTAGTGGAATTTTAAAACCAGTCACATACAATTGGATAAATCTGTGTGAAATTACTGATTTCCATATCATAAAATTAATTTAACCAGAAATAATTTCAAGTTAATATATATTTGTAGGCATGAGAAATCCTGTGAATGCCTTGAATATAGAACATCTTTCAAGGCACCAATATAACAGTATATGAAACAGTATCTGAAAACTGAAATATTCTAAAATTCATTCAGACCTTTCACTGTTAAGCTCCCCGTTAAATTCAATTTGAGCTCTAGCATGTTCTTGATGATACAATTTTTAATTACAGAATCAGAAGCTGGTTTTGTTCTCAGTATTTTTGCTTCATTCAGTTCACATAATGGAAAATACCAAAACCTTTTTAAAAACCTAAACACCTCTTTTTACTGTTCTTTAGTTTTGCATAGTCTTTCTTGTCCCTCACCCAAGGGGATGCTCTGAAGATAAAATGTCATTCTTTTCAGAATCTTTCAACTTCTCCCCACAGTGCCCTCTCCCTCTCTCCCTATCTCTTTCTGTCTCTCCCTGCCCCACCCCACAATTTATCAGATAGGGAAGCACTATCCCTTCCTTCCATAAATGTAGAATGGAGAAATATTTCAGTTAAAATTTGAAAGGAATTGGTAAACATGCCAGGGGTTCAAAGCTGTCAATATGGTAAGTAGCTCTTTGGCATTGTTCTATGGGGCAGATCATAAAGAACTGCCCATAGCATGAAGGTCTTCCCTCACATAGTGAGGTCCTACTTCCTCCTCTTCCTTTTTAGTTTTGGAGACAGTGACACAGACAAGTATTCTAGACAAATCTAATTCAGCATGGTGCCGACACAAATCTTTTCTGGTTTCACATATTGAAGGCTTTAGTCTCCATTTACTAGTAAGGAAAAAAAAATCACCACCCAACTACTGCAGTACATAACCAAGATAAAATTTACTTTGCAATTCTTTTATACTTTTTTTCTGTGCAGTTACTGGAGACATTCAGATATGAGCTTCCCTCCATACAAGCAGATTTTAACTAAAGAGTTTAATTATATGCTTAAAGAAAAATGTTTTCTCCAATGTTTCTTCTGAAACCTGCATTGAATACTTTATCCTGTGTTTATGAGAATAAAATCTGCTGCTATGGATACAGAGAGGTCAACATTTTAATGTTATTATTTCACTGTGCTGTGTTAAAGGATAATATTTTTCTTTCAAAAAAAAATATTTGAAAGTATGTATTATAGGAAAGTAAGTATAGTAATGTATTTTAAATGAATAGGTAAAGGCTTTTATTTAATATTTCTCTTTCAAGTATACGAAATACAACAAGGTCCAGACAGACAGCACTGAAAAAACACCTTGTCTGTAATAGAACTTCATTTCCATTTTCTCCTTATGCTATAGCATGTTTTACAAATACTAATTAAGCTGCATAAAAGTCCTATGCTAATCCTCAAGGTGACCCCAAACAGAAAAATACAGGTTTTTAGTTCTTACAAAGTACAACAAAAGACACAACACTTTGTTTGTTATTTTTTAAAAAGCTGTAATTTCCTACTTGTTCCTTGTAAAAGAAAAACGAGTAATATCAATTTTTATCTTTCCTGCATTTTGAACAACAAATTCCTTTAATGAAAGAATAATGCTAAGGAGTGTCTCCTCCAAACTGGCTGTTAGGCAGTCGAGTTAAATAATCATACTAACTCAAACTGTTTTAAAACTGTCTTGCAAAAATAACAGCTCTATGAATTACTCACTTTCCCCTTTGTTTTTATCACTGTATCATTATCCTTCCAATTTTCCTACTACCTACAGAATTCCAGAAAAGTGTACACAAAATAAAAACAGCACAACTTTTCAACAGCTACACATAACACAAATATATCCATGTAGAATGAAGAAAAACAGGAGAAAACTTTATTCCCTTTCTTACTGTACTGATCACATTTAAGATACTCATTATCAGAATCTTACCTCTTTCTCGTTCTTCCTCCCTAAAACAAACTCAACAAGGTAACATTTTTCTGAAAAGTATAAGCCAAGGTAACTGCAATTTCCAAACAGATCAAAAAAGTTTATTGTTTTATCACTGGGCTACAGTACAGGGAATGCCTGACTGCAGTGAAAGGGACTGGCATTTTAAACAGGAAATTAACCCAGGAATGGTAACCATTAATGCTGAATTTTCCTGGAAATACAAAACCATAGCTAGTTATAGGACAAGTCTCACAGGATTCCTGCCCAAATATCCTGGGGTTTTTTACTGTTTGTTGCAAACAAATCAATATAAGTAAGCAAAGGAGTGCCTAGCTTTGGGATGTGAGCAAAAACAAAGGGCCACAGCCCCTCTCTGGTCAGCTAACACTTGTTCGTGTCAAATTCTCCATCTCAGTCGCTCCACCCATTGAGATGGAGAATATGCTCAAGCATATTACCTCAGGTGGCTGTTGTTAGGACTCATTTGTGTTTCTTGAGCACTTAAAAATAATATTTACAGCAACATTCAGAAAGGCTCCCTTAGCTTTTTAGAATGATATGAAAAAATATTCTGTATTGTACCATTTTCTTCTTTGTACTGCCTCGTTGGGGGGAGGTTGTTTATTTGTGGTGGGGGTTCTGTTTGTTTTTTTAAAAAATGCTCTAAAATTATGAAGATATCTGAATGATCACTTGCACCCTCAACAACCTGAAATGCTAGTTCCCAAACAGATGAATAAAAGAACAAACTCGATGATTTTAGACCTCCCAAAAATTCTCAACTTCAGAAACAATACCAACTTTTGATAACTGCAAAAGCAATTTAAAAATTGTTGATAAGAATACTGCTTCAAGGGGAAAAGGAATATCAATTAGAAGGCTACAAACCTATTCAGCTTTTCTAAACTTAAAGAAATCATTAAAAAGCTAGAAAATACTCCTATAAAAAATTACTAATAAAATATTAAATTCCTAAAAAAGTATTTTAATTTTAAAAACTATTAATGCTTAAATAATTAGAAGTAATTAAAGTGAAATAGTAAAAATGAAAGTTATAAAATATAACAGGAAGCAAATCCTGGTATGATTAATGAAGTTGTTACATTAACACTAGAACTTAAGTCTGTAGCATTCAGCTAATAACTAATTAAGTTCTTGCAAAATAGCATTTAGTGAAGCAGAGAAATGATCCAATTGAAAAGACTTCCTTCAGTTATTCTACATCCATTGGCAAGATCAAACATATCTTCCAAATTTGTTATTGATTGCAAAGTAACATCAAATGGGATCTGGAAAAAAACCAAACCAAATGAATAACTTTATTAAGCTCAGAGGTCGAAAAGTACATATACACCAATATACAGATATATACACACACACACACACACACACACACATATATACCAATATACACACACATATATACCAATAGTTCCATATAAAGCCAGATTTCTGAACTACAACCAATGAGTAAGTTAGAAATATTGCCTTGGTATAAAATTTGGGTTAATGACATCTCTTGCAGAAAACTAGTAAAACAGGATTCAAGGGAGGAAACCGTTATGAACAGTCTTGCTCACAAACTTTATCATGATCATCTGTAGGTAAAATAAAGAGCAGCAAGAATGGTTAGTAATTTGGAAGGCTTTTCCTAAGATGAGAAATTGAAGGAATTGAGCTAACAGCAAGATGTGAAATAGAGGGCAAAGATAAACTGGTTTGAGTGTCCATTGAACACAGAGAACTATTTAACTGATTTAGGTATCAACAAAAAACAGTTGAAGGAAGAGACGCTTGGAACAAGCTACCTAGGGAGGTTAATTTTTACTGCAATTATTTATAAATTTACTTCTAATATTTAAGATTAGAGCTTCCAAACACTACTCTTTATCTCCCTCAAGGACATAGCTACTCATTAAATAGCATTGAAAATAAGCAGGCTGAACAGATTTTATTCTTCAAACATGAAGAGTAAAATAATTTTAATGAATAATTCAATGAAAATGCAATTTTCAATTTATAAGTATAATTCAGTGCTGAATACAAAATCTTACAGTACATAAGACACACAGAAAAAACCGAATCAAAGAGAAAGTGGAAACATGATAGATGTGTGACAGCACAGATAATGAGAAAACAAAGACCACAAATTAGAACTGACTTTTTCCGGTTAATTCAGCAGAAGATGAGAAACAGAAAAGTGTTTGGTGGGGGAAAATGGTGAAAAACTACATATAAGAAACATATCTGCTGCCTTCTCCTGCATGCTTGAAAACAAATTCGTACTATGGTATGGTGTACATAGTCCCTCCCTAGCTTTTTGTCTCTGGCTGAGATAGGGTAATGCATACATACAACTTACATGAAATTTTGGAAATGCTGCTTTGAAACATGCTATACATAATGAAATGCTAAGCATCCTACAAATTCCATTGGCTTCAGAGAAGAATGAAGATACTCAGCATCTTGAAGGATTAGGCTTCAGCTGCTCAACCAAAACTACCATATCTCAAAACATCTTAGTTTTTGAATTTGAAACTTCATGATGAAAAGCTTTGTGATGTTCCACTGTTGAAATATTTTTGTTTGTTGTAGAATTTAGGGAGAATAAATCAGTGTAGTAAACATCACATTCTTTAATAGAAGAGCACCTCTAAATCTGCTCCCTCACTTATTTCTTAGATCCACAAATAGAAGCAAGCAAAGTTTAAGGAATTCACGAGAATTTAAACAGTTCCAGAAAGTTTCTATGACTGTGAAAATTGGTCTGTATCTTTCCCTAGGAATCTATCAAATCTTGCTACCATGGAAGATACTTCAGTGGGACTCTTGAAAAGTACAGCTTTGCAGAAGGGATGTGGGTGTATTCTGATGCATTGATAAAGCCAGATTGAGTGATATGAAGGCCTGGGAATCATTTGAGAGAGAACTTCAGGAGGGATAATGAGGGGTGGCAAGGATAGTGCAATGTGTATGAAAGGGAAGTGTGTACTTTCAGGTACCTGTCTGTGGGATGCACAGGACAGCACTGCAGATTGCCTCTGCTATATAACGGGCACTAGCCCAAGTGGTCTCAGATAAAACTCAGATTCTGTTCTGGTAGGAGGAGCTCTCCTGCTGGAAGAGTACAGTGGATGCCTTTTCCATTATCATTCCATTGTGAACAATTACTGGCAAGATATTTGAGGATTAGCTGAGGCAGTGGTACGTTACAGTGGATTTCTGAATCTCCCGTGGAGTCCCTTGAGCCCTGGCAGCTGCGGTCCCCAAGGTGGCTGAGAACACTGAAGAGCCCTGCTCCCCACCATGGGCCAGTTCCCATAGTCTCCTCTGGGATACTGACTGCGCAGGGTAAAAGGATGAATAAGATATTTTGTCCAGCAGCATGGACAAAAAAAATGGCATGCTATCTCTCAAAACATGTCCTGGGCAAGGCAGAGAAAGCTAAAGAAAATTGAATAACCAAGCCTGGAAAACTGCAAAAACGAAAGAATGGAAAGAAATTGCATTTGGCGATTGCATCACGGAAATTCATTGGAGTCTGAGTAAACAATGACCAGAGAGTGATGGATAATCTGTATTACCCATTGTGAGCGAAAATCTCCTTTTAATACATTTTTGTCTGAATGAAAGATTGATTTTAATAAACAGTGAAGATGTTCACAGTTTGTAATCATGCACATTTTAATTTTATTTGTAAAGATGATAAAATAAAACCAAAACAGAAAGTCCAACAATGAGAAAAAAAATGGGCAGATGTGTCGTGGTATAATCCATGTTTCAGTTTAATTGAACAATTGTTTTACTTTAGAAAACATATTTTTATACTTAATGAGAACAACATACCTCAGTTAATGGAGAGAACAGGGCTGGAACAGACAGCAGTGCTTTGACTTCAGATAAACACCTTTTAGCAATTTCCTAATGGTATAAAACAAAAAAAAACCCCAAACTTGTACTCTCTGTGTAGTACAAACATATGCTGTACTATCAGTCTCCTCTGATAAGGTAACAGATTGCTCAGCCTTACAAAATTTTTCAGAATATTCAAGTTTTAGGTTATTCTAATTGAATTCACAGCAAAATAAACTTTAACTGATGAATATAAATTTTCTGCAACACAAATAGTTGTGTTTCATGTACAAACATGATGACAAAATCTTGCAGTTCCTACTGAGGCAAAATTGCTCCTTGTTCAGGTTTTAAATCCAGTGACTGAGCATACTTTTGCTATGTGTTTACTGAAGATATGATAAACAAACACCCTGACAACGTGATATTTATACATGCATAAGTATTATAAACACTGTTTAACCAATTACAGACATATATTAATGAAAGTTTGAGCAAATACCTTCAGGTAATCAGAAACACCCACTAAAGGACAGCTCTGTCTACCCTCCTGAGAACAGTGATTGGCCAAAATATCATTTGTTCTCCAAGCTGGTCAAAATACAGCCTCGTAATAATGGCACAGTGCACAATTGTCACTGTTTCACAGCATCCATCAGACAAAATGACAGCCTCTGACATCATTAATCATTTCACATAATAGATATAAAGAGAATCCTGTCACATGATAAATGTCTCCCACTTTGAAAATAAACGTCTATTTTGCCTTGGCATTTATCAAGTAGCACTTATGCTGTGGCAACATTCTATTCCAATGACATTATCTCAAGCAGAGCACATGGAAAATTCTGAAATTACCTTTTGTGTGTGTGTGTATGTGGGGAGAGTTATTTGCTTGTGGTCTATATTCACCCTTGCTAATAAAAAGAAAATAGGAAGATGGCATAGAGAAAATGAAAATAAATTCAATGCCAATTTTAGTAATCTCTCAATAATGTTATTAGAATGTTCTTATTTCAGAAACCACCACTGCCCTTTTTACATTGAAGATGCATAACTGATGTTTAAAAAGCACTTTTGGGTTGATCACCATGCTAATTTAACACACTGCCAAGGATTTTCAGATGTAGATGACTATAAATTTGGTATCAGTTTCCAAATCTATGTACCTGAAGAGGTAGCTTTTATTTTAGAGTAGAAGATTGAAAATGCCTGGAGATTTTTTCTAAAGTGACAAGTAATATATAAAGGAAAGTTAAATATTAAATAAAGAGTGAAAGTATTTCAACTTTTCTTTAAAGAGCTGAGGGAAGCTTAACGTCTGCCTTCCAAGTTGCCTGTCATTTATTTCCCCAAAATGACCATCTTAAATCAAGTCAAACGTATATAAGAGCCAAACTGTTCTCACTTACTTCTGTTTTTTCATCAAGATGCACTTTCGCATCACTCGTTTTGTGTTTATTTGAAGGACTTATTTTAAAAGTTTCACTTTGCTCAAGAAAACCTGTAGGTACTGAAGCTGAAAAGCTCTTAGAACCGTGCATCAATATTTCAACTTGCTCCTTCAGATCAGACAATTTCTCCCTTAAAGAAATAATTCTAAAAGAAGACAAAGTTTTTCATCATTATTGTTATAAAAAAACAATATTTGTTGTTTCCAGGTTATAATTAAGCTGACCTAGCTTTTATTACATATTGATTAGGTTCTACATTTTCTTTCATTTCATGACTGATCTCATAATTTTACAAAAATTAATTTTCCCTTTAATAAAGTGGAGATATAGAATGCATCAGCTTTTTACATTAAAAATGGGAAGTATTATTTTAGGAATGCCTCTCTCTTTCTTCCCTTCCACCCAAAAAAATTTAAGACTAGATGAATGACAAAGAAGAAATAATGAAAAATGCCATAGGATATAAAATTAAGGGCAGAGTCTAGTGATACAACTGAGAAAAATTCTTGCATTCTCAGAGTTGTAATATGGGATGCACAAAGTAGGTGATCCACTGAGAGAAGGGCAATAGCTGTTGGGAGTGCTTCTTAGATCTGCTACATTGCTATACCAGTGTAATATAATTAGCATATGTTACTTGGTTCTTTAAGAATCAAAACTAAAATGCTAATGAATGCATTGAAAAAGCAACTGTTTGGATGGGTTTAACACTGTATGACATCTTACAGTTTTTACAGTGAAAAATCTTTGAAAAGCAAAAATGAATGCTTTTAAAGATTTACAGCTCTTTGATATTTTGTACTGTATTTTCTCTCATCCTAAATGGCTGATTCATCTTTAATACAGCATGAAATAACAGGACAGAGTCAGTGATTATTTACCTAGCCAATGGAATCCACAAGTGGCCTGAAAACACAGACGAACTAAAAATCATGATGTCACTAATCTTGATAGGGTTTGTATTATAAGCATAAAGCAACAAAACCTGTAAAAGAGATGAAATGGGTAAACTGTAATGCAGTAGACCTGAGCTATTTCAGTGATACAAGAGTACAATAAATATCCAATACAATGTACTGTTGAAGCCTTAGGTAACTAACCTTCAAAAAAAAAGGAGTGTGACTTCATATGAATTTGTACTGCACTCAGTTTTTATAGGTTTTAAATTAATTTAATTAACTAAATTGGATATAATTACTATGGGTTTGAAAATTAGGTATACCCTATGGTGTCACTATCAAAATCCCTGCGTTGTCCTGATCTTGGTCAATTATATGCATGGCTGCCATCACGCTAGGTTTAAATCCATGAAGTGTGCATAAGTCACCAATCTAATAAAGCCGTTAACATTATAAGAAAATTAAATACAATGTTCTCATCTTTCATTGCAAGAATTTACTAATGCAGTTGAAAATATGCTTCCGAAAGGTAGCTGAATATTTTGACTATATAGAAAATGTCAAGAATATGGCATTCATTAATAGTTGTCCCTGGTTCTCTACTGATCTGTATGACCATGCTGAAGTAACCTGCAAAACCATGTTAAAAGACACATTATTTATATTAACTTCACTGGGCTTCTATCAGTTTCCTAATAAAGATAAATGTGTCTAATAGAAATTTAGATCTGCTGTGCAAAAAAGTGAGATCATGGATTTTTATTGCTGTAGCAGACATTTTACCTACATGTTGTTTTCTTGTGTAAAGATAAAACAAATTCCATGTCTTAGTCTCTCACATTCTTGCAACCTTCCCGTCTCTTTCATCTTTCATGTTCAGTCTGATCTTTTAGGAAAATGAGGCTTACAAAATCCTATTTTTCCTGTATATTTGTATCTTTGCTTTTCCAAGAGTGTCCCACCAAACTATTATTTGAATGTATCAGTCAGGTCTACCCAAACTTAGAGTGGAGGTATTAAAAACATCAGGGATTTACAACAGGCATGAACACAGTATGGCCTGGAAGCTCTATAAGGGAAAACAAAAGGTGTTTTTTTGGCCTGCTGACAAAAAACTGTCAAGGCATTCTGTTTTTCTAAAGCACAGGTTTCCAGCAGAGCAAATGAATTTTTCCTATCAGCATAATTCGATTAAAAAGCTGATAACTCATAACACATATATTCATTGGAAATGAGACTTAATTTGCTCTACTACCTAAAAAACTGCTTTTCTCTAGTTATACCTTAGTTTCTGTATGGTTTGATGGATTTGCCATGGAAGGAGTATACCACTGAATGTTAATTTCCTTATCCAAAGCATTTGCTGCCCTACTCTCTCTCTGCTTATCTTCTTCTGCAATGACAGAAACTGGAGAAGCTATTCTTACATTTGGCTCTTCTGATGTAACGTCAGAAACATCAAGAGACATCTGAAAAACAAAGGTTTAAATTATATTTTCAGTAGTGAAACAGGAAAAATCTGTTATAATCTAGTGTCTACTGGAATTGGTATGACTTTCATTCCAACATAAATACATGCTTATTTAGGCAAATGGGTAGTTTCTGAAAGTGTCCTTTTTTCCAAGTTAAAACTTTTCAAAGCTCATGTGATTACACATTTCTAAAGGTAAAAGAAAAGATCTCTTGGCTGACTTAAGAGACACCCACAGTCACAATGATTGTTGCCTTTGACTTAAAATCATTATGGCATTATTGGTTTGGCCCAAACCTATTATTTGGCACACTGATGGTACAAAATTTACTGACGAAAAAGTAATTTGTCAAGTATACATATTGATAATTAAAATAGGATTCTGAATGTTAGAATAATGCTTTATTTATGTTTATCTATCTGTTTTTTCAGCTGTGCAACTAACAAAGGGTGACACCTACTGAAAATTTAATCACTTAATTTGTGATGATTTGTTGTATTTTATAAAATACATATGGAACATTAGCAGGGCATTCATCAAATAGCTAGTGTTAGCTGTCATTCACCAGGGAATTAATGCAGGAATTCTGTCAGCCAACATTCATTCATGAATAAAACCTTTTCTTAAAATTGTTAAATATTTGATTTAAAGGCTGAACAATAATACATCAGCTGTATTTCCTAAAGTATTACATAGATCTGCAAAGAACACTGGCCAAACAGTCACATTTCCAGGATAGTTATTTCAAAAGGTTCTAATGTCTCCATCACTGATTACAAAAAAAGTGGACACTGAAAACAGCTCCCTGGGGAATTAGTTCTTTTCAAATTTTGAATGTTCATTGCTGAAAAAATGGAGAATTTTACTTACTTTCTCTACAGAAAATTCAGTGTATGACAACTACAGGGCAATAAATCCAAGTGAGCAGAAGATGGATTTTTCACAATAACTTAGTCTTATGCCATTAAGCCAGTTACCATCCCACATGAAACTTCAGTAGAAGTGAAGGTAATGATTAATTCAGGCATATGGAAGTCATAAATTCAAGCACATGGATGTGCCTTCAGTGGACATAATCCATGATAAGCCATGAGGTGTGCATGGAAGACCACCCACTACGGCCCTCTTCTAATTCAGTAATAATCACCCACTATCCTGCTAGCATGGACAGTGAACAAAACTAGGAGAAAACATATGGATGTGGGAAGAACCTAATTTATGCTGTGCCCCTGAACTAGAGCTCTTAAAATTCCATTTTATGCTATATATTTCTTTCTAAAACATGTGTTATGGTTTTTTTTCACTGAACTGCATCTTTTGGGTTTCTATTCATATTGAATCTTTTTGAAGAAGTACATTAGAACTGCTGTTGTGAAACTAGTGGGTTGCTGAATAACATACATAAATATTTGTCGATTCAACTTTCTCAAAAACCTGAAAACAAACTGTCTTAGTTAAGTATTTCCAGTCCTACTTACTGCCATGGAGCAGAAAAAAAAAAGCAAACATGGAAAATGTAACAGAGTCCAGAATTTTAATTACAGACCTAATGTAATTTGGATTCTTTGGTCAGCAGACCTGAAAAAACCTTCAAGATTGAAAAATAGAATACAGAGATAGAAGAAGTGAAACAACTTCGTACATAAAAATCATTCTTTCAAAAAGTATCTGTACTGTTAAAACTCACAGTAATAAATTACAGTTACATTTTTTAAATATCTATAACCTTCTGGATAGTTAAAGCTTCTAAAATGTTGTGATAAAAATCAACGAATCTTAGAATTATAAAAAGTAAGAGCTTTATGCTTGTTAGCTGTCTACAACAGTGAAGTTAACACATGATTATGCAGCTTGCACCCGTCATGAACATGACAGTGAGCTCTGAAGCTTGTTATTCTAGGATATTGTAATACTAATTATGTCAAAAAAAGAGCAGACAGTAAAATAATTTTTTTATATATGATGGCTGTTATAAATGTCACATACCATATATTTACAATTTATTCAGTGGCACAGTCAGCTCTTTGTTGGGAAGATGCTGTCCAACACGGCAGAAAGTTCACCAACTCTAGACAAGCTACTTCCACAAAAGTATTTTTAGTCATTTTTATAACATACCAAGTTCTCCCTCCTCAAGCCTCCCCTGTCTCCATTTAATATGTAACTAAATATTTAATATAGTAACTCCATTTAATATAGTAACTAAAAAAATAAGCCACAGAATGTGATCTGTCATTTTATTAGTATTAGGATAATTATTAATGTGAGAAGTGGGATTGAGAAACTTTGAAGACAATTGTTTTTACAGTGGGTCTTCAAAGACAAATTTCATACAATGTTCAAAACATGCACCATGGTCAGTGTAGAGTCCAGAATGAATTCTAATTCAAGGTTTATCTGAATAATGTATTCTGAGCTGCCTACATTTGAAATCTCAAATAGGCTGCTCACAAGCCAAAGATCTAAAAAGATTTTCTAGTCAGCTGATAATCGGTTGTAAAAATTGGCATACAAGACCTTCATAAAATTTTGAGGAAATATAATGTACATATTTTTGGAAAAATATGTTTTTATTATAGACTAAATTAACAATATAGAGGCTTGTACATACAAATTACAAAACTAACATCGGGATATTTTTGGTATGAAAGAGGAAGATCCACAAGATTTTAAACCTCAGCCCTTACTGAGTAACAGCAAACTTTATTAGGCAATAAAAACACTTTTTAAAATATCATTCTGCTTAATCCTCTGAGGTCTAAATACACTCGCTATGGGATGGAGATTATTTTTGCAGGAATGAATAACACAAGGATATTTGCATTTGTTAACTACATAATTCACTGCTTGCACAGGATTTTGGTTTTGTACTGATTCTCTGCATAAATAATTTCATTCTTCTATAGTGCTCCTAGAAATACCACCATTGGAAGTATCGAGAATCTGAAGGAAATACCAGTATAATATTTTTGAAACATTAGAAAGAACATAAGTACCTCTGAAGAATCAGATTGACTACTGAGTGGCATTTCTACATCATGTAGTTCTTCTGGAAAATTCTCAAGACAACATATTGAATATTCAAACAAATTCTTTTGAAGGAAGGAATGCATTCCTGCTATGCGTAGAACAATTCCTGTGTCAGAAATCAAACCAAGGTGTCCATCTCTTGCAGAAAGTGATCTAGGTCCTGGTTTAGAGGCAGTTTTTAAAAGAGATTTTTTTAATTTCATCATTATTTGCGATTAAAATGTCAAGTTACTACAGCTACTCTATATTCACAAATTTTGAAAACATAATAAAATATGTAAATAGACGCAACATCAAATAATTGCATTTCCAACAATTATACTGATTGTCCTTAAATATTACTAGCTTATGCTATTTGTAATTTTTCACCAGTGATCAGATAACGAAATAAACTCTCTCCAGACATTATAAAGTAGCATCAAATGGGAGGTGTATTTTGAGGCATAGGTACTTAAATTCAGAGTGTAAGCACCAGTATGTTCACTAGATGCCTCAGCACCCACTAGAATAAACACGTATTTATTCAATACAGTCAAAATAAACTTGAAGAGCTCTTAAGACTCTAGTTTAGACAGCTAGGGGCTGATCAGCTGAGTTTCCCCTTAGGCTCCCCAAGAAGTAACTAAAGCTGAGCTGAACATGCACATTTTGACACCCTAATTGTAGATACCTTCCTGTCCTTACAGTTCTGTAGTGAGCCAAAATACTTCCATTTGGTGCTGCAAGGAGAAAATCCAGCCCTCTCTGGAATTATTATTTTCAGAGTTGCTAGGTTTCTCTCTAAACAACAACTATATGTACAATGTAATATTGTTCTCACCTACTGGGTCATCATTTGTATATCCAAAAGCTGGCCATGCACAGTATTAAGGCCTTGCAATTAATGGATTCTTACTCTGTTTGAAAGGTCCTATCAATTACTATGTTCTGATCACAGTGAAATAACCCAAGCATGCAAATCACATCTGGGGTTTCCGTCAAAACACATTCGATAATTCTCAGCCTTCCCATTTACCCTAAACTACAAAACAGAACCTCAAACTAAACAGATTTATTTATGATGTGACTTAAGTTTGATTTTTCTAGAACTAAACATAAATATAGATTATGAATTTTTTGAGAAATTCTTCATATGTAGTAATAACAATTAAGTTTTGAGGGATACCTTTCTGGTATTGTTGAGGCTTATGAATAACTATGAAGTAAAGTAGTAATATCTTCACTTGCAGCATTTGTAAACTGACATAAATCTGGATTTCCATTAGGATTTTTTTTTTTTTTTGCATTTATACAATTTAAAGGAACTCAAAATTAGGCTATTTCAGATGATAGCCTTTAAATCTGACACTGTTTGCCCTCAAGAACAGTATCTCATCTATAACAGTTTCCTAGAAGGAAATAAAAATACATACCAGATAGGTTTGTGTTATAAATTCTTTTTAAATGATTGTGGTAGCAAATCATGTGAACCCATGTTATTGTATCTTTCTTCTGGCTGGCCTTGGTGACAAGACTTTCTGTTACTTCACTTTCACTCAGCCAGCCTTCTGTGATTTGTTTGTTTTCTATAGAAGAGACTTCAAGAGTTTCAGAGACAACATTGTATCCATCTGCAAAGCCAATAGGAATTCAAGAACACAGATGAAGTGGTTGGAATTCAAAAGCTATTTCTGCTTTGCCTTGGAATTGACTAATTTGTAACCAGAAGTATAACTTGTGAGGCTGCCTATATTTTTCATACAAGAAAAAATTATTTTTATTATACTTTAATATAAGTTGAAATAGTAAATAGCTTTAAAATTAGTTGAAAATGGTTTCTCAGATCATGGGCAGGAACCTTACTAATCCTTGCAATAAATTCAAAAGGAGTAGAGAGCAAGGTGCATTCTCTCTCTCTAAACTTGAATATAAAACCATTATTTCTACACATTGTTCAATGGAAGATATTTACTAAATGGAAACAACACAAGGAGTCATCAATCATAACAGCAGCAGCTGAACTTCCCAGTTATGTTGACACAAAATCAGAAGAGTTGGGTACTCTGAAGTATTCATTGTTAGTTTTAATCCTTCGTTCCTTTTAGATATTACAAGTATATTTCACTGAAAATATGCTCAACTGTGAAATAAAACAAAAGATAACATTTTCTTTTGTGCTGCCTTAAGTTGTACTTATGGAGAAAGAGGATAAAATTATCAGTACAGATATCACTACATCACTGCTTATATTCAGTTCTGGTTTTACTGTATTAGTACATGGCTCTTTCAAAAGCACAATTCTTGAGCTCTGTTTCTCACTCCAAATGGAACAAACATTATGTTACAGTGATTCTTAACAGTAAAGTTTCAGAAAATAATTATCAGTGCTTCTACAAAATCTGAGTGTCTCTATTATTCCTGACATTTCACTGTCAATGCCAAAAGTTAAAATGGCCATATTGTCTCAAAACTTAAATATGTGTTTCACTAAGAGTTTTACAGAAAATATTCAGTGCGCTATGCTGAGAATTTACATTTCAATTTACATTTTTGTATTTTGGCCTACTATTGCTTTTCTACATTTTCTGTTCTTTGTATTGGCTAACAGAACTATCAAGAGAATGACCTTCTGCATTTGCTAAAAACAAAATTATCTGTAATTATAAGCAAATGGAGCTAGTACAAAACAATCAGATGGAAAGTCTTAGCATATTACACTTGTTTTCATAAACCAGTCAAAACACATATGTTTAAACACTACACAGTATGCAGACGTGGCTCAGCTTTGTCAGCACCTATTCAAGCAGAGCAATTCAGTCTTTGTCAGTCATTTGGGACAACTGAAATTAAATCACTGAACCAAAACTTTATCACTAAATTAATGGTTCCTAGTTTAATAATAAACATCAATATTTTGCCTTAGTGTTTATATAACATCTAGCACTCATTATCTCAGAATTCCTAGTTTCACTGTTGGGGGGGGGGGGGGG
>VYXF01001380.1:80868-159934 GCA_013397295.1 Polioptila caerulea
TAAGATCAAAAACTTCCGTTTCATCAACTCCTTTTGTTGAAAAATAAATGCAGAATTTAGAAATAAACCAGGCAAAGTTCTACCAAGCTACTGGAAGCATATCTAAATAATAATCCATTGGATTGGAAAGACACTGAAAATTTTCTTACACTGACTGATTTTTAGAATATGGTTCCCAGGCAGAAAACTTTGCAAGAGTTTGGGCTTGTTAGTTTTGAGGCTTTGTTGTTTGTGGCTTTGCTTTTATTTCATTGGTTGGGGTGGGCTTTTTGGGTGATGATGCAGGTAGAGAAGCTATTATTCAACACCAATGTCTTTGCAAAATCAAGAGTGAAACTGGAAACTCTGCAAGGGAAAGCTAATATATCTAGGGGAAAAAAATGAGTTATGTCAACGTTTGGGGAAAAAAAAAAAAAAAAAAAAAGCAGTGATGAATGATAGGGAGGCCAGTATCTACTTATATGTCTGGGGAAATCCTGTGACAAAGGCCCATCTGCTTTTCCAAAATTATCGTAGTATGTGCACTGTGTATTTCTGAACCACAGTATGCAAACAATGAATTTTTCTTAACATATTGAACACAAGCACAGGTTGATATTTAAACACACAAGATCTCTACTTAATATTTTGTATTGCTATGCATGATGAGGCTTTTGCTTTTTCTTTCCAAAACTGATAGATATTTTTTGATAAATTAAAATTATATATTAAATGTATTACTAGATTACATGGCATATATAGCTTATTATTTATTTAATTTTCTGATATTACTAGGTATAAAACAATACCAGATATGAAATCTCTGTACGAAGAAAAAATATCCATAGAAGCAAATCCTGGGATTTTTTGTTGCACTTCATCCTTCATGTTCTCTTCTTTAACACTCTTCATTCCAATTAACAGCTGAGAAGCAAGCATAGCTTCACTGACCTAAAAATAACATTTATTTTATTCGGGACTCATTCACTACAGAATTTATATACATTTTTGAATCTTAGAGTAGCAAGATGAGGACAAAAAACTAATTATTAATCATACTATATTTTTAAAAGTTAGCAAAATACCTATTTCTTTCTGACATAAGGTATACATTGCATCTAAATAAATCATTACTGCTGACAGCTTAATTACTACATAGTGATTTCAAACCAGATATCCTAATCTGGATGCCACCGATGTCTGCCTACATGTCAAATACATGTGCACACATATCAGGTCATATGCCATTTTATTTGCACTGAATCAAAGTCAAGATAAACAGTCAGATCTGTCAAAGACAGATTAAATGCATTATTCAGTGTCCATTTCAATTTTATTAAACAAGACCCATGCCAGAAATTTCAGGAGACCGTAACACTCTTGTTTTCATTGCCTTTTTTTCTTGTGTAAGTAGAATAAGACAAAATGTAAAAAAAAAAAAAAAAAAATTAAAAATTTTTTTAAATCACCTCTTCAGAAAATTGCACCAACCTGTGTAGCTGCTCTTATTGCAATCCAGGCTTGTACTTTGTACACTTCTGATTTCATGGCCTCCTCAGAAGATTTTTCTCCAGAAGAGGTCTACAAATTATACACCAGTTCATAATCAGGATTCTAAATATATTATGGTAAAATATATTCTAAACATAGAAGAAAGTCCTCTGACTTGTAAAGTAATTGTTTTATTTGTTAGTTGTAAAAATTGGCATTGACTGTAAATCCGTGGATTAATTGCTAAAAATGAAAAAGATTTCCAGAGCATACTAATTGGCTGCTACTGGAAGAAGTTTCCTCAGAGCAGCTTATACTATGATCACTACTGTATACAGTGTTGCTTTCATATTCCATTTTTTAAGCTTAATTACCTCTTTTCTCTAATGTTACACATTTTGCTTTGCATCTATGGCTTGTAGGAACTTTAATGTAGCTAAAGACACTTATATTTCTATGCTATCATTCATATTTGTATAGAAAAATTGAAATCTGATAAAGTTAACATTTAAAAAACAGTTTGAATGTTAAGTATACTTTGCAAGGTATAAATTAATTCATATATAATTGGAAGTGAAAACACTGTTGGTTCTGAGTCTTCCTATTTTATACAGAAAAATATTTTCAATATTATCATTCAATGCAATAAATGTGAGAGATAACATCAAGCAAGATCAAATTCTATTATATGGTTTCTTTGTGTGATTTTTCCAGGAGGACTTCCAGTTTCAATATGACATGTAAGTCCCTGCAAGTAATAATACGGCAAGGTGCACAATACATATTTCCTGTATTGAAGAGGCCATTGCCCAAAAGACAGAAAACATACTCTTGATGTGGAAGGCACCAACTTATCTGTCTCTGATACATTCTCATTAGTTTCAGCCAAATACAAATATGTTAGTGCTATTTCAAGGTATGATCGTCTTATTAACCTGTAAGAAACAACACACAGAATAATCAGCTTTACTATCAAAGTAAGCATTACAGTGATACAATCTGACTCCTTCATAAGACTAGCTAGATACTTCACCAAATAAATAATTCAATTAGCCCCCATCATCTATTTTAAGTGTGGCTTCTTTCAGAAATCCTTGAGGTCCTGTTTTAAAGTCGTGTGAGTCTAAAACATCCCTATGGTGTGCTCAACAAATAAAACTTTGATTTAATAGTATGTCAAACATAATTTGCATTATTTGAAACATTCCATAAATAAATGGCAAATGTTTAGTAAGAAAGCCCTAATTCTGTAAGGGAAGTGATCTTTCTGTACTGTTTTTCTTCCTTGCTCAAGTTAAGGCATTTATCCATTGCCCTGGTTTCCCTGAAACATAGGTGGCTGAATTTGGATATCAATCAAATTAGGTCCTCAGTCAAACTCTCCCAAGAATCAACAAAAATACCCACAGTGACCAAAACAGACTTCTCTTGCCTAACTGGGCTCAAATGAGGAACCTTCTTAGTTTTGAGTTCTGTACCAGAACATTTCACATCTTCAAACAGTGTTTGCCTATTCACACTCTCCGGCTATGTTTCCTTCTCTCTTCTGAGATTTTTACAGTAGTATTGTAAATGAAGCAAAAATCATATAATCATAGAATGATTGGAGTTGGAAGGGGCCTTTAAAGGTCATCTAGTCCCACTCCCCTGCAAGGAGCAGGGGCATCTTCAACCAGATCAGGTTGCTCAGAGCCCTTACCTTGAATGTTCTGAGGTACAGGGCTTTTACCACTTCTCTGGGCAACCTATTCCAGCGAATCATCATTGTAAAATTTCTTCCTTATATCTAGTCTGAATCTACCCTCTTTTGGTTTAAAACCATTACCATTGTCCTATGACTACAAACACTATTAAAAACTTCCATCTCCATCCTATAAGCCCCTTGTAAGTATTGAAAGGCTGCCAAAACATCTCCCTGGAACCTTCTCTTCTCCAGGCTGAAAATTCCAATTCTCTCAGCCTTTTCTCACAGAAAAGGTGTTCCAGCCTGTCATAATTTTTGTGGCACTCCTCTGGACCTGCTTCAACAGGTTTCTGTCTTTCTTGTGCTGAAAAATCCAGAGCTAGGTGCAGTATTCCAAGAGGGATTCCACCATATCAGAGCAGAGAGGCAGAATTACTCCCCTCAACCTGCTGAAAAGCACTATACCTGGAGAATTTCTCCAATCATTCTATTCCATACAGGTTTATAACAGTCTTTTTATGCAGATTCCTCCTGGCTCTGCAGATGTCTTCAGATCTCACTTATGAATTAGCTTCACCAAGCAGAGCAACAAACTCCTGCACACATAGTTACTATTCTGTACAGATTCATATTGCACAGAGTTGGTTGTTTATGTAGTAAAATAAATTCCAGTTTTAGTACAATTTATGTAAAGCAAAATACAAAATTCAGAGTACTGTACAGTTAAAGACTGAGCAAACTAACTGAGAAGATGGAAAATTCTACACTTGGTTGGCAGTAGTTAAATTTCTAGTCTTGCTAACAAAAAGGATGTGAGACATCAAGAAACAACTTTAATTAAACAATCCCACAGATATCACAGGGCTTGTATAAATGTGAGCAGGATGTTAAGTCCTCTAAAACAAGAAAGCCATGGTCCATTGACATCGCTGTACATTCTTTTAGAAAGATGGTAGCAAATTAAATAGGAGTGTAGCTAATTAAATTTGCAAAACTTCACCACAGTCCATTTCTGCACCATCTTTCATCATGCTGGCTGCTTGTTGAGGTTTATTATTGTGCTACTACTTCTACATTCAGAGTTCTGGTTCATTAACTTAAGTAATAGAATACCCAAATAAGCAAGGTAAATTGCTGCCTTTACACTGTCTAACTAGACATGGCACATTATTCATTTAGACTGGTCAAGAAACAAAAAAAACTAAAGTTCAGTGTATCAGAGCTGCTTGACAGAATTTATTGGCTGTCTTGGCTCAGCTCTTCAGGCATCTTCTAGGCTGATAACTAATGCCAAAGTCACTGTCCTGATATCTGTTACAAACATATTTCCAACGCTCCTTCTGCCTTTGCTCTTCTGACTATTTCTGGCTGGTAACCTTTTCAAGCTGGATTTCTGTTATCTAGAAGGGGGCAGACCACAGCTCATCATCTGAAATATGAATAAACCTCCTGTTTAACTGATAGCTCTGTTCACAGTGTTGACAGATAGGGTAAAAATTTGGAAATAGAACAGAAAGCTGTAACTTTTGTGTAGCATTAAAAAAAATGCTTTTAAATGTTCTTATAATTTGTTTTAAATAAGAGAATAAATATCCACTAGCTCTTCTCTACTGAAATAAACCTCTCTAAAACATAAAAGATACTCCATAATAGTAGTCCCAGACCAAATCTTAAAAAGCTATTTAAAAATTGTATTCATGTATGATTTAAATTCTTTTCAAAGTTATATAGCTAGATTCTTACTCATATTTTTGATCATGTTGCTGGCTGAGCTTAATAGCTTCCAACAGGGTTTCAATAGCTTGACATGACTTGTTATTGCCTGTTTCAGTTATCTGGCGTTCTACCTTACCTTAGAAAGAAACACAGAAAGGAGATTTTCAAGACGTTAATATTTTTTCTATTGTAAGACCCACCCAATCTGTTTTTCCCTCCAGAAAAGCTAAAGAGCACCGTACATTATCTATACTCGTTCTGATTAGCAAGATGTTTTCCAGATAAAAGGTACTGCACAATGCTTGTATAACTCTCGTTATAGAGTAGCTAAAATAACCGAACTTGGGAATCATAACGACCCCTAACATTTCCTGATGCCAACTAGCAGAGCATTGTATATGGGGACTTAACGAGCAGGCACAGGCCTGTTCTGTGCTGCACACAGTGTGGCCCTCAGGCCCATGTCATGCTGGGCCAAACAGGATATCCCACAGGATAAACACAGCCAGCTTGCTGTAATAGATGAGCCTGTTGGCAGCATCTTGTCAGTACTTTTCTGCAAAAATGAAGCAAGAGGTTCTTATGTGAACATGCTTTTTGTTTGACAGTAGAAATTATGAATAGCATTGTTTTCTCTCAAGAATAGCCAAAAGACCAAAATGAGGCAACTTTTTCACAGACAGGACTTGCATGTTGTGCCACACCCTAATTGGAAGCACGTTCAGTGCTGCACAACTTAGAGTTCTCAGCCTCTTCAGTAATAGGAGATTATTTACGCTATCACATTTTTCTTTTATAGTGTCAGCTCCAGAAAATGGCATTCTAAGACATGCATTACAGAGTCTTCCATGTCTTTCTGGCTGGGATCCTCACAAACCAACACCTCCTGGTGTAAAATGTAATGTTCTTAATATTGCTGGCCATACCCTTGGATCCCTGACATACAGATGAAAGTAGTTCTAATCCAGTTTTTAAATTATTTGTATAATAATGCATCCTGAACTCCTGGTGTGTGGTACTGAAATTACAGGAGAGATCTGAATCTAGGTAGTGAGAAATGTACAAACTTATTTTAGTTTTTCAGTTAAATGTCTCCATTTTAAGAGACACCATGCATAACATTTCCTTGGATGTCACTTGGGTTGTATAAAGAAGGGTTTATATACCTATCTGAAAAAGAAGTTCAGCTTCCATATCTATTTTTTTTGTTGCAGATGCTCTGCAAAGATTCAATGCTGATTCTAAATGCCTGAGAGCATTTAGCCATTGCAAGTGATCTCTTGCAGCTGTAGAAATTACTTTTTCAGCTAATGCATGTCCTAAAGAAGAAAAAAAAACAAAACAGTTCTTTGTAAATTATTTAATAGTCAACCAATTTATGCAAAAATAAGCTAATTCCTTAGAAGAAATGCTGCTACATATTTACTGTTACAATCCAATTCCCAAAAATTCAAATGATTCATGGACAGAAATACAAAACAATAATACTGTTTCACAATTGTATGATGCCATTGAGGTTTACCTAGGCCACTCAAAAGAAGCCCAAGCTACACAAATCAAACCATTCATAAAATATGAGTGAAAATTAACTAAAAATTAAAAATAATATTGAGTTGTGTTTTTCTTACCAATTTTCATTTTGACTTGGGCTAGCAAGTTAATATGTGGCAGGTAGATATTCTTCATGGGTAAGACCAGGCAAGTCAACGTACTGTCTTCTATTTGCTGTTTAATGGGTTCACCACAATCAAAAATCTACAAAAAGAGTATGCTCAGTAAAATCAAGTTGCAGACAGCAAATTAAACAGTAGTTTGGAAATGTTAGTTAGGTATTAAAAAACTGAAGTGTCTTTAAAAGAGCATTAGAAAAGGATTCAATATTCCTGAATTCCTTTACTTTAGTGTATACTTGCAGAAGAGTCTTGTGATGCAAACAAACAGTTTTAATGAACTCTTGAGTGTTAGGCTTTGGTTTTTAAAAGAAAACTCCCTAAAATCAGTCTTTAAGAAATAGATCTCTCACGTAACCAAAGCCCAGGAAAGAAACTGTCATTTCTACAAAGAAATTTGACACCCAGCAAAGGCCAGAAAAGAAAATGAAATTAGCATGTAGGGGCCAGTCAAACCTTTTTTTCATGGAAATATGACAATGGGAAAACACAGTAAAGTGTCAAGTCACTTGAAGGCTAGCAAGACTCACAGCTGGAAGTTTGAGTCTGAAGTGATTAATATGATTCTTTATTACTTACGGAAATAAATATTTCAATGGATTAAACTTCTGCTTTAGAAAATATGAGGATAGAGTTTGATCTAAAAAATTCTCTATAACGTGTACTAAGTTCAGATAAAAATGCCTATTTTTTAATTCCAAATAGGTAAATGGTTTAGTACTTTCACAAAGTTCATGTCTTTAGATTTATTTTTTTAATTACATATTTAAATTTTTTCATGGAAATTATTTCTTCATACCAATTGTAACAATCCCTCAACCTAAAATATCATGCTGCTTTAAATAGATTGTCCTGATTCAAATTATTCTAAGACACAAACCTAAGTTCTTGGATGCTTAAGAGTTAGGAATTTAATGAGATCTACATTCTCCCTGAGGTGTTGAGTATGTTTTCCCATTGCAAATGGGAAAAGTGAGTGTTCTGCATCTCTTGAAAAGTCAAATTACCTATTTCTTTTTTCACATCTGAATGTGTATTTTGCACACCAGATTACACATGTGAGCATGCATGAGTATGGATGAAGAGTTCGGTAAGATGAATGACTTCTTCACACTATTCTAATAATAGTATATAATAATATATAATAGTAATAATAGTTAAAACTGAAGTGATCAGTTACTAGGAATAGTCCTTTTTAATAACTGATAAAATAGTTTCCAGGATAAATAATTAAGGCTGTTGGAAGGATTTGGAAATGCACCAACATGTACTCACTGCTTTAATAGTAAGCTCATGTGCTGAAACAAGCAAGTTTAATGGTTCCACTGTAGCAGAGCAATGTTCTGAGTCCTCTATTATTTGCAGTGGCAGTATGTCTGCCAGCAAAAGCATACTTTTCACAAGAGTCAAAGAAGCTGTCAGGGAAATAAATGTATCCTCTTGGAGTAAACCGATGATATTCTGTTTGGACATAGACAACATAAACCAAAGAAGTTACTATCTTCCTGTCTATTTTTGAGGACAAGTCATGCCAAGGGAAAAAAAATCTATTTTAGAGGCACTATTTCAAGCTTATTTAATGCTGCCATCAGCTGTTCTGACTACACAAAAAATGCATCAAAGAAAAGTGAACAATTTTTACTTTGTGTTCAAACCTGCAAAAGAAGTTTAATGTCTGCCACAGGACGTTTTTCTTGCAGGTCAAGAATAGCAGCTTGCACCATCATTTCAGCCTGAGTCTCAATATCACCAAAGGCTTCTGCCTCTAATATTACTTCTTTTATCACACTTCTACGCTCAGCCACATCATTTCCTAAAAGAAGAGAATATATGAATAGTAAAAACACAATAGAAAATACTTTACTGTATGTTCTACCATTCTTAAGTATTTCTACACTAAAAAGTTAGATTAAATTACATTATAAATTCCACATTGCACATGTGCCATTGCATCAATTTTGTGTCAAATTTACTTTTAAAAGAAAGAAAACTCCGTTGCTAAATTGCACTAGGTGTAAGTTCATCCAAATGCATGCTTTTTATGAAGCCACCAACATAAATATTAAGGTATTTTAGATCTGTTCTTATTCAAAAGTCTGATTTTAGTTAAAATTGCAAAATAGTAACAGCCTTCAGAGAAATCATCCAGAACTGATTAAGCAAGGGTTTGGCAACAGACTTTGGCTGGTTTTGATACTTAAGTGAGCATCAAAGTTGTTCATAGAACCAAGGAATGAAAAACATTTTATTCATAACCAAACTTCAAAAAATGTATTTTGCAATATCTCTCTTAAATCTTTAAAAAATAATATGGAACATTTTTAGGAGCTATGTAGAGATATTTTATTTATTGGAGATATAGAAAGTGAAAAACATTTTGAGACTTTTAAAACCAGAAGTACTCAGCAACAGCACTTTTTAAAACAACCATACTTCCTTAATTAGACTAATTTGAAACTTTTAGACACAATTATCAAAAGATAATGGCCATTAAATGAAAATAATATAATTCTGTATTCATGTTCTAGGAGAGAATGTGCTCATAAATATATTTTCCTTATTGGATTGGATGAATTTAATACAAATAATTGTTCAGTGATAATACAGCCACAGAATTGATGTCAGTATTTTTAAACTATGAATAAGAATTGTGTCTATATAGGCTCATTTGCTCATTATAATCCAAAAATCCAAAGCAAGAAAGTGTAGCACCTTTCATATCACCAACACCATGTATCTGTGTCACAAGTGCAGTCACTAACATCGCTCGACACCTCAGCCACAAATGTACATTCACATGCCCTTGTGCTGTTACTCGGGAAGGGAGCTGAACACCTTCAGTGGTGAAGTCCTAACAAGTCCCAAAAGCAAGAAAAATGTTACTTTCTGAGTAACATACTTTACTACAAACAAGGCAACAGGACAGCATCAGTCTAAAATAAATTAAATTAATACAAATTTATTACAAATAATAGTAACATTCTAAACAGAAGTTTATTTGAAGGGTAGATCCATATTTTTAATAATAGGAGTCCATTTGTTATTTAAATTTTTATATATATGAAAAAAATTTTCCACATTGATTATGAAACCACTTTTTATGTGAGACTCCATAAATATATCTATATACTATATTTGTTATGAAGAATAATTCTAAGACTTTGGATTTTATGCCACTCAAACAGGAACATTACACAAAATTCTGAGGCACATAAGTCTAATTGTAGGGCAGGAGAAGTATCAATTTCTGGTACCTCAATAATGACTAGAAAGAAACGTTTAGGTTTTGATTTCTAGTTTTTGGTGTTTATGGTGTTTAGAAACAAGTATTACTGTAATGTATTGCTGCAAGTGTTGTGAGAATTCTCAGCTCAACTCCTTGTGCTATCTTCATATATTCTAAAAAGTCTTTCTATTAGTAAAATTCTACAGTCCATGCTCTACTATTTGTTTCAGTAAGCAATATCTGGACAATTTACTACCTGCATTTTATTTTTACAAAAAATCATCATGACTGACTTGCATTGATGCAAATGAGGAAGAAAAATATTTATAGTTCAGTTACTGGCTACAGGACCATCCTAAGAAAAGAGAGGAAAAAGTGTAGAGAGACAGAAGCCCCTGATATGCAACACAGACAGAAAATAATCACATTGCATGCAAGAAAGTCCAATCTCAATAGACATTACAAAATATCACTGCTCAATTGCTCTGTCCATGTGAGTCAATTTGACCTGCTGTGCACTCAAGAGTGACTGTGCAGTATGTGACCATCAGGCTTTCCAAAGCAGAGGTCAGAATCCCTACGTGTTGAACAGAGTTCAGCTGAAATCTTGGCTCCATGTGCAACACAGCAATGATGTGAAATGGTCCATCTGGCTCTTTGAAAGAGAATTCAGTTTTCAATCAGAAAATCCTGAATACCTTAACTGAATAATACAAGATTTTCAAGTGATAGCTATTTTTTTCACTTCCTTTTTGTTTAGGGGGGTTTAAACAAAAGAAGATTTTCAGTGCTGCCACTTGAGAGTAATAGAAATAAAAACTGTAATTCCTAACTTCATACAAATTATCATGATGATTACAGACACATTTAGCACACCTTAAGCAAGCAGGTATCCGAAGCATGTCAAAGATAGTTTTTTCCCCAGATTAATGGTAACCACATAATACAAATGATGCTATGTTCTAATATTATGAAAATCAGTCAACACTTTATACAAGAAAGTTTCATATTCAAAGAAAGATAAGTATCCACACATACCAAACACTTCCTTTCAGCCTTTTCTTCTTGAAAATATGCCACATCCATGCTAAAAGCTTTTGCATCTTGAAGAAGTCGAATTGCAGAGAAAGCCAAAGCAACACTGTGGTATAGAGCAATATTATTTAAAAATACTAATAATATTTGCCACTTTATTATTTTATTAAAATAGATACTTCATTTTTTACTATGTCAGATGTAAATCACCAGTTACCAATTTTTGCTTCAGTAAAACAAGATTGCACTCAGTTTATTTTCTGAATTTGTAGGCACTGCATTATAAAAGTGACAAAATACCAGTAAGAGAAAAAGTTTTGCCAATAACAGACATAACTTGATAACATTTCACTTTTAGGATACTCAGGCATTGGAATAGGAGGTCCAAGGAGGTGATGAGGTCACCATGCCTGGAGGAGTTTAAGAGGCATCTGAATCTGGGTGATACAATTTAGCAGTTTAGGGGTCACAGTGGTGATGCTGGGTTGATGGTTGGACTTGATGAGCTCAAGGTTCCTTCCAACCCTGATGATTCTATTATTCTATCAATAGCATATAAACTAAAATATATAAAATTCTATTGGAGCAATCAAAACAGAACTCCATTATAATTTCCAGTTACACGTAGAACCGTAGAATCATTTTGGCTGGCAAAGACCTCTAAGATTGTCAAGTCCAACTTTTGGATCTCGTCAAATCACTAGATCAAGATCAACCATGGCATATCTGTCTTCAGGGATAAGTTCTTAGAAATTAGAGGATATAAAAATACTGAAAATTACAAGATATATTAGGAGAGTTCTATACCATCCACAACTAAGGTTAATACCTTTCTCCTTAAAACTTTTCTATGCATTAATCCTTCTGTTAAATCCACATGGTCATATACTCACACGATCTTAGTGAACACCATCAAGGCAATGAGGCAAAACCTTATCAGTAAGAAATCACATGACATTGCATCTACTGCCCGCCCCATATCCTAAATTCTTTTCTGAAGTTCACTCTGAACAGCACCTTTCAAAGATACAGACACCATTAGGACTGGTGCAGCATTCAATCCAATATGTCAAAAAATGATGGGTTTAGACCTCAAAATATTGTCAGATTCCTTAAATATGAACTGCTGGGTTTTTTCTTTCTCTGCTGTCATTATAAGCACTCAGATATACTCAGATAATGTTCTATTTTCATGACATGTACAAAAATGTGTATCTACAGCAGCAGACTTTGTGAATACAATTATTTAATGATATGAAAACATCTGCAAAGCCGTCATAGACAGAAGACCTTTTTCATAACAGGAATTGTTGTCCAGAGAGCACACTACTCAAAATATTCTCAGAATTGCCAAAATCAATGTTTGTTTGTATTGGTTTCTCCCAATTGCACATTTTCCTCTATGTCTGTAAATCTTTACTTTCCTACATCTTCAAGTGGTTTTGGGGGTTGTTCATTTGGGTTTTTCTTACAATTCTACATATTCTCTGCCCACAGAACATTTTTCTAATAATTCTAAGCTACCAGAGAGTATGCTTAGCTCACTACTTAAAAGGTCTTTTTTTCAGCAGGTTAATTGTAAAAAATAAATAACCAAAGTTCTTATCTAAGCTGTTGTTTTTGTTTTTTTACAGCTCTCTTCACATGGAGACTGGCTGTTATGAAGCATATGAAAAAAATAGAAAATAATTATTAACACCTTAAAGTCCTTTTTACGCTGCCAGAACAATGCAAAAAGCTTTCAATGCAAGAGAGATTCAGGAACTATGTGAATATCCTACTTTTGAGATGTTCTAGACAAATATTTGCAAAGGTAAAGATCTTGCATAAAGAATTCTGAAACCCAGCTGAACTACTTCTAAATTACACACAGTATTCTGTCAACATATGTATAACCACAGAATGGATAACCTCCTGTTAAGATAAGAGAGCAGTTAAAGTCCTCCTGTCATTTCTGATTCTATTCTCCTTGCTGTTTTTGTGATGCTGGATGGATTACACCAATTCAGCACAAATAAACTCCAAAGTAACAATGAGAACCAAAGCTGTTGGCTTTTACCTTTCAGAATTCAATCCTCATGAATCTCCTTCATCATCCCTTTACCTCAGTTTTATTCAACAAAATGAAAACAGAATAAATCAATGTTGAATTTGATGATAAGTTTCTCTCAAACAATGGAAAAGGTGAAACAGAATTTGCTTATAAAAGCAAACAGAAAATAAGGATAATGCAATGATGTACCCCAACTGCTTTTCTTTTTTTAAGAAAAAAGATATTTTCTCCTGAAACCAGGCATCAAAGTTAAAATTACAGCAAAATCTGACTTTTCTTAAAACATTGCTTGAGATGCTATGGTTTATATCTCAAATACCTTTGAGAAGGTACACCTAAGAGTATATACATGCTATTAACAAACATTAAGCTAAATTCCTCAGTACCACTGCCTCAAGTTAACTGCTCTTGTCAATATTTAGCAAAATTGAAAATAAGGCTATTTTTACCTACATGCTTACACAAATTTCTTAAATAAAATATAGACCACAAGCCCAAAGATTCCTATATGCCTTGTTTTAAGTCACAATTTATTCACATTAGCCAACAAGCACACATTTGGATAATTAAAAAGCTCACATTTATTGGGCAGACACCATGTGAGTATTCTCCTTGAAATCAATGGGATTAGTCCTATACATAAACTTATTCTGAAGCATACATTTTTTTGCAAGACAGAAGCTTGCATTGCAGAAGCTTCTCTTGATGAAATTTTCGTGACCCACTTCTGCTGTCAGCAAGAGTGATATGTTTATATATTTCCCTTGACAAAATACACATCCTTTTATCAGCTGAATCAGAAAGTGACAAGATGATCAAAAGAGGAAAGTACAGCTGACTATAACAATTTCACCACTAGTTCATTTTGCCAAAGGAACAAAAAAGATGAATTTCTGTAATATCATCCAAAGTTTGATTTCTAGGCTGGCAGGCAGAAAGCATTCAGCTGTCTGAAGAAATTTTTCATTTGTATCTGAGGCAGACATATCAGCAGTTTCCATGGCAGTGCAATAAAACTACAAAATAGGTTAAAAAACCCCAAACTCTATTTTTTGATTATTTTATTCCCCTGCTACTGACCACTATCAATATATAAGACCCACTAAACAAACACCTATCAAAAACTTGAGAGTCACAAAAAGTGATCCATAAAATGCTTGACATCCATTGAAATCCTCAATATTCTAAAAAGGTTTCTTCAATCTGAGACAAGCTGTAAACCAACAGAGAAACTAGTCTCTAGGATATAAACTTCATGGCAAAATGAAGGGTCCTGCATTGAAAAGTCTTGCATATACTAGAACCAGTTCAGCAGGGTGAGAATGTCTGAGACAGGATTCTACTAACACAGGTTTTACCAAGCCTAGTGTCAAGATAAGATTACCCACACAATATTTCATAAGTGTGCATACTGCTCATTGGTTACTAGTACAGTGACTTTATAAAATTCAGGACACTCAAAAGTGTGATGAGGTGACCTCAGTGACTGGTGGATTTCTCCTTGACAATTTATAGTAAATTAATCTAAATCAAAAAGCACTGAAATAGATTTATATTTAATGATGAGAAATGCCCACAAATAACCTACAAGTTCTTACTTTGCTTCTTCACTAATGGCATTATTGCTAAATGCTTACAGTCCTAATATCTGAACTTTTGGAAAACTGCTTTCTTTTAAAATAACATACACAAAACCTGGGGGGAAAACCACACTGCAGACTGTTACTGGTTTTAGTTCAGTAGTCTATACAGCACTGTGAAGCTCCTGTCCTTGATAATTATTTTTATTGCTGTATCATAACAATGTAAATTAAATTTGCTATTTAAAGGTATTAATTTGGAGAGATTTTATTCAGCTAAGAGGAGGAAGGTGGCTTGTTTTGTCATAGAATAAACCATTTTTTATAATTGGATAAAAAATCCCACTGGGACTGATTCTTCTGTTGGCCAGATGAGCCACCTACCATTTCATCAGCAATCTTCACAGCTATTTCAACAATAAAGAAAGAGTTATTTTTTCTCTTCTCTTGATGCTTACCGTGATATAAAATTTATTGTAGCAATTCTGGTATGTTTAGTTAGATTAGATGTAACAAATATTACAAATACTAATTACATTGTACCAAATCTCAATCTAGTCTTGCAGGTGATGGTGCTACACCCGAGTATACTCCATCTGTAGTTAGCAATTTGTACACTTAAAGATTTTTCCCTCTAATAAAATGTCAGATAAAGAAGAGCTTCAAGCTTATAAAATGATGCATTGTTAAACTAACATCCTTCTTAAACAAATTAATGTAAAATTACAGGTATGCTAAGCAGACGAATCCTCCAAGGTAAAAGACCAAAACAATGCTCAGAATTTAACACCTAAAAATAGTTAATTTATTTCTGTATGTCCAGTATATTCCAAGAACATTAAAATTGTAACTTCGTTAAATTCTCCAAAAGAAATCAGAATCTCAAAAAAAAAATCACAGAATTTGGGAATGTTAATTTGGAGAAAATATCAGGCAGATATGTACAGATACATAGAGATAATTCAGTCATAGAGATAATACAAGAGTATTTTAGACACTGTCACTAACAATACAATTAATGCTACTAAAATCTATTCTAACATGTTAATGTTTACTTGAATGCTTTTTAATCACTAATTTAAAAAATAAAATTTTTATGTTTTAATTTGAAACCAATAAGTACATCAAGAAGAAATGTTCCTTTAGGACAGAAACACAGGGCATTCTAGAACGAAATAGAATTCAGTAGTTCAGAGAACATTGGTGCTATGTTGTACACTTTAAAATGATAAGAACACACCTGATCTAACATATGCAGACTTTAACCAAAACCTTGAACATTACATTTCCTTTGTTTTTATACAACACTTTATCACAAAAACACAGTTAAATTGTAACTTATTCTCTGGGACTACTGAATCTCTGGCCCTACAACAGATCATCTTTTAAAAAGAAAAACAAAGCAATAATAAAAAAATTAAATGGCTGTGTATCTTACATTTATAAATAAACTAATGGAGATGTTACAAATAACTACTAAGATTTACAATATTGACGTAGTAATGAAGAAATTATTTTTCTAATCAGTGGAGGTCAAGGCTGTGCAAAACAAGGTTGTTCATTGTATTACTTACCTGAGAGCTGCTTGATGCCTTTGCTGAGAAACAGAAGCAAGTTCA
Organism: Polioptila caerulea; assembly: GCA_013397295.1. NCBI lineage: Eukaryota > Metazoa > Chordata > Aves > Passeriformes > Certhiidae > Polioptila > Polioptila caerulea. The sequence continues at coordinate 96,922 of VYXF01001380.1, forward strand.
AGTTTGGCCTCAATAAGAGCCTCTAAATCTTCCATAGAATACCGTGATATGTCCCCATCATATTTTTCCTGTATGTCCTGTACAAGAGAGCTAAGACTTTCTTCAGCTTCCATCAATAAAATCCCCTAGAGAAGAACAGGGTTGTATGATTTTAAAGACCAAAGAAATAAAAAATTTCTTTAGGAATATTTTTTCTGTATAGCCTGCTGTCCTGGGTTGATGCTGAATTGTATCCCCATTCATCTGTTTTAGCTTAGAAATAAGTTTTGTACCTTCAAAACTGGATCTGAGAGTGAAGGAGGAGTGGTGGAATGTCTGAGACAATTGTTTTCAAAACATAAAGATAAGAGTTTTCAGCTTTCCTTCACTCACAGCCTGTGTTGTCTGCAGTGCAGATGGCAAGAGAGAGCTCTCCTTTGCTTTTTGTTAGTTTTTGGCTAGCTGAGGCACACAAGTTCTCCAGACTGTGTTTTTTTTTCTTTTTCTTGGAACTGTTTGAACCTGCTGTGGACTAAAAACCCAAAAGGGCACCAGGAGCTCACACCTGTGGCCCACCGGGCCTGGCCTGGGCCCGGCCTTTCCCAGCACCAGAAATACTGACAGCAACTGAGCGAGCTGAGCTGCAGCCCACGGGAGAGACTTTCCGAATTTGTCATCTCTGTGGATTGGCCAGAGGTTTTGTTGTTCAGTATTGTTCATTTGTTGTGCTGGGGAGTGCTTTGCCTGTTAAATAAACAATTTTTTTCCACTTTCCTCCAAGGAAATTTTTTTTTCCTGTCCCGAACCAGCTGGGAGGAGGGGCAGTTCGGATTTACTTTCTAGAGGGACTCCATCCAGACTGTTTCTCCCCAAATTTGCCCTAAACCAGGACACCTGCTATCACTGCATCTCAAAATAACTTAAGTGAAATATGCCATTTCTATAAATGGGAGTGGGGTGGGTAATTTCTTCTTTTCTCAGGTTTTTAGAATCATTGTGTTCAGATCAGCAACATTTTAATTGTGCCTTAACATGTACTACCACCATGCATGCTTAACTACATATTTTAAGGCTTAGCAATGTTACTCACTAATTTCCCATTCATTGACTAATAGCTGTACTTGAAAATTTTATACTATATTTCTCACTATGCTTAGTAATTTTAATAAATAATATAAATATAATAAATATAATAAATAAATACAATATTAAAACAACATTAAAGATGTCAAAAGAAGTATTACATTCTTTATTAGCTATATTTTGACATCCTTGTATGCAGTATGTATCCTGAAATTTCAACCATAATTTACAGTCTTTCTCATCAACAAATCGGTAGAAAGTTGTGAAAAATGCATCTACAAAGAAGTTAATTTTAAATTAAAATCTCACTTGTAGAACTTCCAGCAGTATTAAAAATTAGAGGTTTGTATCATCCAATACATTACTTTGATCAAAATTCAGAGTTCTACTTAATAAAAAAATCACAAAAACACAAACCATAAGGACCCCACCAAAAGAAAGGAATACCTAAAGAAAAATCAAGAGTAAGAAATATATTATGCCTCTTAAATGTGCCCTATTTAATTCAAATGAACATTTCTATTTTAGTTATTTTCAAGTTGTACTAAAACTTTCAAGTTTCTAGTGTATGATCTATATAAATTGCCATACTAAATGGTCTTCGCTTCTCCAGATGTACTTTTTGCATTACTTTGCTTATAACAATGGCCAAAAGTAGATACTTCCAAAGAGGAAGACTCCTCTGAATGAAGAATATGTCAGCCCTTAATTTTGGTCCTTTTGTGATGTGAATCTGCCAAGCATAAAGTTTACAATTAAACAGAACAAAATCCAACTAAATAAACGCCCTCCAAACAAAGAAGCTAATAAGCTGTGGTATGTTTTCTTCAAAATAAAGTACCAGAAAGAGCAACACAAAAAAATTGAAATATTTCACATATGAGAATGGTAGAGGATAGGTTTTTAGTTGTATAATGTATTGCCCCATCAAAGAGTCTCTGACATATTCTACAGCTGGCACCCTCTGAAAGGAAATTATTTTATCTTGAAGTCCCATTCGTCTTTATGCTGAAATAGTCATACTGACATCTGATTGTGGAAATATTTCTCATAATTTCAAAAATGATGCACCAAAAATGAAAAAAGATTGCACCAAATACTCAACACTTCATGAACAGCTAGTAAGACTACAGTCAAATCAGAAACAAACTTTTAGTCTCCTTTTTCATACCATTGTCTCATCATAATTTCTGTTACATTGAAGGTATCAGCAATGTTTCTGGATCAATCTGCATTTTCTTAATCCTTTTCTCCTAAAAATCAAAATTACCTTCAGCATGGCCATATTTAATTCATCTTTACAGTCAACAAGATGCACCATTCTGTCTCTTTGTTCCTGTTGTCTTGAATTCTGATCAGCGTTAACTGTCAAATACATTGTGGATAAAATTTCAAATAACAGATGCAGAACAAAAGCATTCTCAGTAATTTGAATAACATAGCCCTTTTCTCTCTATTTACAACTGGGTCTTTCGACATTAAAATAAGTAACAATGGAACAAATTAATAATAATAGTAGTAGTAGAAGAATAATAGGAGAATAATAAAAGAACCTTAACAAGTCTTAATGCTTATTTCAATAATGGTTACATTTTTTTCAGCAACAACATTTAAAATTAATATTGTTCATAATATGTCATATTAATTCATATGCAGTTAAAAGTGAAAAAGCCATGCTTGAAAAAATACAAATATTCCCACCATCCTTATAATTACCTTTTGCATTTGATGCTATAGTTTTGTTTGGCTCTGGCAAGTTGATGTTGTCAACAGAATATAAATTTTTTTCAACTTTTTCAGGTATATTATTTATTGTGGCAGAAAGACAAATGATGAGATGCATTTTGGCTAAGGTTAAGTTATTCATAATTTGTTGGTTGCACAGTGGCACCACTGTTAAAGACAGACTCCAATTAAATGTATCTTCCAGTACCTACAAGAAGGTTAACAATTGGGATAATTTGAAATGACACATTTTACATTTTTCTCATTCAAGACATATTCTGCTTCTATTAATAATGATGCAAATCAACAATTAACATGAATATTAGCAATATTCTCATTTATTATGAATGAATTATTCTCTTTTTTTTCCCAAACCCCTTAGTAGCACTTGCTACAGCCTCAGAGATTGGTTTTATAGGAGAAGGTGCATCTATGAAGTTATAGCTATTATCACTTCAAGTTCTAGTTTTCTGCATTGTGGGTGAATCTGTAGTTCAAAAATCTCAACCCAAAGAAAATTCTGTTGTTAGGAAAGGAAAAAAATCTTGTATCACATCATTCCAGCATATTTCATAGACTCTTTGTTATTCATTATAGAATCCTTGTTTTATCATGAGTTTATTAGTCTCACTTTAGATTAATAAATTTAGAATTTGAAAATCTACACTGATTTGCAAGATCATGAGACTAGTAACAGTGCTGCATAAACTGCTAAGTGTTAAAATCAAAAGCTCAAGATAATGCACAACTTCAAAATAAATCAGAAACTGGTGAGATAAAAAGCTGTCAAGATACACTTCTCATTTCCATCCTATAATACTAACTGTTGTAGGAGACACACAAGCTTACTGTAAATGAGAGAAAATTGGAAGGGAAAAGGTAGAGGTTTAATTTACCAATTTGTTTTAATGGTACAACTTTTTCACATTCTGCTAACATTTACCCCTACCAGCTCAATGGATCTGTGAGAAGGTTAATAAAAGGAAATTATTAAAACTGAAGAACACAAAAGAAGTCATTGATGAACAGATGATTTTAAATAAAATGGGAAAATGACTGTTTAGATACTGGTTTATAGAGTCACCAATTGATTTTTTTTTTCCCTCAGAAATGGACTCCAACCTCCATCTGAATCCATACAAGCCTATGAAGACAACTCTGATTGATAGAAATGATAACATTCAAAGCCTGACAACTCTCAATGTTTTAGCAGGATGAACACCTGACCTTCCATATCACAATAAAGCCTGAATAATTCCATTATTGTCTTGACAAAAAAGCCACAGATTCATACATATTAGATCTCCCATCAAAAAAAATGGTGAAAATGGTAGTTGTCCTTCCCTTGACAGGTCAGCCATAAAATTTAAAATTTAGGAAATAGTAATCCATTGAGAAGAATATGTCTTCTGTTTACTGGATTTTTTAATAATAACAAGGATATTTCCTGAACTGGATAAGAGTTCCTACCTTAAGACAGAGAAATAAATATTTATGTATAGCATAAAACATTTACCTCTTTCAGGTATTTCTTACCTGCAAATTTGTAGCAGTCATGAGAGATTTTGAGGAATCAAATTTCTGTAAGGCCTGTAAAATGGACAAAACCAAAGATAGTAATGTGTTATGAGTATAAAACCAATGAGTTAATAGAGGTGGGAGGAGGGAAATTCCCCTTGAAATCACTTCATTAAACTCAATTTGCTCTGCTTCACTGTCTGCAACACAGGGTAAAGGAAGTAAACATGAAGTTTGTGCAATGCTTAACAATGCTTTCAGTGACAAAATTTTTCCTACAGTTCATGCAGAATTTCAGCTGGTGCTCTGTCCAGAAGTCTTTTGTCATGTCACCTACCCAAAAGCACCACTCAGATATGGGAGATCTTGATTGCATCCATCCAGGATTAAATCATTAGATTATTTAGGTATGTGCTTGGAAACAAGGAAAGGATGGTTACGGGGAGGCTTACCCAATAACCTGATCTGCCTGCTCACAGGTAAGACAAAAGTGCAGGTCAATTGTTACCAGCTTCCAACCCTTGTAGCACATTAGTGACCAGACAGAGGGAAAAATCAAACTGACCTGGGGTGATGTGCGTGTCAAGGCTCTATGGGCCCAGCATTTCCTGAGGCTGCCCCCACCCTCCCCAGGGCCCAAGACCCCATGTCAACTTTATCCATACTTTTCATGCCTGCATATGAAATCACACATTGTTTTTTCTGTGGTAGTATCTGCAGTACTCAGTGTATAAAACATACATTTCAAAACTCATTTTTATTCCTGCTGTTTAGTGAGAGAATTTAATGTCATCCAAAGCCTACTATTTGATTCATCTATTGAAAGAAATTAAATAATTTCTTAAGAACGTGTAATAACTTCCAGATATGGAGTATGTGCAGTTTCATGAAGAAAATGGATTGCTACAGTTCAATGTCATACTTTCCTAGTATTACCTGCATTTGTTCAGTATATCTGTATCCTGCTGGTATTTTCCATGGAATTCTCTCTCCCAAAATAAGCAAAGAGAGTTCATGAAAGGCCTCCGTAAAAAATCCTATATCTGTAAGTACTTTAATCTATGAAAAAATAACAAAACCTTTTATTTTAATGTTATTCATTATTCTCTTTGCTCGAAACAAAATGTATTTAAAGGTAGTTTTCAAATAGATTTGGCAACCAAAATAGTACATTGGTGGAGAATGATCTTCACTGAAAAGAAATCTTTTACGTGTTCCAGCGTACAATTTCAAAGATGGGTCTTTCACTTTTAAAATAAATTCTTTTAAAATTTGCTCCTGACAAAGGGAAAGAAGTTGCTTCATCTGGTAAGAGTTTTGACTGCCTGTCCAAGATCAGCCCCTTATAAAAATCGGTTTCATAGATTTTACTCACCTTAGTCTCGTGGTACTCAGCCACTCTACCTAACCCATATCAGCATTTCCTGAAAATATCTCAAACCAGTATCACTTTGACTCTTAATAGTCTCAATAATCTTGATAGTTAGATGCCTTAAAGAAAACCCCAAAACTCACAAAGTATTTAAACAACAACAAAAGGTGAACATTAGTGAAAAGACAAAAATCTGTCCCTAGATTTCATGTAACCTTGTTCTACCACAATAGTAAGAACAAATCCAGAAGTGAATATTTGTGGAAAAAATATGTTTTTGTCATTCATGTTTTTCACTTAGGAAAACATTTAAAAGAAAAGTGGGACAAGAAAAAACAATACCAAGTGAGAAGTCTGGACCAAAGAAGGAAAACCTCCTCTTCATTAAATAGAGAGTAGAAAGAATTTATGGATGCACTCATTAGTCTATGTAGGAAATTACCAGTAAAACTGTGTAAATAACTTTTCATGCTACTAAATTTGGTAATATAAATAATAATTACATTTTAAAAGTACCCCTACCATCTGCTGTGCTAAGAAACACTAAGCAACAGCTGAACTATAAAGCATTACTTTTCATAGCAGAAATATATGAATATTAAATTGACTACATTTAAAAATGAATTGGAAAGCTTACTTGACAAACAAGGTGTTTTCAGAAAGTTTATTTAATTACCTTGAGGATCCTTCCTTCAATACATTTAGCCGGGTCCTTACAAATCTCAGATACAATATATTGGTATAATGTGAACAGAGGTAAAATCTGTAGCAAAATAGTAGGTCATGCAGCTATAAATATCATACAGAGTACAATTATGGAAATACACATTGTAATAATATATCAAAAGTAAATGGATAATATAAGATTACTGCTTTGAACATCACACACCATCACTACTTCTCTTACGTTTTCTGAAAGATTAAAATTTCTTCAGCTCGTTAAAGCTAACCCCTGATACTACCTTATATGTGATTCACAATGTAGAAAGTGAAGTTTGTCCAAATTATTCTCTGTGTTCAAGATGGGATCTTTTACTACATCATTAATGCGTAAACCTACTGGAAATAGGTTGATACAAGGGATTTTTAAAACTGTCTGCATTTTGATGCCATATTTTTTTAAATATAACTAACAGAAGAACAGAATTCCTTAAGCTTTTTAAAATAAACGCAATTAAGTCCTGCAACAGTCTAAGTAAAATTAAACCACTTGTAAAAGAAAGCGGATGGTGATGAGACTTATTGACAAATTTATTTACATTCATTTTAAATTGAAATTTTTTTGTAGGGACAACTAACAAAAAAACGTTCTAAAATTGAGCTCTATTAAAGTATAGAGAGACTGTATATCCTTCCATTATCTGAAGGGGGCCTACAGGGCAGCTGGAGAGGGACCCTTCATCAGGAACTGCAGTGATAGGACAAGGAGTAATGGTACAAAGTGAAAGAGGGGAAATTTAGGTTAGATATTAGGAGGAAGTTCTTTACTGTGAGGGTGGTGAGACACTGGAGCATATTACCCAGTGAATTTGTGGATGCCCCAACCATGCAAGTGTTCAAGGCCAGGTTGGATGAGGTGTTGAGCAACCTGGTCTAGTGGGAGACATCCCTGCCCTTGGCATGGGAGGTCTACATGATCTTTAAACATTCCTCCCAACCCTAGACATTCTATGATTCTATGATCTATTGTTATACAATATTTCAGAAAAAGCAGATTCTTCCCTAACAGATGTATGTGTTTATTGAAAATGAAAGAACTTCTAAAATTTAATTACTGTTCAGCTTTTACATTTTTCTTCACTTTAAAATGTCCATAAGCTTAGAAAATGCTAACAGCATTGTTAGATTTTTGTCAAATTCACTTCAGGTTTTCATAATGTAGTTTAATACTTCTGCATTTGGATTACAAATGCTTGAGGCAAATGTTTTAATTGTATCCATACAGTTTCCTACTGATATTTGAAGCATTTCAACAAAATTAGTCCTTGAAGTTTTATTTTTAATAAAACTTGAATCTTGATGTATTTTGATTTAAGTGTCAAATCAATTTAGCGCCCACCATCCAAAACATTCCTACACAATGAGCATTCAGGGGAAATGAAGCACTCGTTCAGCTACAACTGCAATTGCTTTGACCATGATACATGACCTAAATATATAATCTGCTGCAAAAGCACAGGAAGAATCAAAAATGTGCATGGCCACATGAAGCAAGCAGTCAAATTAAATACCTATGCCTCCAGGTAATTGTCTGCTCCTTGATTTCACTGGATCTCCCATAGCAAGGACAGTTACACAAAGCTAAATAACAAAGTGAACTCCAGGAACATAGGATGGGAAGAAGCAACAATGGGAATTAGCCTGAAGTTCCAAAAGAAATCAATCCAACAAATGGCCTGCTGACAAAAAAGATGAAACATCTTTCTGCCCCCTCCTGTCTAACTCCTCATTCATCTCTACCCCCTAACCTTTGTTACTCCCTGCTGCCAGCCCTGCGATCTTTTCCCCTCCCAGGCACTGGCTCTGCCACTTGCAGGACCTTGCCATAAGTGGATTCAATTCAAAGCAGGAAAAATCTATCTACTCTTTCAGATGGAGAGTTTTCTGTCATGCTTGATTTACAGAGGTATAAAATAATCACCTGACAGGAAATTCTGTTAGTGTATACAGGACCAAACTAGAAAAGAGAGAGTATTGCATCTTTTTCAGTACTAGTAACCAATTCAATCTGTTTATTCTAATGTACAGCACTACACCTTTGAAGGAAGCTGGATTAAAGTGGAAATGGTCAGATATTAAAAGGAGGAAATAGGAATATGATCAGCCCAGGAGGGAAGCTATAAAAACACTTTGCAGAGGAATAAGAGAATATGAAAAGGAGAAAGGCAGAAGGGACTTTTATCTACTGGAAGTTAAAGTACTGAAAGCATTCTGGACATATTGCATTTAAAGTATTTTTCTATACAGTGTATTTTAAGCAGTATATAAGAGAAAATTTCCTCTAAAATGCCTAAACTAAATGAACCACGCGTTGTCATCTTCCAGAACAAAAAGTTTTCCTGTGTTTTCTAAAAATTGTGTGCAGCAATCTATACCTTGTTTTAAATGCCACAGAACTCAGCCATAGTGGTATTTTGCTAGAGGTTCTAAGGCATCTCATAAGTACACCCACACAAAAAAAGTAACAATCATTTAATCATTAAAAAATCATTTCAAGAGCATAAAAATAATACTTACTACCAAATTTTGCTTTGCACAATGTAGTTCAAACATAATGAAATTCAGACTTGCAACTACAGTAGAGATATCTGCTCTGTAGCGATCAGAGAACAGGTCAATACCAGGAATAAGAATACTTGTTTCATATTGTACAAAGTCATACTCAGATGCTGGATGTGTAAGAGAAGCTCTAAACAGAGTCTGAAATTAATAACAATGAATTATTTGTGAAAAGGTGTATACGTATTAGTCAAACACTATAAACTCCAACTCATAAAAGACTTCATAAACATAACTCTCTCAATGCCTTAATTATTCAGCTGTTTCCAGCCACAATATTGAAAAACATTTTTAGAGAAAATGTTTTATGTGTGAAGTTGATGGAGAAATAAACAAGCTGTAAATAGTCTAAGGACAGTATGTCTCCTATCGTTTCTGGGAGAGTTGCTGACTTTAAGGCTAGTTAAAAGCTAGTTCCATTTTTAACTAGGTCAAGTAGTACAGCTTATCAACTATTACAGCTTAAATCATGTAACTAAAAACTAACATAAAATTTAATAATTTCTGGGAGAGTTGCTGACTTTAAAGCCAGTTAAAAGCTTGCTTCATTCTAGGTCAGCTAGCACAGTTTAAATCATATAACTAAAAACTAATATGAAATTCAAGGAAATAATTCAAATTAAAAAGGGAAGAATGTTAACATTGTATCTGATGTTGGATATTCCTTCTCAATTTTGTTTATCTTGCTGTAATTAGCAATGATGTGCTAGAGAAATTTGCATTTACACTCAGATCTGAGATATTAACAAGCCTAAAGCTTGCACCAGAGGTGGAATTTAAACAAGATTATAAAAGCTTTCCAATTCAAGGAACAAATTATGGCTTGAACTTCTTGCAGTACAGTGACAGTAATTGATTATGTTTTTCAAGACTATCACCCTGCAAGCTGCTTCTATCCCAATTAATGTCAGACCCACTTCAGTCAAGTCACAATTATTTCTACTGTTATACAACTGGAAGAAATGCTTGCTACCATTTCTGCCGAAAGAAGGAATCACCATTGTTCAAGCAATTATAGTGCTAGAAGTAAGTCAAAATTCTCCTTTACCCTAGTTTCTTCAACTTGTTCTCTCTTGGGTGAACTTAACAAGTTTTCCAATGTGGCCTAGGACAGGTCTCACAGTCACAATCATGACAAAAGATATCAGACAGTGTCATTGCTTGGTTTTGGAAGAAGCCAGATAACTTCCTGAAGCTGCACTGGGATGAGTAATCATTGATCCCAGTACAGTATAACTGGCAGAATACTTGCAAGCTCTTTTTCCTGTACTATTTTTGTTGCTGGCAGCTTAACTTCCATTTGAAATTAAACTGAAATGCTTTCTTTTCTTTATAGGTCTTTTTTTCTGAAAGTCTGCAAACTTAATCTAAATTATCTTACTTTCTTTGTGAGTGAAACTGGATCATTTTTAATATCCTCTGGTTTTAGAGCAAACTTATAGAACTGAGATTTTAGTATTATAAACTAATACTTTTCAACGCTAATAAAGATGCAAAAGTTTATTTTTTTCTAAAGAGTTGAAAAAAATGGCTCTTGGTTGAAAATTCAAGACAATCTGTGAAGATTCTACAGATCTAAAAGGGAGTACTCTGCTGTTGTTGATGCCATCCAGCTCTTCCTAAGTAGAATACTTCAAGAGAAGAAAAATATATTTGACATCAAATGTTTTAGTCATCTTCCCTTTTCAGTTTTTTTTCTCTGAGACACACTAGCTTCCTATCGAAGTGATAATTTTAGGCTATAATACAGAAATAATGTCAAAAAAAAGAATAAAAACATTGTATCTAATATGCATAAATTGACAACTACCTCTGATCTCCATTTTTCCTTTACAAGCAAAACAAAAAGAATTATTTTAACAGAGGGCCATTTTAGAAGCAATTTTTTAACTTTGTGAATTTGAACTGAAATTGCTTTCTTACCTTAAAAAGTACGGCAGAAAAATAGCAGTATTTTGTTCTTAATCTCATCTGTGATGTTATTATATACCTAAAGCACAAAAAATAATAAAAATACGAATGTATCCATCAATATAAATTATTGAAATCCTTGGGTTTTTAGTCCAATGTGATTATAATTCTAGCAAATCCTACTGGAAAGCAACTGCCTGTTTTTAAATAGGTGCTCAGCCACACCATGCAAAGAAGCATTTGACTAAAGACATACTTAGGCAAAGTGAGTTGTCTAGATTATCTTCAAACCTAAAGGAGAGACACTGGAAATCTATGTGCAAACTCTATCTCATTCAAAACTAAAAAGACAAAGCAGACTAAACAACTCACATTTTAAAGCGTATTTCTTTCCATAAAGGAAGCCTAAGATAACAAGCATACGCAGTTCACATGGCAGGTGTCTAGTTAAATGTAATGATTCCCACATAGTACTGCATCAGAGCCGTAAACCATCCTGGTAGCAGAATTAGTCCTATGATCAACAATCCTAGAAATCTTTACTTCAATGTTAGAATCCTTTAATCTGCATTTTCAGCCTATGACTAAATTGCTGTAGAAAGAGCAACTCAAGAGAAAGATGTTTAACAGTCCAAGTCAGGTCTAAACACAAAAGAACAACCTGAGGGAGAAGCCAGGAGGATAGCTCCCTCCAAATCCTGCCAGGATTTGGAATGGACATATTAGCAGCAAAGGAATAGTATCCAGTGCAGCAAAGAGGTGCCACAAACACCTGTAAAAGCTGCTAGGGATTTGGTCTCGCCTAATTGGACCCGAGACTGAACCACAGCTCAGAATTAGGAGAGCTGTCATTTATATGACACTCCTTTTCCTTTTGGGTGCTAATTCTAAGTGTGACAATGCCACTTAATCCTGAAATACCCATGCTAGCACTTGAAAAGCTACCTTGGCTTATAGTCATTTTACAGTGTTATTAATATGACCTGCTTCACAGATAAGGCAATTTACTTGGATGAAGCTCTGCCCTTTCATGGTTGTAGTGTTTCTAAGGTCATTTAATTCTGGCTTGGGTACATCTTGATTTATATTTTGTACAATACTTTGAGGAACAGCTCAGAATCATATTCACAGTTTTTTACCTGCAGTCAAGGAGTACTGGATGGAAATATATATTGATGGTAGATTTTTATACAGTAATTCAAATTTCATTTTGTTCTAATTCACTAGAAAACTAGTACTTTAGGCAGTAAATCTGACCTCAAGATACATTAATATTTAATATGTGCAATAATTTGGGAAATGTGATATTTTGATTGAAAATCAATATGACTCTAAAATCCTTGCACTTAGGACTTTTTATCATTTTGTTTTCTTTTAATGATCTCTCCATATAATATACAGCTGCATTTATGATCAAACACAAGCACTCAAGAAAAGGGAAAAAACAATAACCTCCAAAGAATCAAATTTCTCCCTAAAAAGAAAAATTCCCGTGCTTTTGCTGAGTCCTTTTTATAACAACTCATTTAATTTTTTTAATTAATTTGAAGTTGTCTCATGTCTCAGATGAGCAATTTGTTTAAAATACAGTAGAAATGCATATATGGGTAAGCTACTTACTGAGCTATCTTAGCCACTAGGACTGCTGCATGTAAACATCCCCAAGCTCCAGCCTGAGAAAGAAATTTCTGACTCATATCATTTGATCTTCCAACTGCAAAGCAGTCTGTAGCATCTTTTGGGAAACTTAACTCTTGCCAGGTGTTAAGAGCATCAGCAATATTGAGTGTTTCATCAAGGCCTTGACACCAATATTTAAAAGCAGCTCTGTAAAATAAAAAAATACCATCATATTTCTGACATTTTCCAAAGTGGAAGATAAGACCTACTTCATTTTTCCTTTATTGCCTGAGATTTAACTAATTCTGATTAGGTCAAAAACAGAAATGCAGTTTCAACAACACAAAGAAAAGATACCATTCCTGGTCAAGAGACTTACTGGGACTCAAATCATCAAGACGTAGACATTACTTCTTAAAAACACAAAAATGCATCATTAATTTGCTTAATGGCAATTAGGTAGCTGAGAAAAATAAATGACGTCTAGGAAAAAGCCCTCTCAAAATATAGCTAATAGTAAGTTAGATAAAAGAAGTTATATGGACTAGTGGACAGCACAAGAACTTACAAGACAGTTGAGGGGTACAGGACTGACAATTAAAATTAAAGTCTACTCTTTTTTAATACAGTAACTATGTACCTTTTATTTCCAGCATAAAAGTGAAGATTTCCAAGTTCATGTAGAGCCTGTACCTTGAGGTCTCTCTGGTTATTCATTTCAAGGATTCCTGTAATTTATTTTTAATCAATTAAAAAAACCCCATTGTCATATCATTAAAATGGTTACTGAACCTTGAACAAATTTGGCATGAGTAGACACGAATTCACATGCAATTCAATGCACTAGTATTTTTTTAAAACTTATTAGTCTTGTATATTTCACCTTCAAATGCACCATTTCTTATTTCAACTAACTTTGAAAGCGAAAATAAGATATATGGACCTGTTTACCTAATCTTTATATTTTTGTTATTTCAGACCTCTCAAATTTCTTCCTGTTCACAAGATAAACTGGAAAGCAGGTCATTGGCCTGGCTAAACAACTCTGCCTGCATATAGCACATTATCACTCTCACAGACTCATTTTTGGAACCTGTGCTGCAAATAAAACCACTTGGAGCATCTGTTGACCTACTACACTTGACCTGTTTAGCCATACAGCAAAAACTGGTAGTAGTGAGGAGCTGTGACTGTATGAGTAAAGAAAGCCATACCAGAATGTAAGATGAAAGCCAAGTAACTAGGTCACATATTCAAATGCACAGAATCTGAAAAGTCTGTTTGCTAGGAAAAGAAATTCTCATGGAATTAAAATGAATCTGCTAAACACGACATCAAATTCTGAATGGGGATTCATTAGAAAAACACCACTAAAGTAATACTTTTTCATAAAACGAGATATCTGTAGAAATTATTAAACAACTAGTGGCTTGTTTAGGATCTAATGCAGATTTCCTCAATCAAGAGGAAGAGGTTCTATATTCCTGGAAACCAGCCTTCAGACAGTTACAGCTGTCTGACAGAGGAAAATAACAATGGAATAAACATACATAAACACAGATAGGCAGAATGTTGTTACTTCTTAGCTATAAGCAGAAATTTATTTAAAAAATACCTATTGTTTGTTCATAGGAAGAGATGATTACTGAAAGTTGTGACTTTAGTATTGATCTACTCTCAACCATACTGGAGAAATTATATTTTGCTTGAGAAAGGTCACATGGTGTCGGTAGAAATATCACTTCATCTCCCACATTAAATTTCAGCTTTCTGCTTGAAGAGATATGACTGCTCATTGCTCTTCCAGCATTTTCTAGATTAGAAAAGTGATTTATATGATCAGTTTGGAAAAGTATTATACTATTTCTAGCACCCCAAGTATTTCCATGTTAGTCAAACAAATATACAATTCCTGTGTATTCTATTTCCATTTGGTTTCCTATGCTATAATTCTGTGTGTCTCCTAATTAAACTCATTGGATATAATTCATTGGTGAGTGTAACCAAAGGATATGAGCTCTGTTAGGGAAAATAAACTTCGGAAGATTTTTCAGAGGTATGGCTGCAGACAGACAGGTGACACAGATGCATGAAAAAAAAAATTATCATCCAACTATCAGACAAATCATAGGAAATAAGGCTTAGAACTCGTGCTTATAGAACTTCAAATTTAACTTCATATTCTATATTTTTTCTAATTGTCAGTAACTAAAACTCGAATTTGGAAAAATCTGTTCCTTTCACTCTTTGCTATTTTATCTGCATATACACTTTATTAAGGGATAAACTCTTGAATGAATCACTCACCTTGTGTGTGTGCAAGAAATAATGAAAGTAGTTTTCTGCTGTGTCTCAGTGCTCTGCTCTGATATTTAGATTTTTCTAGAGTTTCTTTAAAACATTTCAGTGTATCATTCACATCAAGAGGCACACAAACTAGAGCTTTTGCTTGATTGTGATCTAAAAGGAATTAATAATTATGGAGAAAAAATTTGTAATATATAAATAAATATTTTTAGTAAATCATCCTGTAAAACACATTTGAACTTTGCACAAGTTCAAAACTAAAGTATATTCAAATTTTCCCCTTTTTTCCCTGTTGCTTTATGAATTTAAGCAAATTATTAACCACCAGGAACATTTATTCTGTAAATAACAGTGCTGATTCACATTAACTTCAGGGTATATTGCTGGATATCCAAAAATAACAACAGAAAACTGGACCAAGACCACCACGCTGCCTCACAGGCTGTAGGTCATCTGGCAGCTGCTTTTCTCTGCTTTCACACATAGTCTGAATATATTTCAAAAGATCTTGACAATATTACAATCTGTCCAAAATATCAAGAACAATAATTTGAAGACGAAGCTCAGTTTATAATAAAAGACACATTGTAAGAGAAGTGGAAGAACTATGATGAAGAGGGGAAATAGAATAAAAAAAAAAAAATCAGTATGAAACAAAGAAAATACTTAAGGAGAAAAGAGAATACACAGTACTGAATTGTGCTCTGACCTGTAGAATCATTATTCGCCTCAGGATTGAAAAAGCATCCAGGAAAAACCCTTTCACTGGCAGAACGAGCAACAGGCAGCTGTAATTGGTACCCTATGTAGTTTCTGCAACTCATCTAGAAAGCAGGATTTGTTTCATGATAACTGAATAATATTAAGAAAAATCAATATTTGGTTCTTACAGTGAAATATCTATATATTCAAACATATGAAAAAATAAAAAGAGGCCTAATTAAGAAAGACATTCATGTCCCATAACTAGTACTCTTGTCAGTAAGAGGTGAAACATTCACACCTAAATATTGGATATAAGTGTTTCAAAGTTACTGCACTAAACTTGTCTCTTATTTGGTATTTGCCATAATCATTAGTAACTCCTTGATGTTCTGGAAATATTCCACCTTTTTTTCTCCAGATAAATGTATGTTTGCACAGAACCTGTCACTGTAAGCATGCCAAAACGACAGGTTGCCTGGGAAACACAATGGAATGCTACATAAGGAAATACAAAAACAGCTCTAAGCAAGTAACAACAGCAGCCTAACTCTGGCAGAGAAGCAAACTTCCAGACTCCTATAAAGGATTAACCCACAACAGACTTTATTTTGCTGATGTAGTTACACCACTTCAGAAGCAGAAGGATCAACAGAACTAGTTCTAGACACTCTGAATGGCACCAATTCATGAAACGTAGCCATAAACTCCAAATTTATTACCTAAAATCCTTATTACTATTAGCTAACACCACTCTTTAATCTGTAAGCTATCTTTCAAAACTATGATTAGTTTTCCACTGCTCAGTTATCAGCATTATGAAGTGGTTTGCTATGGTGCCCTTTTATAGACAAAGGACCACATTCTGAATGGCTGGGCCACAGAGATTCAGCAAGAAACAGAGAATACACCTCAGGTGCCCATGCAAACCTTGAGTGCCTTCAGAATCCCTGCAAGCCCTGGGCACCAGTGTGCTGTCTCTAGGCGAGGCAGTGGCTCCTGAATCCCATGTTCATGTCCACAAAAAACCTGTTTGTTACTCCAAATCCCACTTCCCCCTCCTCTATTCACATTAGTAACAGAAACATCCTAAAAATATCCACAGTGAGATTGACTTCAGCAAAACTTTTTAGAAACAAACCTTACATTAAAAAAAAAAAGGAAAATTTTAATTTCTAGTAGCTAATTCAATGAAAAATTTCCAAGTGGCACTGTTAAGTAAATATACAGAGCCATGGCTTTTAATGAGAGGAAATTGCTGAGCTGCTAAGGGGGTTTTTTTGGTGGTGATCAAGTTTTTTAAAGTTTTTTTATTGGCATTGCTAGTGTTTGGTTTAACACAATTTTATTAACTTCTGAAGTAGTGTTCCAATGCAGAAACAAAGTAATATCCAAATAAATGTTTTAAGGTTAAAAGAGTGTCATCAAGACATAACATGAAATTTGATTTAGTCTTATAATACGGAATGGGTATGTTGTGCATGGAAGAAGTGTCCTCTGGGTCACCTGCTGCTCTTGGAATCATGTCATACAAGCCTTTTCATGCACTACAATCAATTGTGTTCATTAATTTGTTATAATTGACTATTTGGGAACACTATGAGAAAGCATATTAATCTAATCAGTGAAAGTGCTTCTCCTCATTTAGTTCACATTAAGAGTCAGTGCCCCAAAAAGAAATCTGTTTCACCTTCTGTGCATCATCAGACAGATATTTTGTGAAATGAGATTCATGGCTGTCTGGGCCACTGAACTGCTGTATCCTTTCCAGCAGCTGTCTCTGAGCATACACAAGCAGTGGACTCACTTGTTCTGTAAACCTCTCACTGAAAAAAAACCAAAGTGCAGTAATTAGGCAATATAAAGGTATATTAAACTATATTATGTTAACTTTTAAATTTTTATTAGAGTTATAGTAACTTACTGTGTAAATATGTTAAATTGTACAGCTATGTGTACCAGTGCTTCCCACTTCTTCATTTGATATAACAATTCTATTGTTTTAAGAATCAGGTTACATATCCATCTCAGGTCAACCAGATTCACATCATCCAGGGGAGGCTGGGGATGAAGATTAGAACCACCATTCTCATCCATAATACCACCTAAACAACTGGGAATGCAAAAGTCTCCCTTGGGATCCACGATCTACAGTGAAGAAACAGTATTATACCTGTTATTTTCAAATGTGTTTTTAGGACAAATCAGTTACAGAGATTAGAAAGTATTGTAATCATCTAAAAAACTTGTTACAGAGAATAACATGGAGATACCAGAATATTATGTTAGAAATAAAAAATTCTCTCTCTGGTGAAAATGTGATAATACAGAGCTCTTTTAATAAAAATAATTTTTACCTTAAGAGAACTGCTTTCTTGTAGGTCAATTATCATATCAATGATCATGTCTGATGCAAAATAAAATGGCAACCAGATAGTATTCCAAAGGAAATCCCAGGTGATGGGAAATGCATCCGTATGGGAATGCGACTGGTTAGCAAGCAATTGAAATTCTCGAGTATAGTTCCAAAGCTCTCGACAAGCATTTTGAAGCAATGTCCAGTGGCCACCACGGTGAGCAAGAACCTGTGTATACCATTCAAAATATAATTCTATCTTGGAAACACAGAAATTAAAAGCTTCATTCTTTTACTGTACAACTTAAGCATAAGTAATCTTCTGAATTACAGTCCAGGCATTATAGAACCTTAATTTTTACCTTTTCATAGAAGCACTAATTTTTAATTTAATCTAATTGTAGGTTTTGGTGTTAGAATAAGAAATAAAAATTAATGTACACCACCTACATGTGTGTTTTTACTTGGGTTTAGAAGGTTTTATGGGAGGAACAGTTAGTCTGCATTTCCCTTCAATCATTGGTTCTCCTGTTTCTAGCGTGAAGGGAAAGGTAAGTCTGCAAGTATTTTCAGAAAAAATTAACAAACATGAGAAGGAAAGTTATAAAGGTGGAATAAAATATACAACAATTACATAAATTATTGTATGTTTGATAGAAATATATATTATGATAGGTTACATGTCTGACGTTTCATACACTGTACTTGGATATTTTTCAGAAGATGAAAAAACATTACTTTTAACCAGTGAAATATTTTTGAATTTTCTGAAGTGTGAAGTCTTTTCATGTAAAAAGTAGTAAGTATTTAACACAATGCTTAGTAATATATAGTTTAATAAGAAACCAACCACAGCTTACCACTGCTCTTTTCAAATGCAAGAAGATGCTTGTAAAATGCTTCAGTACAAGGGTATTTGATGGAAAATGGTCCTGTTCTTCGAGGGTCTTTGTTATTCGACTTCGAGGAGTTCGACCATGTTTATTTCTGCTCTTAGGAGATTTACCTGTAACTGAAAATAAATAGTTCACTCATTAAAATTGAGCTGAAGTTGCCAAAAAAAAAAAAGAAAAAAAAAACTAGTCAGATAGGATTTTCCTGTGGCACCTAAACACTTAAATGTTAGGAAATGCCAATGTTAAGGTTATCACGTGTGTAAGGTTATGGTATTTAAAATGTAAGATGTTTTTAGGTAGGAACTGGGAGAAGCAGGAACGAAAACAAGTTTGAGCAAAGTAATAATGGGTACCAAATAGTTTTCAGCCTCAAAGCCAAAACACAATCCTCATTTAAGTTCTAGGAAGAAATCAGCATGGCATGGCAAGAAATCTCTTGGCAAGCTTGCAAAGATTTTTCTTAAGTTGAAACATCTTAAAGGGGATGTTAGGAAGAAGGGAGGATTTTTGACAAATTCTGTGGTATATGTAGAATTCCTTCATTTTTTTATTCACTATCAAATACCCCCAAGGGTAAAGGCAAAGGCTCCTGGTAGTGGAATACAGTAATATCTGAATTACAGGTACAGGTAAGGCAGAAGCTGAATTACAGGTCAGGCAGAAGCTAATTCCAGGCTATATGGTATTTGAACTCTATGACAAACTACACATTTTATGTGATTCTTTTAATCAGAATTTTTGCAAAGGCTAGGAGATAGTAAAAAGGACTTTTATCAGGTTTCAGCCAATTTCAGTGGTTCTCAATGACTGGTAAGCATCAAGGCAAAGGTATTTATGTAAAAGTAGGCTGTGGCAAAGAGAATCAGTGAATTCTAGTGCTTATTTTTGTCACACCTCTTTGGAGAGGGAAAAGAGGACAGTTGATTTTATCTAAGGAAGTCCTACATGGAAAGACAGGAGAATTTTGATATTTACCGCTGTGGCAAGAATATGTCCCTGAAGAGCTTTTGAAAAGACCAGGCCTGTGATTACTTATTGAACTTCTCATGCCTATGCAGACTTTGCTTTGATTTGTACACTATCGCTAACATCTGAGGAAATCGAAGTCCTGCATTTTACAATTACCCATAGACAGGGGCCTTTTGGATCCTGTTGAAACATCATAGGACTAAAAATAGCTGTAATAATAATAAATGTCAAATGTGAAAGACAGAGAAATTAAATAAAAGTAGTAGAAAATAAATTGGTCCTGAGGGAGCTTATGACACAGGGAAACACTGGGTAGAAAGCAGTAAAAAAGGAAAATTAAATTCTATTTAAAATTTGAAAGATAATAATAAACCTCAGTATATAACTTTAAAAACTACTTACAATGACCCAGGAAAACTTTGACCAAAATGTAAAGGGAACTACCAACCAACTACAAATCTCAGAAACTGAAAGAAATTATCAATGCATTCAGAATAATTTGCAATATTATCAATTTAATATGTGTAGGTAGTGTGGTATCCACAAATTTAAATCTAGTATCATTAATTTTTTTTAACTTACAAACTTGTAATAAAGTATATGATAAAGTAATCTACTAATCTATTGCTAAAGTAATCTAATTAACTAATTGATAAAATGTTACATTTATTAATAGATTAATAATGCTCAGAAAGATTAGATATGTCATATCACTTACTCTGACTTCTGTAATACTAGGTATACCGAAAAAAATATAGAGGACAATTGAAATCTAGAAATGTCTTCCATTAACTTGGCATGACTGACTGTTTTTCCAAAGGTGATGTGGACAACTAATGACGGAGGTCAAGACAGAAATCAAGAGAAACAAGAAGTTGAAACCCATTTCAGTTGTGCAACAATAAAAATTCTTACAGGTTTGGGTTTCAGTCACTTCTGACTTTTCAAGGAGAGGAGGAATTGGTTTTCCTATGTTATCCTCTAAAACTTTCCTCGCCAGTACACTGCCAGAATTGTTTAATGAGAATATCTCAGGATCCAAAATATTGTAACTGCAAAAGGGGAGAAAGAGGAGAAAAGATAAAAAACACCCATATACAATATCAAAAAGAAGTTTGGTATACATACACAAAATTCAGTTTCTCAGGAGTGATTATTTTGCAGCAGCTTTATGAATAAGAAATAATGAATGATAGCCAAATGCTATAAGGAACCAAAAAATAACTTAGTGTAGTTCAAAGCTTTTATCTGACCGACGAAGTTAGCAACCAAAATTGTGCCTGATGTCCACAGGATGGAAAGCAAAACTTTTTACTTAGTAACAAGTAATTTGTATTTGAAATTGTTCAAATGAATATTTTGTAATTCAGATATGTCTGCATTAACAGCAATAACACAATAATCTATATAAATAGCAATCACTGATAGTGCAGCAAGAGGTACCTGTCCAGATGCTGGAAACCACTAATTCCAATATTATATTGCTCTTCCAGGTTCTTTTTAAATAAGTGGTAGTGTGCAACTGCCAGATATATATTCATCTGAGACTTCCAGGGCATCTCTTCAAGACACATTTGACAAAACTGACTTCGAGTTACATATTTACTCAGCAGCATCACTAAGGTTTGTTGAGCTAATTTCTTCAACTTATCCTTGCCTTTCCTAAATCAAAACATAAGAAGTAGCAAAAAAAATTTAAACTCTGCTTTCTTGAAGCACCAGAAAAAAAAGTCCTGGTAAAGATACGCAGAAGTATCCTGATGCATATCCCCAGATTTATATGCATAAGCACATAAGCATATGATATATTTCTACCTAAAAGACTTTTGCTTTAGTCAAGAAAAGCAACTGTGCCTATCCTCTTTAAGTGCACTTAACACACAATAAATCCTGTTTTATATTTTCCCAACTCCTATATTTGTCTTAGTATTTTAAAAAGTTTAGCTCAGTTTGAAGTTATTTGTACCTGAATTGTACAAGCAGATTATTATAGCAAATACCATGTGCCTCAAAGTCAATTCAGGGGTGTCTTCTATTGTACTATAAATATGGATAATTTTTTTTATTGCTTTGCTTTGGTAGTTAGCACCTCCAATATGAAAAGAACGTAGTATTTCAAATCTGGATGCCTGCTTTTAATTTCCAGCCAAAGCTTTTTAGGGTTTCCCTGATAGATGAAAAAATTCCGCATTACTTCACAAATATATAATGCTATATACAAACTGAATCTCATTTTTTCTTAATTAACTGTAAACTGATTCCTTTATTAATCTAAATTATTTTTCTGCCTGTTTTCCACATTTAAAATGTGGGCAGAATAATATACCACATACAATTTTTATTATATTATACATCTGTACCATTATGTGAGACACAAAAGAGTAGCTGATAAAAAACCAAGATAGGTTTAAAATCTCTTCTGCTGAAAGCCATGAAAATCATTTTAAGAAAGGTAGGGTTTCTTCTGTTAAGGAGGAATAACAATATTTTTGGATGTTTAGGTGAATATTTAGAAGACTATCTGGAAACTTTTTTAGGTTATTTAAAACACTTCCAGAATCAGTTACATGATTGCTGATATGCAAATATTTATAGTTTCCTATTTGCTAAGTTATGAATATTACACATTCTTTTAGGTCAGAAGGTAATGTTATTGGCAAGTTAACCAAATAAAAACAAGTATCTGCCAAAAGAAGAGGTGAATTATTTTTTTTTTTCAAAAGACAGTTTTCTGGAAGCTATATATCAGATAGTCCACAAAGACTAGCACAAGGACTACAAAAATAATTCTGAAACTACCTGAACAACAGGGAATAATAAATATTTTTATGAGCTTTGTAACAGGTTAACTACTCAACACAGTTTCAAAAGCATTATAATACACAGATTAACAGAGCTTTTCCACCTTGATGAATCAACATGCTCAAGCTAACACAACTAAAACACAATCTTTAATTATTAATACAAAGACTTGAATTCTTGAACAGCTATTTTCTTAAACAGAAATGCAAAAGATTTTGTTTCATTGACTGGAAACCAATTTTATACTAAACTAAACCAGAAAAATAAGCAGACTGTGCAGAAATTTGTCTCTTTGATATAAAACGAATACACAAACAAATTAGTTTAATTGTAAACTAAATTTCAGTAACATTTTTTTTACTGTAGAGCCTGAAAATTGTGTTCATTTACTTTTGTGTTTCTGGAGAATTCATTGCATCTGGATTTTTCATTAAATGCTCTCTAAGTGGTCCTTTCTTAGCCATGGCTTTTTTTGTTGGTTTCTTTACAGGTGATGTCTTTGGTTTCTTTGAAGGTGAGGTATCCCTTCCCTTAAAAAAAAAAATCTTGCATCAAAATCTTAAATATACTTCAAATAAGTATATTTAAATAGTATTTATATCTACATTATCAATTACTTGAGATAGATATAGAACAGCTTGGCTTGCATAGGAACAGAACATTAAAAAAAAATCCTGGAAATGGTTGTTAAAATAAGACCACAAAAGAAATACTTAAACATTCCAGAAAACTTCTCAATTTTTCTGGAAAGTACATGTCAAATGCCTGACACAAAGAAGCCAGCCAGGTCCCTAAACGTTTTCTTTCATACACCAGTGTTTTCATCACAGAAATAATGACAGCTCTTTTCCTAATATTATAAACAGTAAAACTTTGCAATGCAAAAACTGAGACCGAAAACCCCTTTTCCTAATCTGAGATGATAGCAACAACATTACTAAATGATTCTGAGGGAGAAAACTCTTCTTCCAAAATAATACAAATCCGTTAAGATTATTTGTATCTTCCAGTAAAAGGAAAAATTTATTTTAAATAATTCTGAATTATTTTAAATAATTCTGAAAAAAGCCTTGTGCAATTAGAATACCTGCTCAGGGACAGGTATTCTATTCTAACCATGAACAATTACTCACAAAAAGTATAAGTACGTATTGTACAAAAAGGCCTGAGCTGATCTCCTTTTCTGAACATGAACCCAAGACATTTCCTATTATGACCATATTATTTTAAAGGGAGTAAGGAAAGTAAAAATCTTCTGATTTTGGAATGCCTTATCTCAAATTCTCACAATTGTTGATCTTTCAGATAAATCCCATGCCAACTTTTTTCCCTGGTTTTAAGAGTGCAGAGGTCAGCTGAGGATTAGAGTTTATATTCCAAATTTTAGCAGCTGTGGATGAGGGTTTTATGAAACAATTTAAATTTTTTTTTTTTTGTTCTTATGGTATTGCTACCCAGTAAAAACGCACAACTCCTTAAAAAGAAAACTCACTTTCTGAACACCTGCAGCACGTGTGCTTTCCCTCAGAGTGAGAGATCTTGCTTGTGTTGAAATTCCATCACTACCAAGGAAGTCCTCATTCCTCCTGATTAAAAAATATTTTTTACATCACCATCATCATAATCATCATGTTAAACTCCTTCATAGTAAAAGATTCTCTTTGGGAACATATTGAGCACATCATGCTATTCCAATTTCATTTGCAATTCTAAATTCAAAAGATTCTTTTCTTCATCCTCTTCAGAAAATAGGAAGTGTTAATTTTCAAGGTTTATTACAGAAATCTGAATTTGTGAGTAACAACTATATTACCTTCCTAACGCCTAGTAAAACAAAAGTTTTCTTCATTACCCATATACTACAGAATTATGCAAATAATTTCTTCACATCCTATTGTTTTGGTCTCTTGCAACCACAATTCCTGTTCCCTAAAATATATATCTAATTTTTACTATTATTTTCCTTTTACAGTTTAGGAACATTGATGTGCTTTTTAAGAATGAGATCGTTTCAGGTAAGTGTCTACAATTGGGCTCCATTTGTCTTTTCCCCGTAGAATGTTTTTTTACACTATAGTAGGCCCTGATCAGCTTGCTTTTGATTTTACCCATCCCAAGATATGCCAACACCCCATAATAATAGCTGTGTAGTCCTCTGTGTTCATGGAACTTCTGCAGACCAGGATTCATGGAAATTGCTCCTGATGGGTCTTCTGGCAGGTAAAACTTCCAGTTTCTTTTGTAACTGTGACTCTCATGAGCCTAAGTAGTAGTTTTTCACTACTACTGACAGACATCTACCTTTTCAAGTAAGCTTCCACACTGTCTGTCCACTCCAGAACACATTGAAACTTCTCTTCATTCAGGACTTTGTGCAAAAGTTGAACAAAGAACTCAAGGAAACGTGTTTGCCCTCTGAATTTAAGCACTGCAATAAAGTAACAAATAACACAGGTGTTTATGCTGTAACAGGATTCTGAATTCATCTAGAATTACAACTATGTATGTCTCAAAGCACTTAATTTATGACATGTATACTCATAGTGACACTAAAATCAGGGATACACAAAGGCAGTTGCTAAATTCTTCTCGTGACTGGGCATCCAGAATCACAAGCTCACTCTAATATACTCCTACATTTCTGTGAATTCCTCTTCCTGCAAGATAATTTAATATGGAATGGTGTATCTCAACTTCAGAAGAACATTCCATACAAAGAGAATATTTGAAAATTTTGCACGTTTTTTAAAATTTACTTGTTTCCAAGATTATTAGAAAACAAACATTATTCAATTTAAAATATTAATATTTTATATACTTAGCATCAACACCCCAAATATTTGGTTGCCTTCATTTTTCAATGTGTTTATATTAAAAACCTTTTATAAGCTGTATTTCACTTGTTTTTGTATATTTGAGTACCAAATGAAGGTAACAGTCCCAAGAGCTTATTCCTAGCAAGAATGAGATTGCTTTACTGGCAGCTTCCTGAAGTAAAGGAGTCATTACAATTAATGTAAATACCACCTATCCCTACCTTCTCGATAAGCACGCTCTGATGTCCAACATGAAATTACAGGGTAGAGGAAGAAAGGATCTTCCTTTCCTGTAAGTTGTGTTCCAGGACCTGCATCAATAATCAAACAAAATCCATTATGAAAAGCAGTGAGAATATACAATAGAAACTCCACCTATAACTGACAATTTTAAAAATCCTTCTGTAGCACAGAGTTTGCCTTTAAATCTCTCACTGTCACCCAGAGAGAAATTCAGATGCTTGGTCTGTTCTTCTATTGTAAGTAGCTGTACAACATTAATAAGAGCTTACAGATGTGACCAATGAACTTACAGCTACTAGACTAATAGGGAGGTTGTCCAGAGTTCATCAGATGTGTAACAAAGAGCCATGAAAATCATGTGGAGAAGAATGTGCAGAAAGGACATGTTAAAAAATGTATTTAGGCTACTCAGCTGGAACTGATCACATGACACTGCTATTGACTAATGCTTACATTCATGCTCTGCATATGGATAATATAAGTAGGTAGAGGATTCTTTTTTCTTAAGCTAAATATTTACATAAATATATGTATAGAAATTAATTTATATCCTATAAATAATATATTTTATATAGAATACACAGATACAAATAGTACACAGAATAAAGAGGACAACAACTTGGATTCAAGCTTCCAGCAGTTGAACGCAACTGCATTACCAATTGATACCAGCACCAAAACAATGTTACATGTACTACTACTTATTTTTTCTTACTGAAGAAACACAACCTACAAATTTTGTGCTTAGACAAGTCCTATGGTTGAAAAACATCAATGCAAATCTCTGAAAAAAAGCAAGATTAAGAATGCACTCTGGAACCAGTCATAATTGTGGATCAAGAGCTACAATCTCCAGTCACAACAGTCAGTTTAGGTCTGTTGAATGTAAATAATGTCCAATTAGGTAGGAAAGCCAGCAGAAAAAGCAGACTTTTTAAAATTTTCTTTTTAGGACACACTTTCTTAGTACTCTCTCCCATTTGACAAGTTAAAAAACATGTTGCTCCAAATAAGCATTTTCACAAAGAAAAATATGTCCCAACATTTTTTTTATGGGAAAAGATTTGAAATTTCAGAATTTAAATTGTACTGTGTGTGAAATACTTTGGTTTTCTCTTCTTTTGGAAGAAGCAGATTCAGCTCTTTTCCATTTTTCTTGTAGATTATCATCAATGGAATGCTAAGTGTTGATCCAATTATAATGATTTCCTATGACAAGGCTTTTTCCAAAACATTTTTAACAGCATGCCCTGCAGGGGTGCACATTGCCCTAAATCATTCATACATATTAGTAAGGACAGCGGTAAGCTTTGCATGGCCACACCAAAGGCTTCTTCTCAATTTGTATCCTGAAACTATTGACAAATAGGCTATTTCAACAACAGAGCAGACTTTAGTGATCAATTATTTGCTGGCTACTAAAATTGTGGGGTTTTTCTAACTGACCAATCCATTAATTTAACTTTCTTTTAAGTAAACAACATGATTTTCAATCAACTTACAGAATTCTTTCCTTATGTGTCTTGTTCTGCAGGAATGTAGGCATCAATGTGAGCAAAAATGAAGGATTTTCAGACAGATTAATTGAATTTTCCCATCACCCCTTATCCTATTTTTAACAAGAATGCCCTCTCTTCCGAACAAATGCATATACAGAGATGATGGATGATGACTAGAGGGTGTGGTCCTGCAGCAACGGCCAGTTGCATACTGGGCTATACTAGAAACAGCATGGCCAGCAGGTCAGGGGACATGACTATTCCCCTTATCCAGCACTTTTGAGACCACCTCTAGGCTACTGTGCCTGGGTTTGGGCCCTGCAGCAGAAGACACCAATGCAGCGAATAAGCTGAGTGAAGGACAGCCAAGATGATAAGGAGCTATAGTGCATGACAAAGCAAGAAGAGGCTGAGGAAACCGGGTTTTTTCAGTCTTAGGAAAAGAAGGCTAAGAGGAATCTACACCTACCTAACAGGAGGAATACAGAAGGTGGAGACAGACTGTCCTCACTGATAGCACAACAAGCAATTGAAACAAGCCAGAAATCAGAAAATCCCAAATGCATATAAAGAAAACCACTCTAATCATAAGAGTGATTAACTGTTGAACCAGGTTGCCCATAAAGGTTGCAAAATCTTTTTCTTCAGAAAGATTCAAAATTTGACTGGACAAGCCGCAGAGCAACCTGATCTAATTGCACTTGTTTTGAGAAGGGGGTTGGGATAAATACTTTTAAACCTATACTATTCTACAATTCATTCCAGGCTCCAAGGAGTACAAAATGCCAAGTAAATATAATGGCAAAAATCAGTAGTGTGTCTGAGTTTAAGTTCTAATCATAATTTCTTTATAATTCTTTCTTGTTAATTCATCTAACTTTGGCAGGATTATTAGCCAGAAAATTCTTGTGCTTGATCCAAACTCTAACATACTTTAAAATTTGTATATTCATTCTTGAGTTAAAAGGTAGTTAAATACTAGTATGCATGCAATTTCCTCACAAAAAGGACAATTTCTGTTAACTTTCTTCAGGCAGAGTTTTCTCCACTAAAATTTCCTGCAGTGGTCATTACCACTAGCATTGGCAGGGTATTAAGACAAACTATAAATGGACAGTGGTCTTTGCCACTTCATTTTCTGATTTAAGACAAAGCAATCCTAAATAACATTGAATCCAATTTAAACAGACTGGGAGAATGAATATTTGCAGAATTGTTCACAAATGAATATTCCTTTGAAAAAAGAAATGAGTGTTCCAGTGGAAATTACAAAAAATATGAATACACAAATCATTACCAAGACCATTATTGCTTTGGTTAGTTCATCATGGAGGAAATAGAAGTATTTCTTCAGTAAATGTTTTTGGGTTTTTTTACAAACAAACCATAGAAAACTCCATAGACAAAGGTAAGAAGTGTTTCAAGAGTACACCCACCTGGTTCTGTCAGTTTGAGAAGACTTGATTCAAGACTACTCAGATTTTCTTTTGCTTTTGCCATTGCAGCTAAATGGGATGCCCTTGAGGAACAGTTCTGAAATATTGAATACTTTGTTATGAAAGCTTAGCTTTAACTTAACTAAAACCAGCTTGTCAACAGTGGAATTTAGCTTCAATCCCATGTCTTCTAAATCTATATCTTATAATTACATCAATATTGTATTATTTTTCTAATGAAATAAAAATTATGTTCATTATTTTTTTAGCATAGCATATTTTGTCAAGCATGGGGACTCCCCATCTCTGGAAGAGTTCAAGACCAGGCTGGATGAGGCAATGAGCAATCCAATCTAGTGGAAGGTGTCCCTGCCCAAGGCTGGGCGTTGGAGCTAGATGATCTTTAAGGTCCCTTCCAACCCAAACCATTCTATGATTCTAGAACAAAAAAATTAATACATCCAGTCTACAAAATAATAGAAGACAGAATTTTGAGAAAAGGAAGAGTAAAAACCAGAGCAACTACTTTTATCTCTTTGCCAGTGTGTGTTTCTTCAGTTTTCACATCTTCTGACAGGCCGGGTGAAACTGCTGGTGAGTTCAATAGTTTTTTCCCATAGTTAATGATAATTACTGCAAGTTCATACTCTTTCCATGAATGTAGAACCTATAAAAAAATAATTTGTCATACATTTTTTTGGTTTACCTAATACATAATATTTCATTACTGTCTACTTATAATTGTCAAAATTCACGATTATTATAAATAGAAATTATTACTCAATATGCAAGTTTCTTTTAATAAGAAAACCCAGGAATGTAGACATGTAAAATAATTGGAATTTCTGATATGTTATCTATGTGTTCTGCTTCGCCTATCCCCCAGAGAATAGAAAGATTTATCCAGAAGTATCTATTGCTGTGATTGACACCCTCCCTGTTCTCAGGCAGTATAGCTATCGAAGAACTTAAAGGGCAACTAAATGATCCTCATTTACCTCTCTGGTATAAAGCACACGTTTTAAAATCCCAACTGTATTAGTGAAAAGACTGGTGAAATTTATTTTTAAATCACAAATAATATAAATTAACAGTATAGCGAATGTTTTTAGATGACTTTATTTTCTTTAGATAGAGCTCTAAAAGACCGAGTGCTTCAACTATGTGCAAGCTAACTTCACATTAGAATCTTTCCCTTTGTGATCCAGTACATGACCTGACTGTAAGTAAGAAGAAAAACATATACCATGCTTTAATGAGAAGCATTTACAATTCACTCATTCTCTTTGCTATTCTGTATGCTATCCTATCTCTAAGGGAAAAAAAATTCAGAAATATAAGTGGTAGTCATTTAGCTGAGGAATCCAACAACAAACACTTAATCAAGGTTTCAAGGCTTCTAATAGGCTTTATTGACCCTGATAGCATTCCCCTGGGGCCTACACCTGTAGGGCCAGGAGCTCCCTCTCAGCTCAAGTCTAAGCCTATAGTCTCTGTTGGCTTCTATAAGGCAGGAATGCTGGTCTCCACCTTGGTCCAAGTCGTGTCCAGGTGTGCTAATGGATCCACTAGACTGGGCACGTGGCCCATGGGCCAACTTCTGAGCTTGACCTCAGACTGTTCCCATCATGATGGACCAGCCTGCTGGGCTCTGTCTGACCCTAGCCATGGCCTTATCCTGACCTGTGGACTGACTTCCCAGCTTCAATTCTGACTGGCCTCACCAGCACAAATTTATGATAATCTGGATGCCTGGCTGAACCTCAATACCAGGTGTTGCTCTGCCAGCCATGGCATTGCCCTTTGGCTCCTGGCCTCACAGCCATGCTGGCCTTGCAGATACTGATTGATACTGATCTGGTCTTGTGAAGTGAGCCTTGTTTGATACTGATCTGGTCTTGTGAAGTGAGCATGGAGATTCAGCTCTTATAAAGACCAAGCTGAGGAATCACCAGCGTGGAGGAATCCCTCAAATCATTAGCCACAGCTCAGCTTCAGTATGAGCTCTTAGTTGAGGTGTACCCAAAGCTGACTTTGTCAGTATCACACATTTATGATGGCGAGTAATTAATTGCAGCACGTCTATATACATGAGGGAGAAAATCCAGTACAGTATCTCTCCTTATCTCACTAAATAGATTGAATATCTGAATCATAAATGTCATCTACAGATATATATTATGGTTGAAAGTCAAGGTGCTTTTATTTCTGCCAGCATGCAAGACTAAACAGTATAAATTCTCTTGTATCTAATTAGCAACTAAGACAGATATGTTAATCTGATTAAAACTACAAATATGGCTTATTTGCAATAAATAAGCTTACAAAGTTATATATCACATGTACATCTTATTAAAAATAGTACTACCTTAAATGTAAAAATATACATGAAATGTAGATCTGATGACTTGGATTAATAGTTATAGACTATTTTCTGAACAAATAGTAAAAAGTCAAAATGTCATGGTTATAAAAATGCACTGATTCAAAGATACTAATAAATATTTGTATGCCTTTGCTATTTAAGATGGCTGGTTCTCTAAGATATCATTCTGAAGGCCAGCTTACTAAATCTCTTTTTCTCTAAATGACAAGAGCTATATCTCAAATTAAGCTGCAAGCACAAAAATACACACCATACCTTTGCTGTATGATATGAAGTACAAGCTATCATATGCTGAATACTCTCGTAACATCTTTCCTGTCTCCTTTGCAAAGTAGCACTTGGAATTTCTTGGAGAACAACCAAGCATTTAATGAGGATCTGTAAATACAAGGGTTAAAATGAAGTTTGGAGTCTGGAGCATACTTTCAAGTATGTTCTCTGTACAGCCTCTTGTTTTTCATGGTGATACTTTGAAATCTAATGAACAGGATAAAACATTAGCTATACAAATGCCAATAATAAAAATTCCAATAATTGAACAGCGTCAAAATTTCAACCACAACCCTTTGAAATAAATGGCATGTTCACATAAAATCCCAGATATTAATATATAGATGAATGATGGATATTTTTGCTGATTTAACTAAAATAGAATCCAAGAATGTTTAATTCAGTGAAATTACATAATCTTACTGGAGGACTGTTTAAAAACATATTGAGATGGTAAGAACCTCAAATGAAAAAAAATATTTCCAGTATGCTGTAAAAATAAAATACTTTTTTTCCCCAATTTTGTCCATCTGAAACAAAAAGAACATGTGGCTAAATTATTTTTTTACCTTAATTAAGAAATCTGAAACAGGACCCATTTCTAGTGGCTAGCTGTACCTTTAGCGGGACATCACAGCCAACATCTTAACCAAGAAGCTATCCTCATATTCAAATAGATTTTTTTTTTTTTTTTCCCCTAAGCACTCTTGAAAACTTCTTAGGGCCCTAAGTGCCCCGGTAGTCCTACCCTGAGCGTCCTCACTTGAGACCTCCCCTCACACCCTCTGCCCAGGAGCCCGAGAGTGCCAATCAAGCTCAGGCACAAGTCTTTAGTCCCTGCTCGAGCAGTGGGTACTGCTGTACTAGTCTTCAGTTCTTTCTCCTGGACGGACCTTGGACCTGTGTTGTAGCCTTGTCTCCAGCCTCTGGCTTCAATTTCTGCATCTGCTGACTTTTTCTCCTGGATGGACCCTGGGCCAGCCCAATAACCTCACATTCTCTGGACTGTCAGCAGACCCTCTTACCAACACCCTGCTCTGTCTGCCATATTCAGATGCAGCTGGTCTGTGCCTCACCTGCAGAGCAGTCACCTCATCCTTTCTCACAGAGCAAATATACTCTAATTGCTGCTACCTAAAGAGGCTACCTAATTACAGGAAAAAGATTTGCATGTTTCTGCTGTATGCTTACTGAAACTAAAAACCACATCTGCTGCTTCAAAAATGGCATGGGAGGATTCAGGTATTCTGTTTTGAAGAGAAGTTGCTTGCTTCTGGGAAGGAGCAGATGCCTGAAAACTAAGACTGCATTATCAAAACACTGAATAGCTTTCTTTTCTTTAAAAGAAAACGGTACATGAAGCAAACATTCCGAATTAAAAAAAAAAAAACAATAGAAGCCAATAGGCAAATGCTGCTTCCTTTCCTCAAAATTGCCATGTGCAAATAACATTCAAGTAGAAATTACCTTGTAGATTATGCTACAGTTTAAAATATCAACAATTGCCCTGAAGAAACAATTGATACTCAGCAGTTACTTCACCATGTCTGAGAGCAGAATGTGTGCAGCCTACACTGAACTTCTATGCATTGGGGACGTATAAAACTCTAAAACTTTTCTTTCATCGCCTATTGAGAAGGCAAAACCTAGATATTTAGCTCTCCAGTTGTACTGCCTATTATAAGTTTAATTTGAATCACTATAACTGCAGGATCTGACAGCTGCTTTGTCTTAAAATGCTCTCACCTGAACCACTGGCATTAAAAAAATCTTGTGATAAATAAGTGGGGCAAGGAGGCCATAACATTGTACAACAGACTGCAGGGTGTAACTTGGATCGTTCAACAAGTTGCTAAGTTCAATTGCCACAGTCATTCTTTCACATTCAGCTAATCTAGCAACCTGTAAAAGAAAAACACATTTTGATTTAAATATGCATTCTGTTGTTTAAATGATTTGAGAGTGGAAGAAGACAGATGTTATTGCAGTTTAAAAAGCAGGATAAGCAGCAAGTAAGATAAAAGTTTAAAAATTTATTTACATTGACACCTGTTAGAAGTATATTAGAAACGACATTATTCCTGATACTAAAGGAAATGATTGCTCTTGATCTAATTGTGCCCTCTGAGTTTGCCCATATAATTTACAAATTGAGGCTGATTAATAGCCTCAAACAATGTGGACTGGAAATTTCACATGCTAGCCTCTCCAAGTAGGTAAGGGAAGGATAATTCCTTCCTTCTCCATTAAGTTATCTGTTGCAGTCCTTGCCAAGTGAGAGTTGATCTTGTAAAGTCACTGAGTAATCAACTGCTCCCATTTTTATGAATACTTCAGCAAAGAAAGGAATAGGAATAGGAATAGGAATAGGAATAGGAATGCAATAAAACAGGAGGCAAAGCTTGACTAGCCAAATAGCAAAGAATGGGTGTTTTTTGTCATTAACATGCCATTATACTACAAAATACTCTGAAATAAAATATCAGTATATTAAAACCATGAAACCCTGTTAGAAGTCATATTTTAAGTAAAATACATGTATTAAATAGCATAAATATTTAAAATTTAAAATTCAAGGTAGAGCTTAATACAACAAAAATAACAATTACTGTAATTTTTTCTTATATTATAGTCTACCACCACTGAACTCAAGAGAAGTCCTCCCTCAGTAGGAATCAGTGGGCTTTGGATTAGGCACTAACTGATTCAGAAACCATAATTCCAGCAGGATGTAAATAACCAACAGCTTCTGAAATACTTCAGAAAGAAAGGCCATGTAACCCACAGAAAATAAAGTATTCTGTAAACAGGATTAGTTGATTGCAACATCTATCTTGCAAGGATGAAATAAAGCTGATGAAAAAAGTAAAATCAAATCCAGTATATTATTTTAAACCACACATACTTGCTCTTCATAAAATATCTTATTGCAACAGATGGAATCACAGAAGAGTGTTCCTTCCATGACATTAATGTCAGAAACAGCAAATATATTCCTCAAAAAGAGGTGTAAGGTAACAGGAGAAGTCAGAGATACAGCTTCAAAACGTAATCTACAAAACACAACGCAAAAGAATGATAAAAGCATGTTAATTATGATTCAGATCTTGCATGCCTGACACTGCATTACAATAAAATGAGGACTTTAGTTTTAAATTATAGACAAAAAGGATTACTATAACTTCTGCTGGAATTAAGAGTTACATATAAAACTAAAAAAAAAATTACTTAAAATCTCAAAATTAAAACCTAAATAAATAAAAATACAACTTCTTTTGAAATTGCTATCCACTTTCTACTAATTTAAGGAAACTTTTCCTTATTTGCATCATCTAATCCAGTTAAACTAATTTTGAACTGTCTTTGAAAACTTCAGATGCTACAGCTTATTTATTTTCACTGTCTCCTTTTACACATTGTTCTTCTGTATTCTAACAATGATACACGCAGTTGTGAAGTCCATTACTAAATATTAATAACAGACTCCTTTTCAATACTTATGTCTTGTATTACAAGTTTCAAAAGAATCTCATTTCTTTTGCCTGCTTTTCTGTCAAGATATTTTTTGGTTGGTTTTTTCTTTTCCCTTCCCTAGGGACAGAGGGGCATTTGCACTTGCTGTACTTTTAAAATATTTTTGTTGCAGGAAAAACACTATGGTTTTGAAGTACGAGAAATAAATTCCTTCTCCTACTCGACTGTATTTCCTGAAAGAGACTGAAACTCGAGAAGGAAGATCAAATAGACACATTCACATTCTTGACATTACCAAGATACCACCACCAGGGCTTCTGGCTGGAAACACAGATTTCCTTTCCTTCAGGCTCCCTCTGCTGTCCCTTTGAGTCCAGATTCTTACCTACTGCTCAGTAAAACTGAAACTGTGCAGTACCACAGCTGTGAGAATCTTGCATGTTAATCGGAAAAAAAAAAAAAAGGAAAAAAAAAAAAATGCTTGGCCATAACCATCAGAAAAGCAAAGTCCCTGAAACAGCTTTGCACAGCTGCTTAAACTTTTCTGTCTTCATCTGATTTACCTGAAAACAGACTTATTACAATGTTATCTCTACAGTTGGATGTGTTTAAAAAATGCTAATGAAAAAGATAGTAATGCCAAAACAATTGCAGAAAACAGCACAATTACCATTCCTGCTTTGTTGCCTATGCCAGGGATAAATTTTAAAAAACCCCACATAGTCATGAAATAGGATGTATAGTGATTATCTGCCAGCATCAATGCAGTCCACAGGCTGTGTGTAAATCTCAAGTGCTGCTGTGGCATGTAACTTCAAGATCCTTGGTGCATTTGTATGCCTGGTATCAGACATGTGGTGGCACTTGAAGGGCAGACAGTGAAGTTGATTATTTGTATTCAGTTATTATTGGAACCCAGAATGCAGAAAATATTTCTCTGCATGTTTTAAAGGATCCAAACCCTCTGACAAATACTACTTTTAACCTTTGTCCATGGAAAGGGCTTCCTAGGCTTTGAGATGAAACAGAATTTTCAAGTATGTAAATTAGATAGTAGCATAATAAGTAATTTATCACAGGCTGAGAAATTTAGATTTTTGGGTTTGTTAATATGGTAAGTAGATGAAGACAAGATGGAGGATACTTGTCGTTTTTAGGCTTCTTTCTCCTTCCTCATCTTACTCCATATTCTGCAGTGCTGGGGACATACGACGATTGGTCAAAATTTCCCACAGTGTAGTGTTATGTGAAGAGAAATTTAGTTAGTTACTGGTAGAAAAGTAAAAATAATGTACGTTCTTGGTGATAATTGGGTGAATTATCTTTAAGAGAACCTTGATTCTCTGTGTTCAAGGCTTTTTGGTGCCTTTTCTCCCTCAGGCTAAGCTGGTGTAAAGCCTGGTTTGCAGAAATTGCTGATAAGAAAAGAATAAACAACCTAGAGAATGAGAACAACCAAGTGTTCCTTTTGCCTTTTTACTTAACAAGGACTTCCGAAAAAGGCCTCCCCTGTCAGGGGAGAGACATGTGGGAGTGGAAGAACTCCAGCAAGTTATATTGGATGTTAATTCATTATCAAATGATAAATAGCCGACTTTTATATAAAACTATTTTTCTTATAACATTTCATGTTTATCATGGCATTAAAATTTCTTTTCTCTGGGAATGAATTCAGTTTTGACGTATTTCCGAACCTAGATCTATTGAATTTCAGTAAACATAACCACAAAATTTCCAGCTGGGCTATGAAAAAACCTATATAATTATGGTTGAACATTTGAAATTTTTTCATAAAAGAATTAATTTTAAATATCTCTAAAGCCCTTTAGCATATGCATAGATTATTGGCACATTATATAGCTATCCCAAAACAAAATTAGCAAGCATTTATCTAATTTGGATGGTGTTCTTGAAAAAATGTTCATAATTTCTGAGATCTATTGCTCCCTTAATTGGAAAGTCAAGAACCCAATGCATATTGGGTTGCATAGGAAAATGCATCACACAAAACTAGTACCCACTTTAGAAATGTTTCACAATTATCCTAAGAAAACAGCCATTATAAAGAAGTAAGTGTGCAAATGGTAGCAGTTCCATAAATAACAAAAATCCTTTGCTAATTATAAACCTTTTTTTCAGAATGTTTTCATACCACAAGCCTGAAAAAATTCTACAGCTTAGAACTCTTCTAAATAAAATGTGCACATCTATAATAAGAAAATAATTATAGATAATTAATTAACTATTATGTTAATTTTGTTTCACCAATTACCTTTTTTCAGATATAGTCAAATTATTACTTGCAGAAAGAACAGCTGCATTGGGAGGAAGTAGAGAAGAATTTGAAACAAAGTAATCCCACATTGGTGAAAATGCTGCTCTGGCTAATCTAAAGTTGCCTGTCTGATAGGCTACCTACAAAACAAACAAACAGTGAGTTGACATGCTCATAAAATAACCAAGCCAGATAAAATTATAGGATAAATAAGGTTTCAAAACTCCCCACAACATGTAAATTTCTCTAAGAATATTCTGACATAGTTGAATAAAATACACATAGCAACAATCGGATTCTACTAATATTAGTGTGGTTCAGATTTAGCATCAGAGTTTGCATCAAGCAAAGGAGTTCCTTGACTGCTGACCAATGCTCTAACAGCCCTGTGTGGAAAACTTTACAGGCATTGCAATGCAGTTCTTGAAGGCATATAAATTCATCTAGGTTCATTTCTCTTTTGCTAATTCTGCAGAATGCCCTTCTGCTCTGAATAATGGGATGAGTACTAAGCCAAATAAGTAGGCATAAATTCATGTGGATATATTTTACACTGGAATATTTTAGGAAAGCTGCTAACTGTTCCCCATCATCTATCAAAAGGGATAGACAATTTCACTTTTCTCTGTGTCACAATCTGTTTTAAATATCCTTTAGTAAAAACACAGACAATTATAATGATCTGACAACCTTTGTGGTCTTTCACAAGATACTACAAAACTAATTCCAATATGAAAATGGTTGGCTTTGATACCTGCTAAGTTCATTTTTTATTCCATAATGACTAACAAGATGATTTCTAGTACTCAGTCTCAACCACAAAAAATAGGAAAAAAAAAAAAAAGTTAAATTCAGGCTGTAAAACAGAGATGGGTAAAAATAACTGAGTTCTTTCCACTTCACCTGACATTTCTGATAATTTTGAATTAAAATCAACTTAGTTAGATATATTATTTTTATATTATTATTTGTGCTTATCAAGCTTTCAGCAAGAAGGTCTCAAGCTGTTACAGATGCAGTTTTAGAACAACCACTGAAAACAAGTAATTACAACCAATTGAAAGTAGGTGTTCATTACCATATTCTAACCCTACCTGAGTTAGATATGCTCGAACAGTAGTAGCAGAAAGGGGTGGATAGGCAAGGATTGGTTTAGTCATTTGTCCAATGGCATCCCCAATAAGTTTTCCATCTGAAGAATATGCTGCGACAGCAAATATGTATTTCTCATTGGCATCTAACCCTTGTACTTCTAAGAGAATTTTCCCATCTGCTGGTATCTACCAAATAAAAATATTTTTCTAGTTACACTCATTGTACATATCAAAAACAAATCTCAAATTCTAAATTTCTATTATTAAACAAGCCGTTTAATGGTCTTGGATACAATCAAAGTACAATCCAGATTAACAGGATGTCATGTACTAGATTCTTGTATTAAATTCTTGAAAACTATGAGAAAACAATGAAATGATAGGTGAAAAAAAAGCATGTTTTCTCTGGAATGCTGATGTGTACACAGAGCACATAACCTAAGAGAACAGTTAAATACCAGGACCTGATGTTTTTCCAAGATACTTGTGTCCATTCAAACATTCACACAGTAATTCTCCATGCTTGCAGTCACTGAGCTGAAACATTTTGTCCCTGAGCTGTGCTTCCAGACAAAGACCATACTGCTCTCCTTCATACATGCCACCTTCTTATGTCAGATATACGCAGAGATATCTCTGGTCCTTTCAGCACCATTAACAGCACTTTGGAGTTTGTAAAGCAAACAACATGCTTTCAAGATCTTCATTTTTCCTTCAAGTAATTGTAGACCTGCACTTTAACATCATGGCTCACTCCTAAGAGGAATTTCCACCTTCATCTCTGTGACCAAGCTGATTTACACAAGGAAGATTTGAAGACTTCAAGGGTCTTGAAACAAGAAACAAGTGCCAGTGATGAAAGGATAACAGGAGAATCGAGATCATCATAACACAGCATCGACACAATGATCTTATTCAAACAGTCTGTCCTTCATAAGGAGACCTCTGAACAACTGAAGTCCCTTCAGATGCTGGGGCTGAATCCTGAACCAGCAGACCAGAAATAAGTGTACAGCAGTCTGCAACATCCCTTTATGACAAGTTGAGAGATCATTCAATCCCCAAGAGCTTTAAACTTTTTTCATGGAGTCAGGAGATAGACTTTGTCTGCAGGTCAGCATTTTGCAAAATCATATCCTAAAGCAAACAGAAGTTCCATTACAGAGGTGTACGGTTAACTTTAGTTCTGTGCGTCTCCAGTGCCTGTCGGAACTAAGATGGTCCATGGCTTGGATGGACTGTAGCAAATTCACAGAAAAAAACAGCTGGCAGTGGGGTGAAGGTCACCTGTCAAAACAATTCACCTGAGATGGGATATTGAAACTAACTCACTAAACATCACAGGAAGCTTAGTTTTGTGGGTTTGATGATCAGAGTATCAGGAACAACATCAAAGCCTCTACTGTCAGTACCTACACACACCTCTTTTCATACACTTTTGTTTAAGGAGAGGAGCCAGGGGAACGAGTGCAAAGGGAAAGATTCCCTCTTCAACACCAAACACAAGTCTATCAGTGTTAGTACAGAGCTTGCTTACAAAGTCAGGAAAGCCTGAAACATCAGGCAAAAGAGGTTGAGATCGTTCTTCTGTCACAAAGCTCAAGAGACCTGCCCTGCAAAGAACAGAACTCTTCATAAAGATTTCCAGATATAAAAATGATCACTGAGGTGATCAATGACTGCTGAGGACGACATGCTGAAGCTTTCTTGTTCCTTCCTTAAATCACAAAATGTGCAGTATTTGGATGGTTCATGGTTGTCATACAGGAGGACAAAGCAATAGCAGGCATAGGTGAATGAAAACCAGAACTTTCTCAGCCTGTGCAGAAACACCAGAATGTGGTCCAAAGGAAAAAAAAACTGCCTAAAAATGCAAAACCAAAACAACAAACAAAACAAACAAAAAAAACACTAAACAAAAAACATTAAAGGTCAAATTGTAATGAACAAATAATGTAGGAGTACCAACACAGCCAACATGATCAGTCATAAGTAATTAAATATGTGTGGGATGATTCACCATACCACATAGAACAAAAGGGAAAGATCGTGAACCTAGAAATAAACTGTGTCTGAATGTGAAGGTTATTGAAAAAGTTATATTATCATGCTGCCAGAATTAAGTAAGGCAATGTCTTGTTTAGAAGAAATAGCTGATAGAAGTCACACAATTAACAAGAATAATGAATTTTTATCTGTTTAGAATTTCTCTTTTTTTGATTGCCTAGAAAGAGTAGTGTCTGGAGCACACTCTAGAAATCCTTCATATACTTTCTTTTACTTTTGCATTTCTTAGATATCACTCAAAAAAACATAGCTATAACAAGGTACAGATTTGTATAACTTGAAGCTTTTGAGTATCTAATTTCTTATTCAAAAAATATTCCTGGAAGTTTTTTGGTGCAAAGATAGAAGATTTTGTGAAAGACTTAGTCAGTTACATGATTTTTAAAAATGTGTCAGCTAGAAAGATTTAGAGAGTTGTTTTTTTTTAGAGGAAGAGAGAATTACCTAAACAAGTTTTACCTCTGTCTTACCTGTTCTCCTGAATTTTGAAGTTTATTGCTATTTAACCTTACTTTCATATTACTTCCTCCTGCTACAGAGCCCAAAATACAGTACCATGAAACCTTTGAAGAAAATGAGAACAAAATTAGTTGATGCACAGTATGGACTACAACTCTCTGGCTGTGTCCATCCAGCCAATTCCTTATCCACTGAATGGCTGTTCATCTATCAAATCCATGTCTCCTCAATCTGGAGATCAGCATGTCATGTGGGACTGTGTCAAAGGCATTACATAAGTCTAAATGATGACATTTGATGACATCAAGTGTTTCCCTGATGACTGTTTTTCACAAGGTGGTATTGAAACTGAGGAGATTATTTTCAGCAAATGAACCTTAAGATCTGAAAATTTCACAGGTGTTTTGACTCCTAGTACAAGAACTGTATATGTCTAATTAAATCCTAGGCACATATTTATCTAAGAAACTAACTAAATCCTAAGTATTCAGTTAATAACTTCTATATTAAAAAATACCTTTCCTGTCTGCTCAACAGCTATGTGTTAACGTCAAAAAAAAATTCTTCTAGACTATCTAGGCTCAAATTATAAAAATACTAATCACACTTCGCCATCTAGCGGCCCAAGATGCTGCATTCATTCCGCGATCAAACAAAATGAAGTTTGAACACAGATTAAACAAATGAACTACCAAAGCTTAAAACTTTTTTGCTTTTTTTTTTAAATTTTATTTTAGATTCAGTAAGGATAAAAATGATTACATTTCCCCTAATTAAACTATTTGAAATTTACTAATAAAATTGCAATAAAACTGCAGATTATGAAACAACTGTTGACAGAAACATTCTTACCACTATTAATGAGATTTTACTTTCTACTCGGTGCATACACATGATTATTATGAAGAAGCTTGCAAAATCACTATAAAAATTTCTCTCTCAAGAAAACTGCAGCTAGTGTATTTTTTATACTTCAGCCTGTTTGAATCCTTTCTGGACAAGGGAAGGAGAATTAGGTGATTTAGAATAGTCAGAAGGGATTTACCCAGACCAAATCAGGGCTGACCACCATGACTGGCCTCTGTGATAAAATTAGTCGATTAGCAAAGGAAGGGAGAGGAGTAGATGCCATTTACTTTTCACAGTAGTGCATGGTAGGAGAAGGAAAAACAATAGACCTAAATTGAAGCAAGGGAGATTCCAACTGTACATAAGAAAAAAATTTTCTATGAACATGTTGCCCTGTTGGAACACACTTTCCAGATAAGTTCTCTCCCTTCTTGGAAGTTTTCAGAACTGACTGCATAAAGCTCTGATCAAACTGCTTTAGTCTCACAGCCAGCCCTACTTTGAGCAGAAGGCAAGACAAGAGACGTCCCCTAATATCCCCTACAACCTGCATAGTCCTGTGACTCTACATGGTCAACAAAAAGTGGATTATTTCCATCTGAACTATGTCACTTCAACACCTCATTAACAGAGTGGTACTTTTTTGCATCACATGATGCAACAGTCTTGCCTCTTTTCAGAAGGTAACTAGGAGTATGTCAACCCCTAAGCAAAACAATTAGCTTTTGATAAGTGGAATAAATAAGTATTAGACAACAGAAGCACCAAGGGACATGATGCATGAGATGAAGAAAGTCTCATGCAAATGTGAAGATCAAAACAGTGAGTCACTGAGGAAAACTGACTCATAGAGGGAAAAAAAAAAAAAAGAGGGATACTTAATTAAGTCAAAATAACATAATCCTCTCAGGAACAAAGAAAAATGTGTTGGTATAGCACTGTGGAAATAACTTTTTCTCTTGAGTATGGTGTAGTTATTTCTTATGCAGTCATCATGAAAAACATTACCCGAATATCTGAATCAAATGGGGCTGGTTTAAATGTCATGGAGCAATGTGATCTAGAAAGTAACAAAGGAGGAGGAGGAGTCCTGCTTTTTTTCTTGCTGCTCATAGCTTCTTTGAGACTGCGATACAATGCATTTTGTTCAGCTTCAACTTGCTCAATTAAAGTTAGTGCTTCCTAGGATTGAAATTAAAACAAAAGAAAAAATTATTAAAATATAAAAATCAGACATTTAAATTTCATACACTATTTTCAAATTGTCATGGAAAATTTCACTGCGATGTAGAGAACTTTCAATAGCTTTCCATATTGTCCTACATCCTAAATGAGGATGAATGGTACTTTGTGTAACCTTATATGTGCAGATTAATTCCATAATTAAAGAATGCAGGGTTGCCTATGAAAGAAGCATATCCAATTTTGGAAGAACCTATAGGAAAAAAGAAAATGATCACATATAATGCTGATAAGCAAACCAGTATATATATAATGCTGATAAGTGCCAACCAGTGGTTAACTCCAACAAGAAACAAAAAAGATATCAACTCCTATTTAGGAGAGAGCTAGAAACCTAATCTTTGGAATTTCTAGAAAAGCTGTAGAAGTAGTTAGACTGGATTTTTTGTATTTCAGAAGCAGAGGGGAAAAAATAAAGTCTATAAATAAGGAAAAAGGAGGAAAATGTAGGCCCAAAAAAAGCAGGGCTTAGCCATTTTCCCCTTGGTTATCTGTAGACAGCTGAAAGCTGACTGTCAGATGTCAAAGATGTGGGGACATCCTGCATGCAGCAATTACATGGCCATTTGATTGGGGATCAAGGCTATACTTTTTTCTTACTTGACTGAATAGCAAGTTGGTAGGTTTCCTCACCTTGATTTCACTGCCAGTTCAAGAGAAATTTAACTTGGAAATCTAATATTAAGAACTTAGTACATCTGTATCTTTACTGTGGCAGCTGTTCAGTGCATATCAAAGCCAAAAAGGCCAACTCACAGGACAACGATTGCATTTTGTGTGGAGACAAGAAATGACATATTCCTACAACCAGAAATTTTATTTGAAGCCTTTTAGAACCCTATACTGGACCAAGGATTTCAGCTGAGCTAAGTCTGAAAGATAAAATGAAAAAAAAAATTCCAAGTTATTGGTAATTCAGTGACAATCCTATAATCTTGCACCTTAGCAGTTCCTTGTTTCAGTCCTCATATATTCAGAAGACTACACTACTGTGGGTCAGATAACAGACTGAGTAAGCCTGGAATCTCATGCCCAAAAATTATGAAAAGATCATAGGTTTAAGGTGAAATGAGTGAAGCAGGGAGCTAAGATTTATTAGAGCCTTTTGCATAGCTAATCACAGCCCTACCACTCCACCCCATTCCCTCATCCTTTAGATTAGGGTTGCATCCACCCTAGTGGGAAACATTACGGGAAGGAGAAGACAAAGAACAAGAGATGGAGTGACTATTTCCATCACACAACCATTCAACTTTTGCAATCAGTCGTTTGAA
This sequence comes from Polioptila caerulea, assembly GCA_013397295.1. Taxonomy (NCBI): domain Eukaryota; kingdom Metazoa; phylum Chordata; class Aves; order Passeriformes; family Certhiidae; genus Polioptila; species Polioptila caerulea. The sequence goes on from VYXF01001380.1 coordinate 140,825, forward strand.
GCTTCATTGCTTCCTTAAAAACTATACTTCTCCCCGGTAAGCTATGATACAACTTTTAATTAAAAGTATCATGGACTCGTTCTTGTCTGAGGACATATTTCTGATTAGTGCAATGGTGAAAATGCTCCCAGGTTGAATAAAGATGGTGTTGTGACTGAGAGTGGAACTGCATGAACTAAGTGCATGCAGTAATTGTTAAACTTGGAAGATAACAAATGTGGCAGTGTTGCAAGACAAGCAAGACTAATCTTGTGGTTGAGGAACCCAAATGGCACCATAAAAACCCCAAATGCTTGACCTGCTATTGTTGCAACAGACCTCTTGTTAGGGTTAGAAATGAGCCAAGACACACACTCTCTTTTAACAACATGAAAAAGATCCCAGTTAATTCTTCTTTACATCATAGCCATCCTGACTCTGATGACAGCAAGCTCCTCCTGTAGGGCTTAACTCCAGACTGACTGCTGGTTATTTCCTACTGGACTATGACTGCAAATATTGTTTTGGAGACTCTGAACACAGGCCTTAGCTATCTTGACTCTGACTGCAGGCTCCAACTCCATCAGACCTAGACTGACTTCACAGCTGATCTTTTACAGTAAGAACTCTCTTCCTTGCTTCATTCTTCTTTGTGTCTCTCTGGATCTTTCCTTCTTCCTCAGGGCTCCTCTACCTGCTCAAGGTCTTCTTTCTCCAGGTCCTCTTCCTCAAGCTTCCCCCAAGCACCCAACCAACCCCTTTTATCACACTTATCTTTATTAGTCACAGCTGCGACCCATTAAGGGCAAGGCTGTTCCTCTTCTCTGGTAATTAGTACAACTAATTACAAAAGATAAGTGTAATAAATAAGTGGTGGGGTCACCACTTCTTCTACACCTATATGTGATAAAACACATTTTATCCCTGCTTCTGCCACAGACTTGCACCATGGTATTAACTTAATCATATTAATTCAATTTTACAAATGGCCAATGAGAACTACCAATGTACCCAATTCTGTAAAATCTTGGATGTCCAACCATATTGTCCAGACATATAGGACAGGAAGAAAGAATTAAACAACTGTGAAAGAAATAATAAAAATGCAGAGCAGCTCGTTAAGCAGTTTGATGTATTTAAGTAAACACATATGACTCAGAACCTTCCATATCTACTCAGTCGTATACTGCATGAGAAATGGTTATTTATATGCTTCTCAAAATTAACTGCTTCTTATTTTGCTACATAATAAAAACAGATTTGTAGCATATTGTGCTGATTACAAGAGAAAAGACCAGAAGATGCAAGTAATTCTATAAAAAACTCCACCATAAAAAAAGCAAATGCATGAAAATAAAAGTATGGATTTGCTGTTTATTAAGTGAGCACCATCCACGTCAAGCAGGAAAATTAATTGTGCATATAATTAAATATTTCATCATAAAACAAATGTCACATGAGATCATGCTAAGTTTGTCCAGACAAAATGAATTCTGATATTTTCTGGCAACAACCTGTCAGAAAATATTGTATTTTTTCATCTACATCTTTCTTGGTGAAAAGTACACAAAAGCAAAATGTAGTGAAGGTCAGTGCAAGAGCTTGGTAAATGTTTGTTTGGGATAACCAGATATTTCTTGGGAATTGCTTATAAGTCTTCACTGGTGACTACACTTACAACTTTCATACCACATCACAACATCTGATAGATTTATGATATTCATAAATAACATATATTTTACAAATATATATTTTAAATATTTGCATTTTCTGATCCAGTTTTTTTCATTCTTCTGATGTAATAAATATACATATTACATATCATGCTTCCAAATATATGGCACTTAAGAGAAAAACAATTTCTAGTAACTTCCTGTTTACAATACTCTTTTATATATTATATGGTGAAAATTGCAGGTTCTGTTATCTGTTGTACAGGCTATAAAGAAATTTCAAGCCCTGTTGATGAACAGGCAATTTTCATGGACAGATGCTGGCACAAAGGCCAATGGAAATATTCTAATTGATTGCAAGAGACTGAAATGAACCCAATCTGCTTTTAGCTCCAATAGATTACAAAATCTTAGTATCTAACGTGTTTTTTTAGAAAGAATAAAATAAAGTCCATGTAATCATCACCAGCTAAAGTATTCTAAGAAGACTTCGAGACCTTGGAAAAAGAACAATGTCAAAGGTTATAGTAAGGAAACCTGAATGACATTTTGGCAAGGTATAAGGTCATAACTGCAAAGCCCAGCAGATAAAGTGTAGAAGAAAGATCTTATGTTCTCTTAGGTTTCCTGATATTTGCATGTATGCACAAAATTTGGGGATGTGCTCTTTCTTTGTTTTAAGGTCACTTTATTCTTTGAAGCTTCTCAGGAAAAATATTGGCAATAGAAGTAAAAAACACATATGACCCTCAAGTTCCTTCCATTTTTCTTCTTTTTATAAGTAGTATTACATGTCTTTAATTACAAAGAACATGAAAAACTGTGCTAATGGTAAAGAATTACTATCATAAGATTTTTCTTATTACCTCTAGTAGCTGCCTTTGGGAAGTAGTAGTTAACTCTTCAGGGAACTTCTGTGCAGCCTTTTGCATCAAAAAGATTGCTCTGGATAGCTTATTCCTTTTAATTTTTTTCATTATAAGTTGCTCTATAAAACAGAAATTTTAGGACATTGATGAAAGGGTGGCAATAATTTATTATTGTCTTAGTTTGAAGACAGGTGTGTCTGCTAGGAAAAGCAGGAGTTTCTCTTACAATGGAGAATGCAAACCTCCTCTCTCCGGATTGCTATAATTTTGAAATTAAAGAGGTTCTCAGGCAAAGATATTGGGATAGGAATAACAGTTCTTTACTAGTGTATCTAACAAGATAAACAAAATAACAACAGTAACTATAGTAATAACAACAAACAGAGCTAGGAAACAGTCACAGTTTTCTTTGATGCTGGCACCTTTCTGGGGCGAGCAAGAGTCCTGAGGGCCAAGGTTTATCCGAAGCTCGGCGGGAGTAGCTGGAGCTGTAGAAAACATCCTGGCTAGGCAGGAAAACGGCGTGGATGTTAATAATGAAAAGCTTGAGTCAGCCAATATTCAAGCAGTAATTTAATTTATTAATTAATATGGTAAAATATGAGGAAAACAGCGCTGGGTACAGTGGTGGGAGTTTTCCCCTCCAACTGCATGCTGATGGTTGAGGCTTGCTGGTATTTATATGTATATATATACATAAAACATAAGCTTTCTCAGCAGTTTCTATTTCCAATTTTTACGTCATAATTCTATACTTCAGGATATGCAGTTCCTTTAAAATTCTACATTCTATTGTGATCCAATCTTCCCAGGATGTACATCCCGGGATGTGTGGGGTCCAGCTTCCAGATGTGGGGTCCAGATTCTATTTTCTAGGACCATTAATCTTATGATAGTGATGTCTAGCTTCCTTTTGTCAAAACCATTGATGTCCATCTTCTTTTCTCAAGCTATTTTTCACTGTTTTGTTAAGAACCTGAGATAAGCACACTTCCTTTTTTTCTTTTTCCCCAAATCTTTTGTACATTCTAAAGCTATAGTTTTAAAAATCCTTAATACAAAGCAATATTGTAAAATTCTACTTCAAAAGGTTCTTATTACAAAAATCCTTAAGGCTTAATTACAAGCAGAAACTTCTTTTCAAAAAGCAACATCTTAAAGTTATATATCAAATACTCTTACTACAAAAACAACTTAAGACCTATAATAGTTAATTGTGAACAAAGGATTGGTTCAAAGGCCTTCTTCCATGCTGAATTTTCCTCAGTTGTTTATTAGAATTCATCTTTATAACTGCCCCATGGTCAGGTTCCTCACATATTACAATTACAAATACACAGGTTACCTTTATTTACCTGACACGAAACACAGCTTTGTATTTCACATGGAGAAACCCAGAGCAAAACTGAAGCAGCAGTGGGTGCAGGGCAACAGGGCAGCAGCTCCTGGCAGGGCAGGGAGAGTCCAGGTTCCAAATTCCCGGGGGACCCATGAAACTCACTCTGAGCTGAGCTCCAGGTGAGGTCCGATATAATCTCCGCACAGTCCAAGACTGAACCCTCACTGTTCCCTCCGAGCATCAAAAAAAAAAAACTCCCTAAGAGAGAAGTGTAGTCGGTGCCACCCTCTCCCTGATAGTTACTTTCTTTGTCCCTTCCAAGAACTCGTAAGTGCCCACAAGACTCAGCAATCAGCTTCCTAGCAACTTTTGGGAAAAAATTTCATAAGAAAGCAACCCAACCCCCAACAGTTATACTTCTAAAATCTTAACTAATAAGTCTTACCTGATAAATATTGGAATTCTTCAATATTCTTCTCAGGAGATTTACTAGATTTCAGACTTTTGTCAACAAATTGGGGACCTGTGTGGGAAGGAAATACTAAGTTATTTTGATAGTGCTATTGCAAAAACTTGAGTGAGAGGTTAATATGTAGTTTTATAGTAAAGCTCTGCTCCGTCTCACGTTCTTTTCTTTGGTTTAAGCAGATTTTCTTGTACAGATCATGCCACTAAAAATATTCCACCCTCCTGCCGAACATCTTTAGAAGTAATATTAACACCACAGAAAAAGAGCGTGTTTTTTTGCTCATAGGGAGCAGGGTGCAGTGTAGCTCTCCAGTGTCAAACTAATACTAGGTTTTAATTAAAAATCAAAACAACATTAAAAATGAGATAAGAAGTTGAGTTTTTTCAGAAGCCATTTGGCAAGATTGGAGTATCTGCTGACTGGAAAGATACAGAGACAACTTCACAGGAGTAGAAATTCAAATTACCAAGAGCACTGAATAAAATATTCAAGTCATTCTCTAGAGAGAAAATTAGCATTACAGAAAAAACAATCTGCAGAACATCCCCCAGTTTTTCTTTACTGGCATTGTAAAAGTTAATATTATAATTAAAATACAATCAACTGCCTAGGAATGAAATACATTAGTTGCAGAAAAGTTTAACTCCCATTGGTTGAGTCGAGGTTGGAGACTAGAATAATGTAAATCTAAATTCTACAAATTCAGCACATTATTTCTGTCTATATGTGGCAGACAAACTGCTCAGCATCATCTCCTCACCAGAAAGCAGATACTCCTTTATTTCTTAGTACTACAGAATATATCAGCAAAAAGACGCTAATTAAGTTATGAAGATTATTTAACTTTACTGAAACCTACCTTGTGTAATTTTAAGAAGTTTCACGGCTACTCGATGTTGGGCCTGAATGAGTTCCAAGTGTAAATCTGTTATAAAACCATTATCTGTTCCTGTTTTATCATCACCACATCCCAAAACAGAATTCAAATTCTGATCACTGGAGTCCACCTAATAAATAGGAAGTGGCAATTAAGCAAATACAAACGCCCACTACTTTGCTTACTTCATTTTTCTTGACATTGATATTATTTCAGTAAACTGACAAACACTTAAATTTGTCATGTTTGTGTAATATGCAGTCAATCAACAAAGCATGGAAAGGAGAGTGACCAGACAGAGAGAACACAGATAACGGACACGGAACTAGACAAAATCTAAGAATCAATAGAAAACTGGATCAATAATAAAGACAAAAGTACAAAAACTATCTTTTACTGTGTTACCAATCCACCAAACAAATATCATATTGCTATAAAACGAAAGTATTTAGAAAATCTGAACTCGCATCAAGAGCAAAAATTGATTTTACTAATAAACAGTTGTAAGCAATAAATACGAACTTGATTTCTGCTCTTGTTTTATACAAGAAAACTATATATTACAATTATTTCAAAAGAAAATGTTAAAGAAAGCCTAAAGGAGTTCATCTCTTACTATTGAAAGAGAAAAATGCTCTTTCAACTTGTGGGGGCTTTGGCTTAGGCAGAGTTAGTTTTCTTCGTAGTAGCTGGTATGGAGCAGTGGTTTGGATTTGTGCTGGATATAGTGTTGATAATGTCAGGGATGTCTTCATTACTGATAAGCAGTGCTTACACAGCATCAAGGCGTGACAGCACTGCTTCTTGCACCTCCCCACCAGAGAGGAGGCTGAGGAGGCACAAGAAGCTGGGAGGAGGCACAACCAGGGCAGGTGATCCCATTGACTAAAGGGATATTCCAGCCCAGACAACATCATGGTCAGTACATAGACCTCGGGGAAGGAGGAAAGGGTGCATGTTCAAGTGATAGCATTTGCCTTCCCAAGTCACCCAAGCTACATGTGGTGGGGACTCCTGGAGTTGGCTGAACACCTACCTACCTGTGGGAAGGGGTGAATTAATTCCTTGCTTTGCTTTGCCTGTGTGCACGGCTTTTGCTTTCTCCAATAAACTGTCCTTTTCTCAACCCATGAGTTTTCTCTTTTACCTTTCCCCCAGGACATTGGGAGGGACTTGGTGAGCAGCTGGGTGAGGCTCAGTTGCCAGCTGGGGTTAAACCACAACACTAATACACAGAGATATATTTTTTCTAGTCTCTTCTTACATGGACCAGGAACACGAGGTACATTTGACAGTGCTAAGATTTCTAAGTATGAAGAAAATATGAGGTTTGTGTCCTCAAAATACAATATATTACTGATAGATTTTGTTGCAGTGTAGCTTTTTGCAAACTTTACCTTTGTACAGCAGTCGTCAAATATCGACTTCCCATCTGGTAAAAGCGTCATTAACCGAGATGTGTTCATGTCTTTAATTGCTTTATCAAGGATTTCATAAGCAATTTGTAATTGTTCTGTAGGTGTTTTCTGAAATGAAAACCCATATAAACACATTTCCTTAGGTAACATTAAAAACGATAATATAGATTTTCAAAAGTAATGTGCTTTTATTTACAACTGTTGAAATTTTAAAATATCAGATAATCTTTACATAGAGATTATGTAAAAATTATCTCCCCATACGTTAATATACTAATATCAATGTTTTAAATTTCAAGTAGGACTGAATTTCCTTCTGCTCAAAAAAAAAATAAAATTACTCAGAGTTAGCTTATAGCAGAATGAAACTGAACTTAAAGAATTAAATTGAAAATACAGTGTTTGCAGTTTTTCAATATTCCATTAAATACTACTAAGAAAACATTTTTTCAGGAAACACCACCTTAAGTAGACTGTCACTGAACTAAACCTTGCCCATGTGTGCAAGCATTAAGACATATGACTGACAACACACTTGAATCCTCAGGCTAACACATATCATTCGTCCTTAACATGCTTTAGCAAGTCATTTGATTGGACAATTCTGCAAAGTACTGAACAAAACAAGGACACTCAGGATGTTTCATCTATTCCACATGATCCCTACAAAAAGTAGGCCGCAAAAACACAACCCAAAATACTTTCCTAAGTTAATCAAGGACTACAATTTCTACCATCTTAATAAAATGTGCCGTTGAACCATTTAAGGCTGGTACTACAGACTGGCATAGAAAAAGGTATGCAGTGGAAATCACTATGCTTATGCAGTAAAAAAAATTACAAACACAATCTCTTCCAGAAAAATGATTGATTAAGAAGACTCGAGGAAAATTTTCAAATTTTATTTCATTTGAAAAAATATCTTTGCTTTTTTCCTCTGCACTAGTAGGATTGTGTGAAACATTTCATCTTTGTAAAACCAAATACAAAATAATATGAAAAGTTTCAAGCAGAAGTATTTCTATTCTATTAAAAATCAGTGTGTCAATGAAGATAAATTGGACGTTACCATCAGTATTTCAGGCATATCACAGATTTCATCTTGTGAAAGAGAAGCACTTCCTCCTTTATAGGAAGAAAAGCAGAAGTGAAAATCAAATAAATCTAGAAAATGTTAGTACCATTTCATCAGCTCTACCACTAATTTTAGAGTCTGGCAATAATTCTGTTATCCAATGTTTGACTATGAGAGGTAATGATATTGTTTCTTGAACAGCTTCCCAGGGCTTAGACACACGGCGATGTATGCACAGTTATACTAACAGAAGATATGATTAGCCAATAATGTTGTATTTTAAAGGTCCCATATATTTCATAGCCACGTCATATCTAAGCTAATGAAACTAGGATTTACTTTGTAGTTACTCATATTTTTGTAGCATTCATATCAATTCTCCATTTTGAAAAAAATTCAAACATATTATTACCTAATTCACAGTTAATTTCACATATAGAAAGATTTTTAAGAATAAGAGGTGATATTATTATGACAGACACTATTTCATTTAAATATTTCTTGACGCAGTATTATCACCCTTTTAAAGTTTGCTTTGATTGTCAAAATTACTTTCATTTATGAAGAATGCATTCGAACTTACATTTCCCTCTTTTAAACAAGAGAAAACAATTTTTTAGTTCTTGGTTAAACCCTTTAATTTCATTTCTTTGCTGAAATAAATTATTTTTTGCCCTTTCAGAGGAACAACCTTCTAGTCACTCCTTGTGCCACTTTTGCATGCTTGTTTTTGCTTGTTCACTGTCTCTTCCTCATAAAAAAAACATTTGTATACACTCAGTATTCATTCAGTAAATAGGTTCTTTTCAGCTCATGCATATGCTTGACTGTCAGCCTGTTTTGACCAATGGCTCCTATCTATTCAGCTTTTATTTCCTCCAAAATAACATATTTAAACTGAATGAAAAAAGGGGTGCTACAATGAGGACTCGTTTAGTCTCCCTGAGAATGTTATGATTTTCATAACACCACCAAAAACAATACCTACTCTACCTTAATAACAAATAGTAATTTCTCAAGATTTTTTATTTCCAAAAGTGCAAAACTATTATCATTTCTTTCTGTTTCTAGATATGGTTTAATAATATTCTTAATATTTACTCTCTAGTTTCTGTAAGACATCTATGACAATTATGATTCATATTCCAAAATACATAACAGAGAGCTTTTAAAGTATGTCAAATATTCATATTTTACAGCATTAGTCAGGTTTTGGAATGAAATTTGTTTAATGTGGTTGTGATAGCATATCCCAATAATGTCAGCCAAGTTCAAAAACAATTGAATTACTATACAAAAATCAAGAATATGTAGAGAAGAAAACCAAATTGATAACCCAGTAAATACAAAAGCATCAGTATGACCTCAATATTTTCCCCTTTTGTTTGGCCTACAACTAATCAACCAGCATTTAAAGGCTCCAAACGAGCCACAGCATGTCCTGCATTTTGCCTAGCCCATATTCAGAGAGCATAGCAGTGATCTGAGGCTACTCTGAAGGGGATAAGAGACATGTAGAAGACCTGTGAGGAGAGTGAGCAATAAGAGATGTATTCAAAATGGGGTTACTTCAGTAAAACCGGAAATGTAAGGAAAGAAATAATAAATCCTTGGAAAAACAGGTTTCATTAGCTCCAATAATGGGTGAAATTTTGTGGTAAAAACACATCCTTCTACTCTCAACAATCTCTTTACAGTATTTTTTTAATATCTATGTTATTCAGTGTCGTAGGTTGGCATTGTTTCAACTGAGTCAATGACAGGTTGCTACGCTTTTTGTGAAGACACATTCTCAAGACAAAAAAAAGCCGAGGGTAGCTCTCTTGACTGCCGGCCTTGGGAGGAGGTGGCGGGCCCGGGTCCGGTGGGCTCCGGGTCCGGGTCCGGTGGCGTGGCCTGGCCGCGGCTGATCTGGTTTTCCTGGCTCGGCTGAGATTTTCTGTTCCCGGAGGGGTGGTGAGGAGGCTGCCGAGCTCACCGGGCCCTGTCCTGGGGGGCGGCCGGGCCCCCTTCCCGGCAGGGTCTGCTGCTCTCTTTTCTAGCAGAGCCACCGAACTATCCTGGCCAGAGGCTCTGTCGGCACCGAGGGCGACCATGCGGCGGAGACCAGCACTGAAGGTGGCCCTGAGGCCAGGAGGGGGCCCGAAGCCAGGAGCAGCCCGGAGACAGAGAGCGGCCACGTGGCCGAGATCGCAGCAGCCAGGACAGTGCCGGGCAGCCACGGCCACCTCGGCATAGCTCACAATGAACTTCATCTGCTCAGCTACTTTGAGCCAAGTTTGCTGCATGTAAAAGGACAAAAATATCGGGTGCAGTTGTTTTTTTTCTTAGTCTCAGCGCCTCAGCAAAGTCAAGCCGACACAGTTTTCATGATGCTAGCAGAAAACCACGTGGCCAGCAGAGAAGCACGGCAAGCCACGTTCTCAGTGCGGAGCTCGGACTAAATTAACCTTTCGGCATTGTAAGACTCTATAAAAACTGTTTCAGTCGATGATAAAACTTAACTCTTGAGGTCAGTAAAGAAAGAGTTTAGTTCTAGATGAAGGGATTGAAGAGAATGCTTTGAGCTTAGACTTAAATTCTTTTGTGAAGCTATGGTAAAGATATATATTTGATATGTCAGAGTTAGTTAATTTTCTCTGTGACTTATAGAAATGTATTGGGGGAAAGTAGCAATTTTAGTACAACTGTGAGTTGAAATACTACTAGTTGAAACAAATAGATATTGCTGTGATTTAATACGAAATTTAAATGAGAGAGATAAAAAAGATAGTAGGAAAAACTTTTGTTTCCAGAGATAGATGAAGAAAAAAACTGTTGTATACTAAACTAGCTCATTCTTAAAAATAACACCCCAATAATTAATGTAGTCTATGAAAGCAGCTGTGTAATAGCTGCAAAACATGAGAAAGACTTTGACACTGTGAATATGATTTTAATTCCATTTCATTTGTGACAAAGCCACAAGAAAACCTGTTTTCTTGTGGCAAAGTCCCCATAGCATAACAAGAGAGACTCTTCTCCTTAAGTGAACTGAGAAAAAAACTATTTTAAAGGTGGTAGACTGGCTGAAAGTCTTGGGTTTTATCTTTGCATTGTCAGTGAAAAAGAAAAGAGGAGTTCTGAAGGTTTATTCTGATTTTCTTATTGTTTTTTTTCCCTTTAGTTCTGTTAATAAAGTTTTCTTTGTATATTTTCAAGTTTGAATCTGCTTTGCTTTCCTTCCTTTTAATATTATCTCACAACAGAAAATAAACCTGCAACATTAATTAGTGTGTTGGCTGGGAAACACCAAATTAACCCCATGACATTCAGTTTTCAGCTCAGAAAAGTTCCAATCTTAAAAGTCATTCTTGAAAGAAAACTCAATTTTTCTTGAAAGCTTTACCTTCTTTTTCCTTAGATTCACTTGTATAATCAGCTACATTTTCCAGTATTGCAGCTAGACATAAGGTTATCTCTGCAAACATTACATTAGTGTCTGCTATGTTGCTCTTCTCAATTACTTCATTCATTATCCAGAGTATATGAACCCACTAAAAATGAGGGAACAGAGAAGAAAAGAATCAAGACAGAGATAAATCAAATTTTTGAAGACATTTATGTTTTACAAAGGTAGACAGGGTTTTGCACTCAAAATTGTTTAAAAATATTCACAAGCATGCACACAACTCCTTTCCTGGAACTGGCTTTTTCTTTTTTTAAATGTCACCAGACTAAGATGTCGGATTTACACTGCTCCATAGCCCCTGCTTCTTTAGACAGCAGACTTTTTTTATTTTATAATTACTGCCATTCTTTTTGGAAAGTTTTATGAATGTTCTACAGCCATAACTTCTATACTTTGCTCTAGCGCAGTAAGCCTTCAAGTAGATTTTATTACATTCCTCTCATTTATCTCTATATCTTCCCACTTAAACTTAGAATAAAAGAGACCCAAATGCTACTGTATGATGTGCATACAGAGGAAAATAACCATACACTACCTTCTGGGGAATCTCCAAACAATTCTACTATAAAGAGTTACAAAATTAACCCCTCCAGAAACTGGTTGGTTAGCACCAACTGGCAGCCCAGAGAGCCCATTTCACCAAAAGCCTCTCACCCACAGCACAAATTCAGGGTAAGGCTGTGACTATCCAGTGGGCTGAATACTGTTCCGCTATTGACTCCCATCTCCCTTGTCTTAAGTTGTAAGGTTTTTTTCCCACTTTGTTCAACTGACCCAGGGAACTTTCTTGAAATACATTGATATTTTCTGCCACAACATCACAAATTGTTACATGCTGCCCAAATGTTTTCACTAATTTAGCTTCTTACCACTGTGGCCCACTGGCAGACAGTGAGTTACTTTACTGCAAAAAGACTAAGAGATTACCACTATTTTAGTACTGGCATATGTAAGCACAGTGTGTTCAAAATGTATATATAATTCATATTTTTGAAGAAGATTTATCTGCATTTTACCATAAGAAAAGGTACTTAGACTGGATACCAGTATTTCATTGCCTTTACTATAACAGACTGCATTCACATTAAGAGAAATACATTATAATTAAGGAGTACTTGGTAAGCTTGGTGTTTGTGGAGATATTCTAAGCAGTCATTTCCACTCATTTGGATTTGCTGAAGCTCTGTTTTACACTTCTGCCACAAACACATTACTACATCAACAAGTATTTTTTTGTCAGGATGGACATTCTGGAAAGAAAAAAAAATATAATTGTGGAAATGGGTAGGTATATAAACACACTAATAAGCCAGTACATAAACAGTCTCAACATTTTCCAACACAAGTTAAAAAATATGTCACTTTCTTATAAGGGAGGACAACATTTTGAAAGCTTTACAAATATTTCTTAAAAAATAATTTCTGGTAGACCACCCAAGCTTTTCTTCTCTCAACGATAAAAGTGGGTTTAGAGGTTTGGAGAATTTATTTTCTTTTTTTTTTTAATTGACAAGCTCTTAGAAGTAATACAGACAAGGAAATCAGTGAGATGAAAATCACATGAGAGAGCAAATTAATGCTGAAATCAATAGGTTCTGGAGAAACTTTATTGGAGCATTTAAATATTTGCAGAAGAAAATCTAAATTAATAGTTTCATTTTGCTTGACAGAGTACTTCCGTGGGCTGTTGGTGCATCTGAGATGATGAAGCAGTGAAAAACAAACAACTAGAAAAAATTTAGACTGAAATAGCCAACCACTGAAAGAAATGGTAAATCCTGTCTTGCATGTTGCAAAGAGAATAATTAAGAAATTCAAAACTAGTCAGTTAACCTTCTAATTAACACATTTGAAAAGGCAATAGAGTCCATCTATGTGTTAAACACATTCTGAACAGTGAGGAAGGATTAGTACAAATTTTTATCACAGTTATAGCAGAGTTGAACTAGTATCTCAGGTGCAGTGAAACCTGATATATCCACATTATCTATACCCTCATATATGTTTGAGCACAAGATTTACGGCATATTGAGAACGAAAGGGGAGGAAAAAATGGAAATCAAAATTATTTTTGCCACTGGTTTGGTGGCAGCAAGCTGCTAGATTGCTTCCACTATATATTATGTAACTTCACCATCTGTTAATCAGGGACGAATTTGTCTTCTCTGGACAGGAGATCAAGATTTGCAGGAAAGTGCAGAAGAACCAGCAGAGTTTAAATCCATTTAACTGCCTCCATAGAGAGGTCACAGTAAAAACTGACAGATCACGCTACCTAGAGGTATCTGTGGGGTACCTCACAGGCAAGATACTTTGACTAAATATACTACACCGAAGCTAAAAATGTGTGTACTCCAGTTATATCTAAAATAAATTTTGCAGTTAAGATTTATGCAATGTTATCAGAACATGTTTTTTCTAAAGAAAAATTTTCATTAGTCTTTTGGATCACAAACCATTTTAATGTAAGTTCTAGTAGTGGATATTCCACAATAATTTCTTCCCCTCTCAGTAGCACATTAAGGGGAAATCTCAGTTTGAGCAACTCAAAGTGCTTACTCTGGGAATAAATTATCAGTGACAAAATGGGATTTCTAGTGGAGACCTCAGCACAGAGTCCCATTCATTGGTTTTGTTGTTGCTGCTGCCTGTTTTTGCAGAGAGAATTTACCTTAAATTGCAGGCATAGTGCTGTTGAAAAGGCATTATCATTCTTTAGTGTAACTGTCCCCATTTTTATAAATATTGCTGAAATGTTTTCCGCAGTTGAGCATATTTGCCCAGCTAAATCCAACATATGTAAAGAAAGTTGATCTCTGCTTTTTTAGCTGAAACATAGAATCATCCCTATAATCTTCCGAATGGATTTAATATCTAATAAACATTTTTAAAGTAACTGATTACAGAGCATTTTTTTTTTAATTAAACCATTTTTTTAAATCACAAGCTAATAGCATTCATAAGTACATTTTTTCACTTTTTATATTCTTGCAGTTTGTTAGTCATGCAACTGATTCCTTTGATCTTCAATTATATGCATTCATCACAGATTAAGTGGTAAATTCTGTTATTACCTGCTCAGATGCGAAGACACAGGAAAACACTGTTGTTGCCAAAATTGTAAGATCATGAAAAGAATCTCCAGGCTTTAAGGATTCCTCTACATTCAACATTTATAAAAAAGAGGGGAAAAGGAAAGGCAAGACATTATATCTAATTTAAAACCCAAGTTTGAAAATATCAGAGTCAACAGATTTACTAATATAAGCCACCACATAACATGGTCTAAAAAACAGTAAATTCAAAGGGGGACAGATAATTCCAAGTTTATTCACCTCTGTGAAAAGTGAGAATTTCTGTTTTTAGGAAACAGGAAGTTTTCAAGGTATATTCAGGTTTTTGATTGTCATAGGATTAAACTGCAGTTGCTCTAACAAGTTTTTCTTGCTTCTATGTAAAGAAATTTTGCACAAATTAAGTATAAGAACAGACAAATCCCCTCAAAGATCTGTTTCACTTTTTCCCTGAAAATTTGTCTGAAAACATTCAATCATTTTGCATCTTTGCTGATAACCTGATGCATGTTTAGCATACATCATGCATTTCCTGCTTAAGGGAAATCGTATAAAGCCATATTTTGACAAATGAAAACTGGAAAAAATGGGTGCATTTTCTCAATTACTACTTTTTGTCATAGACTACTGCATGGACCATATTATATAGTTTAAAAATAATTAACATAACTTCTTTAAGCAAAAATATTTGAAATTCAAACACAGCTATAACTGAACACTCACTTCTAATTGTCTGTGTCTTTTCAGAACCTTGAGGTATGCTGGCTTCTTTGCTATTATCACCACTAATAGAAAAACTACGTTCAGACTTTCCTGGGAATACTACAGGTTGCATCAAAGTAAGAAGTTTGAGTTCTGTTTCAGCTTTCTTCCAAGTTGGGTCATCTTGAGCCTAATTGAGAGGAAAAAATCCATAGAAACTGGTCTTTAAAATATGTATTTTGAATACTCCTTACCCTCAGAGGAAAAGACTAAATAAAGAACAAGTCAATCACATCCAGATTACCTGAAGAAAATTATCAACAAATTTAAGTGCAGAATAAAACACGTCCCACTCTTCATAGCTGAAAGCTAATTTTACAAATTTCACAGCAGCATCTCCAGACACCCCTTTTTCTCCTGCAGTGATGACAAAAATATTTTCTCTGTTTTATATATATGTATTCAGAAGTTTATTGAAATTTTAATTAAATTTATTTTCATAATTTGGGTATGGATAAATACAAAGATAAATCTCTATGTATTTTTTAATAGTCAGCATAATCTTGAAGGATGTTTCAATAACCTTACAAGAAACAATAGCTTTATCTTTTCACAGTAATGTCTATGCTTACAGGCTGCTCTAATGATGGATCTGCAATCATAGAATCATAAAGGTTTGAAAAGGCCTCCAAGATAATCAAATCCAAACTTTTAACAAATACCACCACGCCCACTTAACTATATCACAGTGTCCTGTTATATTTAAAAGAGGCTCTACAATTATTGATATTAACATACCTGTGTAGAGAACACCAAGGATCTAGTCCTTGCTGTTGCAGGAAGAGCTTATAACCCTGTAAAGACCCTTACTATCTGAAATTTGGTTTAAAAATTGCATAGAAACACATACAATTTTTTTCAAGATAGGTAAACATTTCTCATTACTGCGTCAGAAAATGCTCATAATACACATAGGGAGCCTATTTTCTCAGTTTTCAAGTTTATCCAGACCACAGCAAGGCAGAAAACAGATTTCCTGGTCCTTGGAACTCTCAGCATGTATTTTAGCTAATATATTCAGCAGCGCTCTGCAGTCCTAACAATATGTCACAGTCACTGTCATGAGTTGGAAGGGACGCACAAGCTTGATCACCAAGGTCCAGCTCCTGGCCCTGCACAGAACCACTCCAAGAGGACACGATTTTGCAGACTCTTTCTGTAAAGGACTGTTACTAACATGAAAATTAATTCTGCTCAGTGAGCATTTACCTCACTAGGTAAAAAAATCCTTTGAAATTCAAAGCCAGCTTACCTGTTAGCATCAACTGCAGAAGAGTAGATGATGGATTAATTATACCAAAATGATTGGTGCCATTGCTCTCTCCACCTTCAACACAGACAACTTGCAAAATCAATTTATAATCTATTTGACTTGTTACGTTTTAATTAGCCAGTAACCATACCAAGAAAAATATTCTGAAGTGTATTTAGTCTCTATATATCCTTTTACTGACAAAATACCTCTATACTCAGGACTATATTCAGCCCAGATCCCAGCAAAAAAAAAGTGTGGAAGGAACCATCAAGTCCAGTGTTTTTTCAAGTTTTTACATCTAACTTTGAATGCATTAAAAAAAAAAAAATAGAATACATCAAACACCATGATGTTTTGACCTTGCCTGGCTTCCCGACCCCCATTCAGCTGCTCTCTCACCCATGCTTCACAACAGGACAGGGAGAAAAAATATGATGGAAAGCTCATGGTTTGGATAATCCTAATTAAATAAGAAAACAAAGCTGTGACCACAAACAGAGTAGAAAAGGGAATTTATTCACTATTTCCCATATGTGAGCAGATACTCTGTCACCTTCTGGTAAGCAAGGCTTCAGGATGTGTAGCAGTTGCTTGGGATATCCCCCCATCCTCTCCCTTAGCCAGGGGTGTTGCTGCTGAACTGGATGGGTTTTGGTGTGGATCAGCTGTTTGGTGAGTTCAGGCCAGCTGTGCCAGCTGTGTTCTCTCCCAGCGTCCTGCCCACCCCAGCCTAGTGGCCTTTGGGGAGAGGAGGATTGGAGAGACAGCCTTGAGGCTATGCAAGAACACCACAGCAGTAGTGAAAACACTGGTGAATTAACAACACTGGTTTAGCCACAAATATATGGCACAGTAAAGCCTGTAAAGGTCCCTACAAAGAAAGTGAACTCTTTCAGTTTACTTTGAAAATACATGCATAAACTGCTGCAGATTTTTACTGATTATAATAGACCATGGAGATAAACCTAGACTTTTATCTTCTATTCTGTGAAGATAAGAAAGACTACCTGCTTTTACAGGTGCTATTGTTATAAATTAAATATATACCTTCAGGCACATTCTTTTTTTTTTTAATAGAAAAAAAAAACAAAAACCCAAATAAAATGGAGGTCCAGGCTCCTCACTAACACTGTTTTTGCTTCTTTAAGTTGTTACCTGAGAGGATTTCTAGGCCTGCAGAAAAAAGCTCAGAAGTGACATCACGAATTTCAATTTGATCGGGAACAGGAGGATGAGGGGGCAATAGATTCCTGCTACTATCAGACAGTGCTTCCAGGATGGCAAGGAACTGAGCTGCAGCACCATCAAACATTTCCACCAGCAGCCGCTCGGTAGTGGTGCGAGGCCATGACAACTGAGTAGGAAAAGGTAATTTAAGCCTTGAGATATCTAAACCGACTTGCAATAAAGCAAGATTTTTTTAAAAACATTTCTCCATCAGAAAGTAAGTACATGTTCAAAATAGAAAATAATGTACAATATATTGGTTTTATTAATGCCATGTTTCAAAGGCATAGCAAAGCCTAATGCTAAGCAGGTACAGTACTTAGGAAGACTAATAATTTCATAGCAACCAGACACACTGCTGCATGGTATTTTACTTCAAAAATAATACAATAGAAACTATGAGGGAGATTATTAAGGCCATGTAGTTTAAAGCCATGCTGATCTCTCCTGATAATTTTCTAAAGTAATAATTAGTACATCTTCTCTACTTTCAAGCTTGTTCTGAGTTTTATTGATAAATTCTGTTGATTATGAAATTGAAAATATAAAACTTTACTTGTGTATAGTACCATGTGTTTTTAGAAGAATTATATCACAGTTTCATCACACAACAATAGTAAAGGAAGAGAAGGATTATATGAACTTTCAGACTTACAGTTGCTGCTTTTCTCGGGTTAACTTTTGACCCACGTCGAAAGCTGTTCAACTTTCTTCTGGATTCATATACTGCTCTCTTGAAAATCATTACTGACATCTGGCACAAAGAAAAAAGTCAGTATCTATGTTATGTGTTCTGTTCATAGAGATCATAACTATTCTACCTTTCTATAATGGTAGATGATGATACCTTTAGAGTGGCCTCTCTAAAAATCTTTTCTGTGTCTGTATGTTCCAGAGAAGAACTGATATCTTCTAATTGCTTCAGTTCATCAATTTTAATCAAACCACGACGAGCAAATATCTGTCCAAAGAATTAAAATATATATATATATCCTCTGTGTTCATATTCTGTAAGTTGATATCTAAGTTTCTTGAATTTATACAACTGCAAAGACCTGCAATGAAAGTCAGGTCCTGCACAGTTGAAAAGGAAAACAAAACCTTTGCAAAATACCTTTTGTATATATGCAGGGGACCTGGACAGTATTTAATGCTAGAAATCTGTGACTGTGAGTATATTACAAAGTGCTATTGCATTTGAGCTGATTATGTATTCACATATGGAAACACATCTCCACTTTTCAGTAAAATTTTGGAATATGGACAGAATTCTAAATACATGTGATCTGATAATAAGTAGGAGTATTTAAACTAGTACTTCCCATTTGACTGCATCTGAAACGCTACATAAAGTAAATCAGGATACCTCTCCATGAATGCCAGCTTGACAATCAAAATAACACTGAGAAACTGCAGTATATAGGGTGGCTCTCCATGTCAAATAATGCACAGATAAGAGTGGAATGGATGATTCCATACATATACTGGCCCACAGTAAGTATTCCAGGACCTGTATTGAAGAAATCTAATTTCAAAATGAATGCATTTTAACCTATGCTTTAACCTTTAAATATGCTTCCTATTAGTAAAAGACAAAGACTTATCCACACCTGGTAGGACAAATTGAAAGGGGGTGGGGGGG
>VYXF01001380.1:160007-198282 GCA_013397295.1 Polioptila caerulea
AAAAAGCATTCTACCTGCATATTATGTTTTTTTTCCATCTTAAACTTTGGTCAAGCATTATTTTAGCCTCCAAGCTGCCTTAACCACTCCAGTCCACTACAGTCTTGCCACCAGACAAAGATCCCACCCTTTTCTCTCATCTGCTCTTATCTTCGGAGTTATCCCTCTCTTTTCTGGCAGCTCTAGTGATCAGTTTTCAATAGGATCAGCACGTTTATCTGAGATGCAATGGAGTCTGTCTTCTGTGGTGAAAACCTGTGTTTAGATTAATTTATACCCATGGAACTCTTGGCTCCTAACTTGCAGGGCAACATAGTCATTGCAGCAGTCTAATTTTAATAATTAGTCCTTCTCAATTGAATGAAAGTATCTGTATCTTCCTCTTACTATTTTCTTTGGGTCAGCTGTTCCCTGAGGTACATAAAATGTGCACAACATTTGTCCTAAACTAAGCCAATATATAAATTTTCTTTTAGTCTGAATTTCAAGAATCAGAAATACCCGTGATCAATTCCTCTGTTTCCTGTACAGCAGAAACCTGAGTATGCTAAAGGAGGTGCTAAAATCACTTCTGTTTTTAATAGATGTTCAAAGATAAAAAATCTTTCAGGCTTAGTGAAAGATTAAGAAAACAACACATAAGAAAATATATTGTATAAAGGCTGATTCAAATTCTGCTAAAGTTTTAAGAGAAAAGAGTAAAGCTAAGACAAACATAAACCACATTAAAAAAAAAAAAAAAAAAAAAGGCAGGGGGAAAGGCCAGGTTATCTTTATCAAGTATTCACAACTAAAAACCTAGCCACCAGGTGTCAGCACATTTCCACATTTTAAGAAACTAAAGACCAACTCTTGAACATATATAGATGTCCAAAACAAAGCACCTGAAATCCTCTGAAACAGCCTAACATATGGCATCTCAATGTCCAGCATGACATTACACGGGGCTCCATTCCACAGCTGAGGAAGGAGCAGACTCGGAAGGCATGAGGACTTAGAAATCAACCATTTTGAAACACAGACATTTTATTTCCTTGGGACAAAGTACTACTATTAGCAATGCCAATGAAGTTGAAAAGCCAGGGTCCAGTGTTATGTAAAACACAGGCACATTTTCTAAACATCTGCAAATTTTACAAAGCCTTTCTGGTTTTTTTGCTGTACCTTAGCAGACTGACCCATCGCCATCAAATGTCTGCATATGGTGTAAATATGGATAGTACCTGCAAAAATGAATAAACAGGTAAGTTCTATAATCCTACATGAAATTCGTTATGCTAAGCAACTCAATCTTTTTTTTTATTATCTGAGTTGTTACTTCCAGAGAAGAATGTTCTAATGACTTTTTCATTAAACAAATTAAAAACTAATGATTTTTCTGTAACAACTTCTAATTTAGAGATGAAACCATTAAATTCTTCTGCAATATTAGTTTTAAAAATATGTACACAGTAAAGCAGTATAATAATCAGATTTCATGAGAATGAAATCTTTAAAATTTACCAATTCAAATTTTTACTCAGTAACTGCTATAGAGACAAACCTTACTTTCATCCCCAAATGCCAGGCACTTTAAAACAAAATACTACCTCTCCTCACAGACCTTACTTTACATGATTCTTTTAGTCCATCATAGCACTGTCCTGGCAGACACTACTACTATTACATGATATTAAGTATAATAAGTGACATGAAGAAAATTGAAAGGAAGTAGAGTTTCCAAGAGCATCAAGATGACTTAGAAATCAAAACTTGTCAAAATGTACTTGACTTAAGCAATATCATAAAATTTTCAAAAATCAGTCTTGGAATTATAAAAGACACTGCAGTTCTGGGAGACAAAAAAAAGCCTATTCTTCTGTCTGTATGGATGTTCAGAAAGGGACCCCTGTGGCAGCAGGAGGAATCACAATGTCAACTGTCATAGCTAGAAGGGTGTTATTATCCCAATAAGCTCAATGGAGCAAGTATTAGGAAGTTTCTTTTTATCAGTAAAATGTGTAATGAGGCACAAAATATATTGTCTGAAATTGCAGAAGAATGCTCAGGAACTAGGGAAAATCTGAGTTACTGCCTCCTTCTAATTAGAGTAGATTATTGGCTAGGATTGGTACAGAGACCTGTCCCACACATAGGCAGTGGAATGTAACAATGGCAGATGAGTATATTTTAATTCTTCTCCCATAGAAACTTACAATCAAAAAACACACCTCAAAAGTAGGGACTGAGGGCAACAGCAGTTCCAGCAAAACAAAAGGATAAGAATTTTGACCAATTATAGCTCAGATAAAGTACATTTTTCAAAATTAAATTAAGAACATATTATCTCCTCAATTTATATTGAAACAATTGACCATAGTAGCTCAGTTGGTCAGAGCATGGTGCTAACAATGCCAAGGTTGTGGGTTCAATCCCTGTATAGACCATTCACTCAAGAGCTGAACTTGATGATCCTTGTTCAGCCCTTCCAATTCAGAATATTCTGTGATTCTGTGAAATTCATACTAGTTTGTTTATTTTTGGCAAAATAACATTGCCTTTCAAAGCAAAAATACACTATTGTTGTTCCTGAAATAAAAATCTTGATAAATCATTCTCTATCTAGTTTGCAAATGTTCCATTCTTTCCTCAATTTTTCCCTAATACAAGCATTTACAAGCAGCACCCTGAAATCTTACACATAGATCAAAATTCTCAAGTGCCATTAGGTATTTTTTAGAATAGTTTTATTATCAACTCTTCCCTTCAAAGTACTTTTAAATATACAAAGACATAATGGCAGACAATTTTCTGCTTAGATCTGCAATCTCCTTTTCAAAAAATCCACAAAATGCAACAACAAAGAAGCAGAAAAACCCCAAAAGCAAAATCAACAAAAAAACAACCACAACCCAAAAAACCAAAACAAAATTAACTCACCAAAACAAACATTATATTGATAGAAAAATCTTGAGCTTTTTTTGTTTATCAGGATTTACTCCAAAAATATCCTTACTTTTGATTTTGTTAGTATTCTTAAGCACAGTTATGATGAAAAAGTGTATGTTCTTACATCAGTCCACCTGGAAATGTACACTGTGGATATCTTAATTTTAAAATCCCTTCTATTAGAAAAACAAAAATGACAAATAAAACCCCTACCGTGATTGAAGACTAACTAGAGATATACTTGTGATCCTTACATTGACCTTAAAGAGTATAAAGAGTATAAAAGTTTCCCTTCATAGCTTTGCTTAGCAAAGAAATGTAAATGGAAAGCCTGAGGTACCATTGTAGATAAGCCAACACAAATTCTCCTGAGGCAGAGCCACTTGCATAGTGAGTCGTAATGAGGTCAAGACACTGAGACAAGTCTGCAGGGACTCTCGATTCTGAAGATTTGTGTCTCTGCTGCAAACCAACTGATAAATGCAAACATTTCTTGCTTGCAAAGCATGGAACTAAAACACATAGAAATACATATAAAGTTAATTAAAATATAAGCATATGTCAGTTCACATCAGCAAAGTACAACAAAGTGGTGAATAAGAAAATATTAAGCATAACAGCAAAAAAACATCAGCATGACATTGAACTGAGCATTAGAATATAGAGAAAGTGCTAAAGCTTCAGGGTTACTGTACCATTAACCCAAGTCAGTTTCCACTGTGTCATAGGATGAAAATGCACCTAGTGCCCTAGAAGTGCTGGAAGGGGTGTAGGGAGAATGAGGCATTAAACTTCTATTCAAAGAATCTGGCTTTGACACTTGGCTTCTCTCTAGATGTCTTCCATAAACTAAGGCAAGTTTTAACTTTTCTACTCTTCTCCATCTATATCACCAATATCTTATTTCTCACTCTCATCTATTACTTTTCTCTTCCACAGATGGATTTTTCCTTGTCTTCCTTGTAATACCTAACATAATGTGACCTCAGTCGTGCCTGGACTACAGCATCATCTGAACAAACAAGGTGAAAAAATGGGTTAAGTGGGACATGACCAGTCAGTACCTACCATACTCTCAAAAGCCTCCTAGCCTGAAAATATTTGACATTATATTATTCTGTTGCAGTTAATTCACTGAAGCTGGAAGTTTCTAACCCTGAAATACCATTTCTTAGTGTTACATTAAAAAAAAAGCTAACTATGGGAACATGGCCAAAAAATGTTATACATTTAAAGCCTTTAGATGTAATCATTTGACACATTATCATTTTCCAGTGTAGGGATCATTGCCAAACTAGATTCCATATCTGAAAAGTTAAGGTTGTCTCAGTCTGTAAAGGCTAAGTTACAGAACAGGCATTTTAGTATAGACCTGCATTAACATTTGCCACTAGTATTGGTTCAAGCTCTAGGCAGACATACAAAAAACAGAGGAGAGCATCTCTGGAACTTCAAATTTATTTACAAAACATTTTTTAAAATGTATTAACATAGTCTTTGATCATATTCTTTCTAGGAAGCTGAACCACATTTAAAAAACAAAAAAATAATACAAACCAAGTATATTTAAGGAAACTGTCTGCTTTCTTCACTAAACACCTATTTACACTCCAACTCTGACTGTGATTAGCTCAATACACAGGAGCTGCCTACCATTTCTGTTCATTGTTCCTGATCACAGAATAAATTGCATTAGTTAATTCAAAATACCCACCGTGTACGAAAGCAGAGTTTCTCAGCAAAGAATTGCTTAAAGTAAAATATAAAATGTTTTTAGCATTCCCCCTGTATCAACTGAAACACTTTCTTCCATGAATAACAAAAGGTGTACTGCAAGCACCTACCTTGATAAGCAGTTAACACAAAAGAACTCCAGCACATTCTTAAGGTTAGAATTCTTAACTTAGAAAATTATTCAGCATTCTGCCCTTTTTGTTCATAGTGAGAAAATAAGCTATAAAAAACATAACACTGATTTTCTCACTGTCATGACCTTTTATTGCAAGTAGTATTTTGCACACTTATGGTACAAAATACAGGAGAATTGTTGTGGTGCGTGGTTTGATAATTAGTTTTGTTTCTATTGATCAGAGCTTTTTCATGTACTTCCCCCCCACACACTGTCCCAAGTACCTGCATTATCCTGACCCAGGCTGGAAAGAAGCCCAGCCCCCTGGGAGGGTGGGAGTTCACCCAAACCTGGGCACCCCATTGGACATTTGACCCTTTCCCCTCTGTCCACTCAAGTTAACCTTTGTGATTGACTGACAGCTTATTGTGTAATCCATGTACCACACTATTGGTCTGTGAAACTGTATCCACCTCCATCCATTTACCTGAGTATAAAAGCCTTTGCACACGTGGTGCAGGGGTCTTTTGGGAGTTGAGAATAAACATCCACGTCCACCCCAAAGGCCCGTGCTGCTGTCCATTGTTCTCTGCGTCGAACCCAGCGGTAACTAGGACCGGCAGAGACCTCGTGGGGGACCGTCGCCCCCCTAATTCATCGTCAGACGGGATTAAAAACCCCGACAGAGAATGTTTTATTTGTCTTGCATTTTACCTGGTTCTTAGATCATACAATACAGAAATTTCCAGAATTGTGGAACATTTATCCAATTTTGCCCACATCCTGATTCTGACAGTGGATAATAGCAACTATTTCAGACCAAAAACTGCTGTAAGCAGTTACAGAACACCATATTCAGAGACAACTGCTGTTTTAACACTATGTTGATGGTGGTTGTCTTCTGGCACAAAAGCATTAGGCACTAATATCCTCTTAAAAATATACGCCAATTCCAGATGTTCATGTCATATGATCATCTCAATGCAATTTGTATCAACAAACTATTAAAGATTAATTAATGTTAATATAAAATTAATATGAAGTACATTTGTGGACGATAAAATTGGCTACTTACTTTGAGTCTGTGAATATTGTTGACCAGAAAAAAAAAACCCACAACCTACCGTGAGTACTGCATTTTTGTCTCTGACACCATTTGGAAAAAAGGTGGATTTAAAGTGGTTCACATCATCCATGACATCATCAAGGTTTACAGAAACAAACTGCTGAAGGTATCTTTCATAGCACTGTAGAAGTGCCAACTTATATTCCTGAAAAAAAATCATATGTTCTTTTTATAGTTTGTATATTGGATTTCTATTTCTATAAAAAATGGGGGTTTATCATCTTTATGAAAAAAGTATCAATATGAAAGAGCAACAGGAAGTAAAGCACTACAGTTTCATATAAATATCCAGCAATGCAGTGCGAACACTCAACATATGAAAGGCTGAAATACTTAAAAAGAATGGCTTGTGCTTTGCAAGTTTTAGTGAGTTTTGTTTATACTAATCATAAATAAGACATATCAGAGAACAATTATAAAGCAAGGTCCTGGGCTAACATAATAAACTTAAAGAGCTGCTGGAATACTCTGCAGTTTTAAAACAGTAACGACAATGATACTACACTTCAGAAAAAAGTACTTCATAATGTAGAACTTCATAAGCAAGATATAGATACAATCACTTCTCTCTTCTTTGTTTCCATGTTGTCAAAGCTCTGTCACAACAGATAGAAAGAGTAAGATGCATTTAAAATGACTGAAATAAGTGAAAACTGGAATTTACATGTGGCCAAGAAATCAGCATTAATAGACCAGAAATTGCCACTGGGTCTTTAAGAATTGTAAGCAAAGAGGATGTTGAGCTTTATGTCTCATTCCAAATAGAGCTCCCCAGCAGCACATCGAACCACTCTAAAATCATGCTGACTCTATGGTTCAGCTCTGACTCAGATCTGGAACTGACATTTACTGAATCATCACCATCACTTCCTTCAGCAAGTATTACATTTAGGTTTCTCTACCAATTTCACTAATTCTAGCATACACACTAAATAAATTCTTGAGGAAAAAGTAACTAATTTCTGCCGGTAAAAATGATCATCCTTTAATATTTAATCACACAAAATTCTTATTTCCTTGCACTCTCTTCTTTTTCCAATATAATTCCTTCCACCACAGTGACACCTCAAATTTTTAATCATCTGAGGAGTCTAATTCACATAGTGCTATTGTCCTATTTGCTGTGTGAAAGCAGCAGCCATACATAGAAACTTTGACTTTCCATGGACAGCTATGGGCAGTCAGTGACTTGTGTAATCTCATACGTACATTTAGGCTGTGATAACACTTAGAATCCAAAGCCATGGATCAGAATACCATTAAGATAGTTATTGACACATAACAAAAATGTAAATTCTCTCCTACACAGTTTAAAATATGTGTGTATGACCAAAGACAACAAGCAGATACAGGCAGAGTGGGAGGCAGGGAAAAAACAAGTCAGTGATGCTCATATGATGACTAATGGACTAAGTAATTTCCAGATATATGACTTAATGAATTTAGGTGGGTCCTAAAAAACACATAGCAGATGTATTATAGGAAAGAATCTAAAGGCATTAAAAAAATACAGCAGGAGGACAGAAAGCTAAGTGGGTGCCTACCCACTGACTATTAATATGAAATAATTATTTTTTAAGGACTACACATGACTAAGTATTATATAATGTGCAGGTTAAAATTTAAGATATTCAACACTAGTTTTCAGCTAGGAGTCAAGAGGGGTACTTATGGAATAGGCTTTACCACTCCTATCAGAGACCTCAGTTTTACACCACATTCATCCCTCCTGTAATGCATCTGAAATTTGCAAAATCAGATGTTGTTTCCATTATTTCTTTTTTCCATTTATTTCTTTTCAGGGAAAAAAAATAGAATAAAAATTAGGTTTCATTCTAAAATTAAGATAAAGAAATGCAATTTAACTAGTGGGTGTTAAAAAAAAAAAAAAAGTATTGAAAGAATTGAAAAGTATTAGGCTGGCCAGCAAAACAACTTCTTCAATAATAACTTTACTGTAGAAAAACACATTACACTAGAGGATTGAAGTTGCAAGCAGAAGTCTTTACACAGAAACATGGATTATCTTCAGGCAATCTAGGGTCAGGTAATGAAGCACCTTGAATGTAAGGACCAAATTATACTGGAATGCTGCTTTGGGAAGCCAACACAGAGTACAGTGAGCAGCATTTGATACTTCTGAAATAACCTTACTGAGTACATTATGAGAGCAGCAGTTCCCCAGCACTAAAAGCTTCATGTAATGTTTCAAGCAATTCCTAGGTCCCAGAAGCTATGAAAACTTTAGGAATATACGAACATGAAAAAAACATGAACAGAAATGTCTAGGTAATGCTGTTAACAACTGCTGCTATTCAAGCTTCCTTAAGAATTTCTGTATGTTTAAAACCACACCATTACCCTGCACCTTCAGTTATAATGGCTCCACAGTTATGAACTCTTCTATAGGCCTTCTTCAGCCTCCCAAAGGGCTGCTGAAACTCAGCTTCAGCTGGCTGCTCTTTATTCAGGAGCACATTCAGGAGCATATTCTTCAGGGCACATGCAATAAAGGATACAGAAGACTTCATAACATCTGCATGATACTCCGTGGCCTGCGGGAAAGCTCACCAGGCAGCCACACACAAATTCTCAATAAATGGCACATAGCATCTCTCCTTGCTGCATTCCATAAGCAAAGGACATAAGAGTGAAAGAACGGTTTCACTGGATATGTGTCTCCAAAAGATGGCCACTCAAACCACTTTGATACATCTCCAGTTGTGCTCTCTTCTTTTTTGTTTATTTTCCTTTATTCCCATTAGGTTAAAAAATTAAGTAGAAGTTACAGAACTGGCTTTGTAACTATATATGTCTGAGCTGCTTCTGAGTGTCGTTTATCCACAGCCTTGAAAGCCCCAGATTTTACGACATGACCTTCTGACACAAATATCACTGAGCTTGTAAATGGCTCACCCTTGGATTTTTTTCACAGGAAACACAAAGGACAAATAGTATATAAAAATATATTTGCCTTATTGAGTCAGATCAACAGTTACTAGCCTGGCATCCCATCTCCAACAGTACTCAGTAACATACATACAACTAAGTAAAAGCATAGAGTTATCATATAGAGAAACATCCCACAAATACTCTGTCTTCAACAATCTTACTCCTGAATTCCGTTTAGTTGTGATCCAACCTTTTTGAGGAGACCAGAAATGCACATGTAATTCAAGGTGCAGGAGCATCACTGATACATATAGTTGTACAATGTGTAATTGTACTCTGGTTCTTGTTCTCTGTTCCTCTCCTGACAATTCTTTTTATTCACATTTTGTTAACTGAGCATTGAGTTGAGTCAATTTTGAAATTGACTCAAATGTCAATCATTGTCAATTTTTACTTTAACAGCATTAAAGGCACAGTCAGATATTGTACTCTAACATTTGCTGAAACAAATATTAAAGAAAGATTTTGGGGTGTTTGAAAAGGCAATGGGTGCACAGAAAATACAGATACAGAAAATATATTAAAAAATCAGGGCAACTTTACAAAAAAAGAAGCAAGAAATGCAAAGAAACAACTGCCACTGAAATTATTTTGTAAAAATTATTCCTACTTTCTAGATAGCTTTCAGTAAAATATTATTTAAAATTAAAGTAGAATAGAAACATAATGAAACAAAGGCTGTGATTGAAACTTTTCTGATTTCAAATGACTTACTTTGATCTGAGCAAGGGTATCCCCAACTTTCACAAGTCTTTCATTGTAATACCACTCTGGTAGTCGTGGCTTATATTTGACCCAAATGTTAAACAAAGTATTTGCTCTAAAAAAAAGAAGAAAAAAAAAAAGACATAGGAGAAAAGGTTTCAGACTAAACTGGCAGTAGACCTGTCATAGCAAGTAAACAAATCAGGAAGACTTTAAATTGTGAAAACTCCTTTCTTCCAAATCTATTTGAACTTCTGCATATTTCAAAACAAGTGATCATTAAAACCAGATTCAACAGGCAGACAAGGACATTTCTGGGTTTCATTACTGTCACCAGTTTTTATCATACATTTTAAATAGGATGAATTTTCTCCCATGTAAATTCTTACTAAAATGTCCTAGTAACAATCCCCTTTGTGTTATTCAAGCACAGTCACAAGCAGAAAATCTGTCCCACCTTTCAGCTAGTATTGGAGAAATTCTGTTTGAAGAAACAATTTGATATCTTAGAGTCAATGAATTACAGTTCACAGCAATTATTGGACTGGAAACTATAAATGTTAAGAATAGGGGGAAAAAAATTGCAAAATAACAATATATGTTCAGGTAGCTGCAGCCTTGGGAACTGGTAGCCATGGAGTAAACCACAGAGCTATAGCGTATATAGAGCTATGGTATATAGAGCTCATGGTATATAGAGCTACACCATGAGTCATGAAAGGAGAAATGTTTAGGAATTTTAAATTGTAAGGGGTAGGATTCAGAGAGAACCAAATGACACACTTGCTAAAACAGAGAGGATTTTATGGCAAGCATTGTGATGCTCTTCTGTTGCCTGCATTATTCTAGCCAGTTTTCATCAAGGATGTCTTTGTGTAACAAATTGACAATTTTGCTGAACCAGCAAGCCTCCCACAAATGATAACTGATTCTAAGCAGTCTCCCTCTGCTACAGAGACACTGACTACTTGGTGCCAGTACTACAGTCCCTACCAACCACGGTTTGACAGCCTCGTGTCCTCACGTGTACTACTTCCCCACACTACACTTCTTTATGAAAGCTACATTCTAGCTGGAAAACAACTGATCAGACGGGCTGCCAACAAGCACTGGAACTTTTTCATAAAAGAATCCTGCTAGCAAATCATTACCAGCATTGACATTGTTCACAGTGCCAGGCATCTCTTACATTTATTCTCTTAACAAATCACTTGTACAGAAATGTCAGCAGAATACCTTGCGATACTGCTATAGCCGAATTATTTATAGGTAGTAATTCATGAGGAACGAAAATAACTCAAGAAATATAAATAACAGTTAAAGAAATTAACATCTGAAAAATCTCCTACTAGCTGAATTGTCATGCATAAACCATATGCTTACTAGTGTGGGGTGGCTGGAACTTTAAAACTTCTCTTAAGACTGGGATGGTAGATTAGAACACAAGACACTTTCTTAAACTGTTCTCTGACATTCAAGCACTTGGAATGCATTCTCACAGGCTCTCATATAACTCTTAATTTCAGCTTAAAAGAACACTCCCAATTAAAAAAAAAAAAGCAAAATAAATAACATTTTTTTCTACACAGAAATCTGTGAACCACCGTCACATTTCAAGGTGAAACAGATGGCTTTATGAGAAATCTGTCAAAATGATCTTTACAACAAAGAAATGCAACAATCATCGTCCTTTTTTTTTTCCTAAAAGTATCATCTCAGCACAACTCTCAGTTCTTGAAAGTAAGCAGCAAGGAAATAAGTAGGACATTCTAGAGGCGTATCCTAAAGTAAAAATGCAGTAACAGCACAAACTAGGCCAAAAGCAACAATCAAAATAAAATTTTCTAAGGCATTTTTAAGGAGAAATTTTTTAAGGAAACCATAGCCCAATGAAATTAAGGGCACTTTCCAAATGGATGGGAATTAGTCCCTCCTGGTCCATCCTTAACAATTATCAGCTTGGATGGGTACTGAGTTCTTATACTGAGAAAAATATTCCAAATCAGTTAGTATCTGCAAAGAGGCTCTAAAGCAAAGGAATCTGTCAGGCAGCTGAGTTCCAAGCTCCCTTGGACTATTAAAGAAAGAATTTAGGAAAAGACTTTCAGAGACTGAGAGATTTGATGGATATTAGGAGGAAAGGGGGGAAGAAGAGTGATAAGAGATAGAAAGAATGACCCTAGATGAAGCTCTGGAAAGGTAAGACTAGTACATTTCTTTAAGACTGATCAGCTTGAAGTCCCTAGCAATGCTCATCCTCATTTTTTGTTTTGAATGTTCATGTTAACATATGAGATTCTCAGATATAATAAACAAGTAACAAATCTTTAAAAAACTAGTTTAGCAAAGTATTGACAAACCAGACCAGACTTTCAGCTTCACTGGGAAGATTGAGGTAAACTGATTCTGCTACAATGCCATGACAAACTACAAGTGAGTTCATGATACAGGAATGTTTCTTTGACACAGACAAAAGAGGAGAATGAGACACTTCCCAAACAGCTCCTCAGCCTTTCCTTTAAACAGCCTGTAGGACACCACAGTAATAAGTTAAGCAAGTGAATTCTAAAAAAAAAAAAAAGGGCTGTTGGAGCTGAGAGGTGAAATTTCTTTATTTCCATCCATAATAGAAAAAATTTCCCTAGGGTCAACATATAATAGTGCACACAGGATAAGGCCCACGTGGCTAAAATCTTTACTACAAGTATAAAGAACTCTCTGATACTGATCAAAAACCATTTTATTAAATTAGGGTGGCTAAGCCGAACAACATGAGATAAAATCAAAAGTTCTAGGTAAAGCTTTGATGGCCCTGCTGCCCAGAGAAATGGAGCAAAACAACTTCTTGTTTAGTTGAGGAAAAATTACTTTTGATTGCTATTTCTGACTGAAAAGATTCATGATACCAAGGCAAGTCCTCAGCAATTTTTATTTCCTACATTAAAACATTTAAGTGCCTAAATTATGGCCTTTCTGTTGACCTATAAACACCAATGGCTGAAAGAGTTGGAGGAATGAAGCTGATAATTTTATTTTTCTAAATTGAACATACTTGCCACATGGAAGCTGGTTTTCTTGTTGCTCAAAGAACAAGAACACTTTGATCTCAATCCATGCCACAAAAGACAGCTTGAAAAATGACGTAGCAAGAAGTCGATGCACTTAGGAAAGCATCTGTAATAGCCATTACCTTCAGAAATTCTTAGGACCAGCCGGACTACAGCTGGTTCTGCAAGCAGCACATGCTCCAATTTTGAGTTATCAATGAAGCAATAGAAGCAATGAAGCAGAAAAAACTCTGAAATTTCACAATCATAAAGAAATAGTCTTGACTTTGCTAACTGCCTGAATATATGCTAATAATCAGAATTCCAGTCTTCTACCTCTGTACTGTCCCTATACAAATGAAGAACGCCTGAGGATGCAGAGCTATTAGGAGCTTCATGTTACTCAATATTCCTAATGCCCTGGAATTTTGGTAGGGATCATTAGTATCAGAGACTTCTGGGATCAAGGCCTTGATAGAGTCAGTTCTCATCTCCACGATGAACACTGCAGATTTCTTCATATGTGAAAATGCTCTCATGCCAAACAAGGTATGTATGCTCATGGGTCACATCCACAAAATACCAGTATGAGTAAGACAGAACTTACTTAGGTTTGAGAGGTAAAGCAAAAAAAGGCTTGGAGACACTGTTCAAAAAAACTGGTAACTTAGCACTATATTGCAAAGGGGTCAGATTCAGCATGGCCACCTCTCAACCAGAAGATACAAAGAACACATAGAAGAATCACTGCTGGCAATTTTGGTAGTGTCTGAAGCAGCCAAGTAGTGTTACTTTGAACTTCTAAGTGGGCCTGGAGAGAATAGCTTTCAATATAATAATACTTATCAGCTAAAGCTGAAAAACAAACCGGTCTGAAACTACAAAAAGGCTTCAAAATAGCAAACCACTGAAAGCAGCTGCTGAAACAATATAAAAAACCCACATACTGAGATTCAATCCAACAGATTTTGATTTAGAGGCAAGAAACCCTGGAGACTGATATCTGCATGATACATCTAGGCCTAGACCTGATGATGAGCATGCCCCATAAACAAATTAGGAAGTGAGATAGCTAATAATAGGAAAGATCTCCAGCTCAGGCAAAGGCAGGCTGCAGAATCTGAGTACCTTCTGAAAAAGTATACACCTACTTCAGAGTTGGGTAATTTGTGGACTATTTCTAGGAAACTACTGAGTGAAATACGCAAGGGTAGAAGCTGCACCTAAGTGATAAGGTAACTACTCTGTAACCTAACTCCTATGCCGTTTTTGAAGGAACGTCTGATAGTCTGGGAAAATTGTGGGGTTAAAGACCTGTAAATTCAGAACAAAGTAGTATTCAGGTAACAACAGAAAATCAACTACCTTAAAAAAAGTAGTTGAGGTCTTATATCACAATGTGCCTGAATGCAGCAGGCAGAGCTACATGAGAAATGCACAGTCTGTAAGAGACATATGCATGCATTATGAATCATACACCGATTCCAGTTGCTCTGTCTTAACTGCATTACAAAATCTCGACTTATGCATACCCACAGATATGCATGTATGCGAGCAAACAAATATGTACTATTATACCTGCCATATGCTCTGCCTGCATCTATGTGTATAAAAATAGACCAACGTAGACACAGACACATCCACAGAAAGAGCTGCGTGACGTTATCCACGAGTACCCCGACCTCTGAAGGCACGTACGTGCCCACAAGCGCTCCCTCTCGCACGCAGCCGCACACGCTCGTGGGCTGCCAGTCCCTGCAGCACTGTCAAGGGATTGTCCCACCAGGAAGCTTAGGCAGCTTTGACAGAACCAAGAGTGGTGCTGCCAACTTCCACAGCCCCTTGTACTTTTTCCTTAAAGCACTGACTTGTAGGAAGTACTGGGAAAAAAGCGGTGTTCATATTTCTGAAGGATTTTCGTTACAAAAAAAAAAAATGGAAACGGATTGCCGGTGCTTTGGCACACTGCTGGGGAAGTTTGTTTGGCGAGCAAACTCCTGGCTATCTCCCAGTGCAGCGGGCGCAGGACTTGCCAGCGCAGCCCGCGGCGGCGGCGTGAGTAGGGAGCCGAGCAGGGTCGGGCGGGGCGCCGTGGCGGTGCCCGGCGTTCCGGGAAGGGCAGCCCGGGAGCGGGGGCGGCGGTGCGAATAGCCCGCGGGGCGGATGAAGGAACAGAGCGAAGGAGGAGGGGTGCGGCCGAAAAAGGGTGCTGAGGCAGGGCTAGAGGGAACGGCGAGCGGCTCCTGGAGCGGGCGGCGACGCGGGAATCGGGGGCGGCGGCGCAGCCCTACCCGTGGCGGTGCAGGCCGTGCTGCGGCGGCTTGGCCTCCCCCGCGCCTCTCAGCTGCCGCAGGGAGCTCAGGACGCGCCGCATATCGGCCTCGAAGCTGTCCACCACTGGGTTGCCCCGCGCCACGGGCCCGAAGAAAGCGGCATGCGGGGCCTGTGGCCCGGCGGCGGGGGGCGGTGGCCCGGCGGGCTCCGCCATACTCGGCCCGGGCGCGGACGCGTCGCTGTCTCCGGGCAACGGCAAGCGACCGCGCGGGGCTGCCCTGAACGGGCCGGGAGGTGCCGCATGGGATGGCTTTTCCACAGCCTGCTTCAACAGCGATGGCACTTTGCCCTTACTGATTGTGTCGCTGTGCCTCCCGCACGGCTGTGCATTAGTCTCTAAATGGTTGTCAGTTAAACCAACCAAACAAGAACGGTGGCAAATTATCAGCCCGTATTTATGTTATAGGAGGTGCCTATAGCAACGTATGTGAAGTTCTTTACAGACACTGTGGTAAAGAGGTTTGGGAATGATGTGATGGAAATTGACTCTGTTACCATGTTCATCATCACGGTGAGCGTAAGGGACAGCTGAACTGAAAACATGAAAGAAATACGGTAAGTGAGCAGAGAGTCCTGGCAACCAGGGCCTTTAGAGGCAATTTCTTGACAATGAATGGAAAGGGATCAATAGAGATGGGTAAAGCAAAGAAACACTTGAAAAGTGCATACAAGTAATTCATAGATGACAGAAAAATAACTGTCCTTCCAACAGCTGGAGACACACAGCATCAGCCCGCTGAATTACTGGAATTAGAAAATACTGCATTAGCAAGGTCAAAGAAATGACATGGGAATAATCTAGATACTATTCATCCTTGCAAAATTGGGAAGATGCAAAAATAAGATTAATTTATGACTAACATGTCTGACTCATTTTACACATTGATTTTGTATTGTTACCTGCTGGGACTTGCATGGATCCATTGTCCAACACGTATTGTGAGACTATCAGAAGATCCAGTGACAATGGCTATGCATTTAGGTGGCAGCAAATTTAGACAAAGCACAAGAAAGAGTGGGTTCTTCAGATATCTGTGGAGGAGGCAGAAAATGAAGTCTGCATTGAAAAGGCATGGCAAAAAGATTTTCATGCAGGGATTTAGAAATCACTGTGTTCAAAGACAAATTTAACAGAACAAATTAAATATGAGAACTTGGCTTGGAGAGCAGCTACTGTAACAGTTAAAGATTTTGCCTGTGCTTTTCCATGCTAATCAAAGAACTCCCTGTGATGGATACCAGATGACTAATAAAACACTGGCCTGTTGGGAAAAGTGGCCTGTGCCACTGTAAGTATTGCTGGTGGCATCCGTTTCGAGTCCCTATGAAGTTCTGAGCTAGTTTGCCTCACTAGATGGTGCTGCATCCCAAAGGGCTGATACTCACATTCATGGAATGCAGAGTGCTGTTTTCAAACAAGCAGTGCCTAGAAGCTTCAAGCAGAACTTGAGAGACTGGAAATGAGACTGCTCAGTAAAACTTTACATATCTCTAATATTTGGATAGCAGATGGTGGAATGAATATAATATTTGCAATCTGGATTAGCTTTTCAGCCCTAGAAACAGAGACAAGGAAAACTATAAGGGAAGGAGAGGATAACCATTCCCCAGAGGGCAAGACTGCAGAACTGTGTAAAAATAAAGCTTTAACCACTGAGAGGTTAACCAGGGCATAGTTGGTCAGCCAGCTCACAAAGAGTGATTAGTCTAAAATTCCTGGGTCAGAGTTCAACAGGATCAAAGTATGCATTCCCTGCTAGGTGGAGATTTAATGTATGGAGGGCAGTTCTGCCCTCTCAGCACTCACGGTGGTCAATAGCAAGGAACTACATCGCCACAAACACTATGGCATGTATGTTATATCAATTTTGGATACTTACAATATTGATTGCTATTATACTGTTCTGGGGAAGACTGAAGTTTAAACTTCAGATAGTATCTATCTAACATTTCATGTGTTGAAAATTTAATTTGGTACAAAAGTCAAACATACTTATAGATAAATGATTAGAACTTTTTTAACTTCAGAAAGAGTGTAGAGTCTTCAGAAGCATTCAGCTCATATAACCTGAGCTTTTCTTTACAGAGAAAAGCTTGGTGTATACCAAACAGTAAAGGTGATGGCTACCAAGTTTTAACCACGATAGGATAATTTCCTCAAAAGAGAGAGCAAACCTGAATGACTTGGAAAGTTTATAATAATTTTTTTCATTACATTACATTAGGGTCCCTACACCCTAAAAATATGTGTTCTGTTGATTGGAAGGCTAATGATTCATTCATCATTAGTAGGTGAACATTTAGATAGTCATTTGAACTGCTGTAACGTTAGGGAGAAAGTAGCATAGATTTTGGAGCATTGACATGGACAGGATCCCAAGACTTAGGAAAATCCCCTGACCCAAACAGAGAGGGTGTAGCAACCTGTGCTTTAATACCACCAGGTCAGATAGAAGAAAGCTGCCTCAGAAACAGAAGCACCCACAAAAAGTTATCTTAGTAAAAACCCATACAAGAAGTGTCTGCTTTCATGGCCATGGGGCCAAGAGTATGCTTGAGCTGTAAAGAAGGAAAACCTTGCTGTTAACTCATCAAGCTGCCTGCTTAATTGTCCTGTGTCTGTTCCACTTGTGTGAACAGCAGTGGCTATTAAGAGCAAACAAAGGGGGGAAACACTGCATGATCACAGCAGAGTTGGGCAGGAAGAGTGTGCAGTGATATCTGGGTACAGGGGCTGAGGTAACGTCTGCTGAGCCCTATCTAGTACATCAATCAAAGTTTGTTTCCTATGGATAATTCTGAGATGCATGTTCAGATCCCTTTCTAGGATGCTTGTAGCAAATACACACTTGAATTATGGTGCCTATAGACTTTGCTGTTTGATATTCAGTGTCGCCCTGATTTTTCAAGCTTTCCTGATGCACTTTCTAACCTAATGTTTTCATAGTTCTTAGTTCTTTCTCACACACGGGTGTTATAATTAGAAGCATATTTATGTTAAGACGAAGTTGTTGACATTCTTTCTCTTGGTGTGAAAAAACAACTGATGGGCAGTTGTCTTGACCAATGGGATGGGAGAGGTGTCCAACTTCTCCTCCAATCCCTGGTCTGTGTAGAAATACTATAAGTTTAGAGTCAGATGTTTTAATAAATAGTTTTTAATCTTCTCACAAGAAAGTGTATCCGTGTGTGTCCTTGCCTGTCCCACAGCGACAATTCAGAGACAAGAGGCAGTCATGGATGCTGTATTACCAGACCTCTGCAGGGTAACTTGACAGTCCCCAGAGATTTGAAAGAGCTACATTTATGTCATCTCTTCCTTGATGCTTTCAGGAGAAATAGTCTGACCTTAAATGATTCTGTGCCATCACTTAGTATCTCAGGCTGATAGGCTAATAAAGACATGAGAATTTAAAATAATGCTTAACACATTTAATGTACTACAGATCCAGAACTGGGATCTGCATTTACTTGCAGTATGCCTGCCTGGTCCTAAGAGCCAGTTTGGATAGGGTATTCCCCTTTGAGTAGGAATGAATTGTTGGATTCAAAAAATAGAAGAAAATCTAGAGAAGGAAGCAACAGCAGGTGTGTAGTGATTCTTATGGAGAAATTAGCTTTGTGAGTTAGTCAAGTAAAACTGTGCTGAGCTTACAAGAGGCAAAACCCATGCTGGAATTAATGTACCTTCCAGTTAACTAACTGTTTAGGAAGCAGAGAGATGCGGCAGACCTGCAAGCTTCTTGCTATCACCTCCTGTGGCACTTGTCTGTACCTACAGCTAATATGGGAATCCTGCACCTTTATGGGCAGCTATGAGAGATTATAGTCAGCATTTCCTTCCCACCTCTTTGCTTCTGGGCTGTTTTTGGTAAAGCTGCTTGTGGCTTACTGAAAGTGTCTTTAGACTCGGATGCCTTATTTAAATCTGCCTTTACATTCAATCAAAATTTGTGGATTCCTACCCTTATCTAAGGGCTACTTACTACCTTCCCATAGGAAATTAATCAAGGAGATGAGAGATACACTGTCCTGTTTTGACAGCATTTTCATTTTTTTGCTGTACCATGAAGAAACATGTCCTTAAGTAGGAAGGTACATGTCTGATTGGAAAGGTAGGGAAATATGAAAAGGTGGTAGGAATGGCTTACTTAGGACACCATACAGCTTTTCAAACAAAGCAGCAGTTCAAGTCCTTTACTAAGACAGTAATATATATTTATAAAATACTTTGGTACTCCTGTCAGTGAGCAGTATACAAAATTTTTCAGACGATATCATGGTGTCTGATCTCTGGCACATAGATTAACAATAGCTGAGACATGTGTGTCTTTTGACAAGCAATTGATGATCTTTTAATATATAATCAGAGCAGATCTGGGACAGTTTTAATGCAAGTGAATGCTGAGAGAAGGAAAGTGCTAAGTTTTTACTTGAAAATCGTTCTTGGCTTCCTTTCTGACCTAGTTTGTCAGTGTTGTAAGAGGAAGGGAAAAGAGTGATCAACACAAGAAAGAACTGCAATGCCTGAGAATTATGCCAGTGCCAGGTTCTTACAGAGCTGCATTCAAGCTTGGGGTGACAGTTGTCTCTGTTTTCATGGTATTATATGAAAGGCTTCATGAGAGACAACATGAGAGCTTTCAAGGTTTTAGTTTATAAAAGTGTTTTTTTCTTTTAAAATCTGAGTATGAATGCTCACAAAAAGATTTTCTCAGTTTCCTTTTATCACCAGGAAAATTTTCTCAGGCATATAAATTAATCTAAGTTGACTTGCTGAAAATGGGACAAATCTGGGAGAAGTGATCTTGTTCAGCTGATTTCCCCCCTCCCCTGCAAAGAAAGTGTAGGAGTGTGCAATATTTGTGTGAACAATCTGTGAGATTTGACTCACCCACTCAAGTTGTATCATTATGCATTGAGTGGGTTAAGCAGTCTTTGGGGAGGGAGATACAGCAAGGGTTTTATATAGCTGCCTGAGTTTTTAAGAGGTTTAAATTGAAACATGACAGATTCTGAGATCTTCTTTATGGACTTATGTGCCAAAAGTAGCACATAAGAAATGTGAAAAGTCCATGAGCAACTTTCCAAAAATGGAAATATTGCTTCAAGAAGAGAGTTTGCCTACAGTTCATGTTATTCTCTCAATTTTTTTAAGATATACTTCATTCCAGCTTACAAATAGACATCAAATGATGATGAGACTATTTTGCAAAGGCTTCTAGGAACCTGCAAATATTTAATCTGAGAATGTACTATTTTCAGTTCACTAGACAGACTAAAGTTTGTGTCTTACTTAAAGATCTTGTCTTAAATCTCAGGAAGCCATAGGGGTTCTTCTGATGAAGAAGCTACACCTAATGCTTGTTTAGAGCAACAGTAAAGATGTCTTGCAAATAAGCCCTGTAAATCCCTTCCAGTCATGAAAAAGTGAAAGCATGCACAAGATTTTTAGTGATGTGCATGGAAGCTGTGTCTTAGAAACACTCTAAAAACGTGGAACACTTACATATATGTTTATAAAACATTTTTTATTAAAAAAAGCTAGAGAGAGTCCTTAGCTAAAGATTACATCCAATTTATTGAGCAGAGATGGCTAAGGTAGTTTTTTGCCATGAAATGTGAAGTTGCAGAGATGGAGTGGAGGAAATTATTTCTATTTTACCTACATTCAGCTTAAGCTGAGTGCTAGGTAGGCATCTAATAGATTTGATTTTGGGAAAAAAGTGGTGGCATATTTTGTTTAAAATACATTTTCTTCATTTCATAAATATTCTCAAGACAAACATTAAATGAGAGAAAATATAGTCTATTCCAAGAAATAAATTAGTTCTGAAGATCTTCCCAAATTCTCCTGAAGCCAGGTATGACAGTGCATTTTTATTCATATTCTCCTGACACACATTTGCTGTTTATAATTCTGAGCTGCTGCAAATGCTGTAGATAGAAATGATCCTGGGGAAATTACACTATATTTTGTATATATAACTCCTGAGTAGCCAAATGCATCCTTATCATGACTCTTTCTTTGTTGTGCATTTGGTCTGGGAGTACTCACAGGATCAAAATAGGCTCTTCAATGAATTAACTATTGGCAACAAATGGACGCCTAAACCTGGTGAGGCCCTCTAATATTTTTAGATAAATGCATTTCTGTTCAGGTCTTTTCTTACTGCATTATAGTCTGAATTTTGAAACTTTTTGACACCATTGCTTCCATTTTCCATTCTTACTCGTTTTGCACTTGCTTGCAAGAATATTTCACTCAAAGGTCAAAGTATCTGCTGATTGAGGTTTTTTCAAGCAGCTGGCAGAAATTGTTTCGGACAATTCCAAGCCTAACCTTGGACTAGGAGATTTAGCAGCCTGGAGGTCAGCAGTAGAAAATGACACAATGTGGAAGAGTAGTTATTTTTTTATTATTAAGCATTGCTTATTCAAGCAAAGTTATTTGGATTTTTCATATTTTCCAATACTTTAAAAAATATTCTATGTAATTATATTTTCTAGTTAATTTTTTAATAATAGAAAACATTCTGATCTTTTTATATGTATTATTTCTAATAATGATACATATAATTATGTAATTGTGAACTTGTATCTTAATACTTTAGAATTTTAGAAAATTAATGTTTAAGAACAAGTAATTGTTTCGCATATTATATACATGTGAAAAGAAAAATAAAATTGTAATATTTACCCTTTTCTCCCTCAGAATTTCATATTAACAAAAGTGAATAATTGTGTTCTCTTTATGTGATGGCTCCTTAGGAAAAACAGAAATTGCTATTAGCACTTTACTGTGTTTAAATGATTGTCCTTGATGCAATAACAAAAAGTGGTTAGATCTTGGCCTCACAAATGTAGATGAAACCTTGGTAGCAAGTTTTGAAAATTTTAACTAGAATGCTTTCAGGTGGACATATGGCTTTTCATCTGTTAGATACGGATGTATGAAAATAGCCATTTTTTTACTCAGTGGATCCACTTTATATACTCTGGCATATTTATTACATTTAGAGACAAAACCATGGTATTTATCTTTGTAGAATCAAAGTAAATAGGTAGATTGTATTCCTTCTTCTGTATTGTTAGCAATAGATTTGCTTCAAAAATTATCCTTAAAGAAGAAAATTTTGTTATGCTGTACCGATCTAATTCCATTATAAGGCTGACAGAATGGTTTCTTAAGGAAGGCAGATAGAACTTCTCTGAAGTAAAGCATTATACATCCATCTGGGTTAGCACAAAAAACAACTTAGTTATAATTTTGTCATCAGAAACATAATCACTAGGTTTAAAACATGAATTTAAAAAATCCATGATAATTTGGAGGTGCTTCTACATTAGCAATTTGATTGTGATCAAGAGCATACTTTTGCAGTGTCCCCAGTTCTGCACTTGTTGTTTATTACAGAATGATCTTGAGTGCATGGGCAGGACTCCTTCTGAATGAACCTAAGCTGAAGCATGTACTCCACGAGCACATCTGACATCCTCCATCTAATTCCAGACATTCAGTTTCCAGGAACAGACTCAGTAAGCCCCTCAAAATGTGCATTATGTGAATCTGGTCCCCATGAGTTGTTTCACAGTACAGATCTGCTCTGTTTACACTATTTTTCTTGTTAATATAGCCATAGACTGCTTTGCAATTGGGAAAAAATTCTTTTGAAGCAGGATGAAAACCAATGATGCCATTTCTGGAGAGTTGTTTTTTAAAATATCTATACTTGAAGACACAGCCTAAGACACCACTGCTATCTCCACTCTTCTTTGCAGACAGAGGAGAGGGAAATCTAAGCCACAAGGTAAACAGAACTATATCTTCTGTTTGTCTTCAATAGGTGAAGATTTTTCGTGTCTCCTCCGTACCATTAACATGGAGGACAAAACTGCAATGATTACAAATACCTAACAAAACATGCCAATGCATTGTGTATGATATCATATAAGTTTCCAGGTTAAAGTTTACAAATAGGGCCTATGTCCCTGGTTTGTGGTTTGTCTTATGATTTAGTTAAGAAAAAAGGACCACTTAATTAAGCTCTGTTACAAAAAGTGTTCTCTACTTCTGGAATAACAACATCCTTTTCTTTGTATCTTTGGTTTATTTCCTTAAAATTATAAACTTAGTGGATCATGTACTTTCCTAGGAGCCTCCAAGTTTTCTAGGCGACCCTGCACAGGCCATCTACACGTAAATGTTGTCCCTCAGCCAGAGACCTCTGTGTCTATGCAGCTCGGCTGGTAGGCAGCAGATCAGTCACTGACTGTAGGGCTCAATGCGATGACTCTGTTCACAATGCTTCATTACAATAATTTTCAGGGCTGAGAGAAGAGAGAGCCTGCCCTTACCATGCAGCAGATATGCATGGTCACTCCAGAGAACCCATCATAATTTCCTTAAAACACCTACTAAGATGCATGTCTGAGAGTAATGTTTATCCCACTGTAATAGTGCTCCTCCTGTTTGTTCAGCTGTCCCAGCAATAACCACCTAG
This sequence comes from Polioptila caerulea, assembly GCA_013397295.1. NCBI lineage: Eukaryota > Metazoa > Chordata > Aves > Passeriformes > Certhiidae > Polioptila > Polioptila caerulea. Next base: position 183,453 of record VYXF01001380.1, read on the forward strand.
CCCTTTTCAGCATTTATATGATCTATAGTTCATAGGAGCCTGATCATTCAGGGACAGTGAAAATTGGTGTGTTTTCAAGAAAAAAAGAAGAAAAGGAAATGAGTTGATCGGTGCCATAATGCCAAATTCCCATTTCAGTGAGAGGTCAGATGACTGTTTTGCCAGTTCTGATCTGACACCACATGCAGCATCTGAGCCAGCTCTAGTCAGGCTTAGCCACTTGGCATAGCAGTGATCAGTGTGGAAATACCAAAACAATGTAATTACAGCAGAAGGATGTACCAGAACAGTCTGTCTTCAGGCTCAGTGTGTCTGGGATCACGCTGTGTATTTCTCACCGGGTGCTACTTTGTATAGTGCGGGCGCACATTTAATGGCCAGTATTCACAGTACCACAGGTGAACGGAGTGAAGGGTCTGGGAATGTACAGGCATGGAGATGACAAGAGGGGAGAGACTATTGTTAATGGGATGCAGAAAATGTGATTTGCCTTGGAAAGCTCAAGGGCTGCAAGATGTGGCATTTGGCATAGAGGGAGAAGGAAGTATAGTTAGTACGTGATAGTACCACTTCTGTTGTAATTGTACAGGATAGAAAAGAGCGTGTGACTGGTATTGTCTTTTCAGGGCAGAAGAGGAGAGAGCCCAGACAGAATATGAATACTCACAGAAAGCACTGGACAAGAAGACAAAGACAGAACAAAGGAGTGAAGGGACATGAGAGGAAAGGAAAATGGTCTGCAGCATCCTAAGTGCCTGTGATGTTTAAGAGTAGAGTCCTCAAGAGGATAGTCTTCCCTTAAGAGAAAAAAAGTCATGCCTTTAACACTGATGGGTGTAGGTCTCTCAAGCACATCTCCAGAGGTTGCTCAGGATAGTGAGAGACAGTCTGGACAGAAGATGAAAATACATGAAAAATTAAAAATAATACCTTCTTCAGAATCCTTCCTAAAGTAGATACTTTCATGTATGTTTGTTGTGGTTAGGGGTTTTCGGCAAAGAAAAGGATAAAGTTAGCTGTGGCAACTTTAGTCCCTAGCCTCTATTTCTCAGATCTAAAGCTGGACAAACTTACCTTTGATAACAGCTAACAGTTACTAATATCTAGCTCCAGCTCTATGCCTGATAGTGATGCTGGCTGCCTTCAGACATTAAAAGGGGAGTTCCAGGCTCATTTTCTAGGGAAAAGAATCTTAATTCTCAAGGTGGTTTTTTTGTGGTTTTTGGGGGGCAGGGGAGCTGGGAAAGGATTGGTTGGTTGGTTTGGAAATTTTTTTTTCTTTTCTTTGGAAAAGCTTTTGCCCTGTTCAGAAATAAAACTTAAGACTTCTAGCAGAGGCAAGTGTAGTGGCTAACCTTACTGCTCCTACAGTTTCCATTATCTGAGCTGTTCTTTGGAGCAGTAACTGAAATAGAAGGCAGAGAGTGGGAGTGCTGAATGGGAAATTGAGGGACCCTGGCAGATCCCTGCAGTGCAGGTGGAGCTCCCTCAAGCCCGTGACTTATATTTTCTGAGTCAGAGAATTCAGGGTTGATGGTGGCAATTATGTATGCTGGGTACAACAGAGATCTGAGATAAAGAGATAATGGTCCTGCTTAAAATAAGAGAAAGGCAGCAGCTGAGAGTAATAGAAGAAGAAAGCAAGAAGAAAGGAAAAACATTAAGTGGGAGTAGGTCAAGGCATATATTTTAGCAATGGTGCTGGAATTTCAGGTCCCTAAACTCCTTCAACAGGTGATACTTCCTCCCTGGGTCTCTGTAGCTATTAATATGGAAGCAAGACATTAAAATGTAGAGAGACAGTCTGGCGCTTAGTCCCTGAGAAGTTTGCAGACAAGGAGCTGTGGGAAACTTCCTCAAGGGAAAGAGTTTTGCCCTGAGGCTGCAAGTGGTGGAACATATTTTCAGCATTGTTCCTAAGCAAAGGAACTTTGGGAGGTTCAGACCAAAATTATGATCTCTCCATAAGTGAGCTGAAAGAGGTTCCAGTGTGTTTTGGAAGGCTCGAAGATGTTGCTGTTTGTAAGTGTCATGGGATGACTTTACAGGTTCACCCTGTTGGAGCCTGAATGATTTGATAACGCCTACATTACACTTCTCTTAGAGCCTAGGGATGTCTCAGTACTTTAATAACTTTCTCAGTAATACATTTGTTGCCCAGCTTTGGCCTGGTGACTGCATTTGGTGTTAAAATATTTCTTATTTTTTTACATTTTATTTTACTTCTCTGATTTTTTCAGATTTTTCCATCTACTGTGAGGTGATCACTTTAATAACTGAAATTACAATAGCATTTTGGAAGTAAATATTTGATCAGTAGTTAGGCTTAATTCAATTCCCTTTAAAAGGCCAGTTACCCAGTGACAGGTCACCTGTGGAGTTAAGGAATATCAAGAGCAGCCTGAAGCTATTCAACACTTCAATATTCAGTGAGTAGATAAATTTGTTAGACTTCAATACTAATAGTTCCTCAGGCATCATTATTACATAAATTTATTCCTTGTGTTTTTTTCTGTTCTATGAATTTCTGTAGCACCTCTCTTATAATAATTTGCTACATCTCTATCACTTACTTTGACTGTTATTTTCAAGAAGTAATACCTCAAAAGTAGGCACAATTAGATTACTGAATAATGAAACCCACAAGAGACATTTTTAGAGAGGAAAAAGAAAACACATGCTAATGGCTAGTTCAACCTTCATTAAATACAAAATGTAACAATTATGGTAAGGTTTCCAAGTTCCTTAGTGTCCTGTATTGCCTAAGGCCTTTTTTTTCAACCCTAGAGCTGTGCAGCCCCTGCATTTAATGTGCACAATCAATTTTCAGAGGAAAGGAGATTTTTGCATATGCATTAGGTAAAACAGTCCCCAGCAAGTGGTGAGTAAAGTTCTCCCAATCATTTCTACCTCAGTAGTACCTGCAGGACTTAGAAACACACTGATTTCTGAATGCCCTTGTGAAAGTCACTGCAATGTCAGAAAAAAATTTTATCTCAACTCAATTTATCCTGCTCAGCACCTCAGGCATCTTCTCTTTAGCAGTTATTTGATATCCATAATTAGTGCACACTACCAGGGTGTTCTCGTGCAAAGCACTAAAAAAGCATAATGGTAAATGATTGTATCACTCCAGAAGACATTGTCACTATCATTTAAAAAACTATTCACAGCACCTGCCACATGAGTATGCCTTAACAGAATAAATTGAAGCAAAACAAGTATCTTAATTTTACTTCTCTAGTTTTTGGGAAACAGGAAATACAAAAGGAAATTAGAACATCCAGCACTCTTGGTAATAATTATCATAGGCATTTGAAAAACAGTCACACAGAAAAGGATATGTGCAGAATCAAAGACTGCAGTGACCTCCCACACTGCCAAGTTCTTTAGAATTACTGAAATTATAAACAAAGTGAAAGCTCTTCTTTCCCTAACAGCTGCCTCGATGTCACTTGTTTCCACATTCTGGCTTCTGTCACTGCAGCCCACACTTTCGCTGTTGCTAAGTGCTTTAGGCTTCTGCAATATGTTCAAGCAGCTCCCTGTTTCTCTCATATCTCCAAATGTGCTATCATCTGAGAGCAGAATGTCTAGGTTTATCTGACATGACAAGACAAAAAGATTAAACTGTAAAAATTACAGATTCTTAAAGTCACTAAAATTTTCCATATGAAAAAATGTCTTTGTAATCTTGCATGTCATTTCATAACTTTTTGTTAGAACATGTTTTCAATTCACAGTAGGATATGTGAGGGATGAGGGCACATTATTGCTCCTGGGAGCAGCTGTAACTAAATCTTGACTGTAAGTGACAATAGCAGCACAGAGCACCGGGTACTGCAGGTGCTTACATCAGCGCTGCCACTGAGCTATGCAAATAAAGCAGCTCATAAATAAATGGAAATCTTAGGAAAAGTGGGGGGGAAAAAAGACAATACAACAGTTAAGAACTTATATAATATTGTAATTATATTCGTAAGTGTAGCCTGTTACATCTTTCATCATTCTGTCTTAAACACTGGTCTACCCTCATAGCAGGCAGATAGTAGCTTCCATTCAGGTGAGAATTACATTGTCACCATTATTCACCCAGCTATGTCTGCCTTTTTTTTTGTTTTGGTGAGTAGGCATCTTACTGAGTGCAGTTTAAAGCCTATGTGTCTTTACCCACCCTGGGGTACAATTCCACAGCTCTCCCTGTATCCTTGGCTACAGTACCAGCATACCTACTGGTCACTACCTATTGTGATTGCTGGCAGGTTTTGCTTTATCTCTTTCATTCAAGTTAAGATGAGCAATATTAGCTCTTTAATAGTGATTAGAGAATTGTCTTTAGTGATTAAAGAGCTAACATATATAATTAAATTGTGTGGGCATCCTCCTTACCAGATACAAGAAACATTCTAGGTACATTTTTATGTTAAATTTGGCAATTCCCAAAGCCAGCTCAAGGTACAGGAAAAAGTAAGCAGTATTTTCAGGAGAAAGTAATTCAGGACATAAAGACTGGATTGATAGAAGGAAGTAGTTGATATAAAGGCACCTCATTTTTCCATGGTATGTGTTTTGGGGGTTTATTCTAGATTATATTTATCCTGGTCACTGGAGCCAAACACCTCCGCTACACGGGTTTCAAAGCTTTCTGAGAAGAAGTGTTAGGTATGTGCTAGAGGACCTTGTGAGGATGCAGCTCACACGCTATTTTGGAACCTCTTGTCCCCATTAGCACTAGGGTGCATGTGGAGCAGATTGGAAGCAGAGCTTCTATTTTCATTTCCTCCAGAAGGAATTCGGTTTGTATGCACCAAAACTACTTTGAGACCTGAAACACCACATGGTAAGTGGAGACCATGATAAGATTTTTCTCCAAACCGTACTGTTGCTTTGAATCTAATTGCTAATGTAGACACAGCCTTCTTTGACAGCTGATGAGGGGGCAATCTGCAGGTTTAGCTCAGGCCTTGGAGAGATCAGCTGCTTTAGGCTGAATCTCTTCCCTCCATGTAGACCACCTTTCAGTATCACTGCAGGCCTTCCTGCTCTTCTATCAGCGCTCTGTGTTATTCTTTTTCCCACATCCATTCCTATGTTGGGAAAGGTCCCTGGCCTGCCCCATTTCCACCCACGTGGAAGGTACAGGAAGTGACCTGTGGCTGCAGAAGTTATGCAGGCTGTAGAATGAGGACCAACAGCTGCTTGAGACATGAGCATGGAGATGCCATAGCCAAAGAGAAGTGAGAAAAGAGTGTCTCTAGGGTTAGGTGGGCATGCATAGGTTGGTAGAGAGGGGTAACTTCCAAAGCTCTGCTGCTTGTTTTGTTACACCTCAGCCTCCTAAAAAGTCACTGGCAGTTCACAGTACCCTAACATTTCCCTGAAACAAAAAAAAAGAGACCCCTCCCAGTGTCCCCATTTCTTATTCTGAAATAGCTCGCTTGTTACTGCTGCAAATTTAGATTAACCACACAAATACAAAATTTCTAAAACCATGTTTCAGCAAGATGCTTTCCCTTTGCCTCATTCTCCCCACACAGAGGGTAAGAGAAATTCTTGTTAAATCTGTCTGGTTTCTCTGGGTTTCTGGGCCTCTTTTTTGCCTCCAGACATGTTCTTTTAATAACTGTGCTGAGGTAAGAGGTATCTTGCCTCTACCTTCATTCCCTCAGTTAGTCTGTGCCTGAGACCAAAGTTGATAATTACTCCTTTCCTTATTCAGAACCTGGGATGGGGTGTTCTGTTGCTTGCCATCTTAAAAGCTTCTTGTGGAGGGCTGGGGTTAGGACACTCTCCACTCTACCCTAGTGTTAAATGGCCTGGTTTATTCTGAAGCAGAAAAGAACACCAGTCAAGGCAGGTAATATGCAGCAAATAACTACAAAGCAGTCTAAGAATCAGCTGAAAAGCACACTTCATCCCTTTCTACCCAGACAAATTAATGGCACAGCCCCTACCAACCATGTAAGGAGTAACACATAGCCCCTGCATCACTCTACTTCCTGCTTCTTTTTCCCTGAAGTGCTGGTTAAACTAAATAGATTTTACAATGTGCTCAACTTGCTAATAATCAGCTCAGTGTAAATACCAACACATTGCTGCAGATAAGCTCAAATGTCATTGTAACCGTTCCCTCGGACCACTTCAGCTTTGTGAGGGACAGAGAGAACAAAGGTGCCAGAGGAAAAAGAGGTGCCCTACAGCAAGCATGAAGAGTAGAAAGGAGAGAGGCAACACAATGAGGGAGCTGGTAAAGCTAGAGTCATCTGGAGTGTAGAAAAGTAGTGCCCTACAGAGCAGACCCACACAAGGTGATACCAGCAAAACAATTTTCAAAATTTTTCTACATACAAAGACCTGGGATGGAAAAAAAAAAGCTCCAAAATGAACAGGGGCAGTAGTAAAAACAGTTTTGAATTTAGCTGACAAGGGCCAAAAGTAAGATGTGTTCACTTAGTTCATCAACTGGCATCCAGTTAAAACAAAACAAAACAAAACAAAAAACAGCTGTAATGGACAGCAGTTGGACATCTTTGCTGATATGCTCCTATGAACGGCAAGGAATAAGAGGCAGAAAGTACCTGTATCTCATGCAGGAGGAGATCAACCTAGGAAGCATCAAGGTGTTGTATTGCAGTGCTGTGCTTGCTACAATTGTAGAAAGGAAACTCTCACCTTCCCTTATAACAACTACAAATGGCTCTTTAAGGGCAGTATATACAGATGCAGTGTATTCCCTGAACTCTATTCTTGGTATGTTCCTAAGATACAACTGTTTCTATGGAGAGCTTATTGGTGGGCAAAATAAACTGTTCTGATAAATTATAAAATAGGTAAATTAATTTTTCAAAACAAAATATTGAATGAAGCTAATGAGATTAAATCACACCAATATAGAATTTCAAGTACATATTTACCTCCTCTTTTTTATTACTTTTTAAAATTTCTAGTAGACATTTATCCTAAATTCTGTCTGGTCTTTAAACTGATCTAAATTACTATCTGTCCTGCAAAATACTTGACTAATGCTAAAGCCATGCATGTAGTGGCTACAAAAGCTCCAGCTGAATTTTTGTTTGTTTTTAATAGGTAAGTAAAATTGTGCAGCAATTTATTGTGGAATATAAGTATCTGCATGATCAATAATATGCCATGTTGGGAAGTGAAGAGAAGAGCTTTGAAATGAAGAATGGTAAAGAAGGAGAGAACAAATAAGTATGTTAAATAAAGCTTAAAATTTAATTTTAACATGCTTCGGGGTAACAGCTAAACTCTACAGATGACAGCTAATAGATATGTAGGGGACTGTGGCATTTCTGCTTCTTTTTTGTTTATAGTTCTAATTATTTTATACTGTGCTGAAACAGATCTTTAGAAATGCTGTGCTTGACTTAGAGAATAGTTTAGTTCCTCAATCAGCGATTTGGCAAAGCAAGCAGCTACACAAAAAGAAATTGGTGAGGAATTCCACACTTAAATCAATTGGAATTTATGAGTGACTTCTTTTTTTTATCTTTACATCTGTAGAAATTGTTAACCTCATTTGAAGATGCACTTCCGTATTTTCAGTGTCAGAAAAATTCTAGAGGTTACATATCAGTTTAATCAATTGTCTTATTCAACCTTAAATGCACATGTAGCTATGTAAAATTTCTCACTGGTACCTAAGAGGAAGCATTTCTTCCAATTAGCATGTAGGAGCTGCCATCTAAATTCTTCTGGTTTTTGCCACCCTTTTTTCTCTCTCACTTGGATAGAGTCTTCCAAATCTAGCTCCAACATATAAATATACATATGGCTGCCTAAAGCAGCCATATCCTATCCTATATATGAATATAGGACAGCAAAAATTAATTAAGAAAACCTGACTGATTTAGCTGTGCCAATTAAAAAAATTATTACAGACCTCAGCACTTTGTCCCTCCCATGTGCCAGAGGGTACCCTCCCTAGGAGGTGTATCAGAAGAAACTATAGGCATCTGACTCACCTGCCTCTATGCCCTCACTGATGGTTAAAGCTAATTGCCACACTATACAGGGAAATAGATATGGTTCCGTCTCCTCTCCCTCAGGGTGCAACAACTTTCTGCAGAAGGGTACGGCAACTAGCTGGGGCAGTTAAAAAGTAACATCTTAATTCTACCTATCTCCCCTGCATAGTTAGTGTTGTTAAGATTACAAACTCTTTGGCCTAGACTGACAGATAAACATCTACTTCTTAATTTCCTGCATTCATTTTCCATATCTTCTCCCTTGCATTCTCTTTCATCTGTCCCAGCTTTTCTCCGGTCCCCCTTCTCTATCTGTAGTGCTTGTTTTTCAAAGGCTACTCCTACTGACATCTCAAAAGCTGCCATTATAAATTTCAAAGCAGTCAGCCAACCAGCTGCCAGTGCACAAGAAACTCCAAAATGTGGTTGATCTGAGCAAGCACAGGGATCTTCAGAATATATAAGAAAGTCTCTGCACATGAACAATATATCATATACCCTTGACCTGTGGCATACAGAAAACAATGTGTGCTGAGGTAGCCTGTGTTTTCCTCAGCTCCTTTCATTCTATGCTCAGATTTCCTGTGTCTCATGTTATTGCCAGCATTCACTGTGAACAGTAGTTTCATTTTCATGTGCCTTTTCTCATTCTCATCATATTCTCTACATCAGATTTTAGTTCTGCTCCCACTTCTTTTATTCCTATATCTCTCTACACCTTCCTGTCCAGCATTAAAAAGAGAAACTTGAGAATTATCTGGTTTCATCTTCACGGGAACAGATACCATCTTTGCTAGAGCAAACTTCAGTTTTATATAACAGGATTCTAGGAAAGTAACCAGCTGTCACGACCAAAAGCAATTTCATTTAAGTCCTGAAACACTCTGGAGAGAGCAATCATTACAATAAGGAAAAATCAAGACGTTTGATGTCTCTAGTCTTGTAACTGCAGGAGTCTCTGTGTATTTTGTGCTTTAATTTCAAATCCACTAAGTTGTTCGAATTGGCAATGATACAAATGTTCTGAGACTCACTGATGGCATTTCTAATCAATTCAGTGAATAATGACTGCAAATTTCTTTTAAGAAATTTACTTGCCATGGAGAAAGAGATGCTTGCTTATATCGGGGACCAGTTTAATAGCTTGCCCAGCTAATCCTGGCCCTGGTAACAAGCCTCGGTACGGCTCGTCTGCTATGCAGATCCATCCGACCCGGTGGGTTCCAGCATGGCACTGTGGCAGGTGTATCCTGATGATGGAGGCGAAGAAGGAGTGTCTCTGGCTGAGGTAGCAGCATGAATTTATTGAAAGCCCCCGAAGAGGCTTTCTCACCTTGAAGCCTTTGCCAGCAAGAGCACCGACTGGCAAGACACAGCACCTTTTAAGGGGGGGGTCGGGAACAGGGGAAGGGACCAGGGGTTGACCAACCAGGGCACCTCAGGGGGTGACCTGACTGTTGAATGATACTTTCCACAGCCAATCTCCCCGGGACAGTGGGGGATTTCCCAGGTCAGGACCTATCACCGGGCTCTCTCCAGAGAATTTTCCAGGACCTGGGAAGGACTCCAAAGTGACAGGCCTGCCCTCGGAGGAGGGGAAAATAGGGTACAACTAAATACAAAATTTGTGGGGTATATGGAATAAACCATTAATACATAATTTGATTATAAGGCACACCACTACACTTGGTATTCTGTCTGAGACACTGAACCTGCGTGGAAGAAACAGAGCTCTTTCCCTGCCATTTCAGATTTCTGTTTCATAAAGGAAGAAGTGTATCCCCAAATGGTACCTGAAAGGGACAAGCAGCAGAGGTATGCATATACAAGCAACCAATTTTCATTACCTGCATATCTTCAATGATTTACTCAGATTCTTTTCACCATCTTTAGTCTCCAAAACAAAATGTACACAAAGTATTTAAAGAAAGAATAAAAACATATTTCTTTCACTAGGCTAGAGTTTTATAGTGATGTATTGTCCAAGGCACAAACCTCATTTTTAGACAATCTACAGAAAATACCATTTTCTATCTCAGTAAGGTAATTGACTTAGTTGAAGTAGGCTTAATATCTTTTGTTTTGAAAAGCAGGATGTCCTGTCTTTCAGAGCAGTAGTAGAGAAATAAAGGAGTGTCGAGTGTTGGTTTGCAAACCCAGACAGAACTGTACAAAAAGAATCTCTCTCCATGCTATTAACTTCCTTTTACAATGACTAAGCTCACTCTTGCTATAGTCAATGGAAATACTTAATTTATATTAGCTGGAAGAATCTCCATCTGGAAGAAAAACAGTCAAGAAAAAACAAGCAATGAAACCAGATTTTCCACTAAAACAGTGCTCCAGATCCAAAAAATATACACAACTGGTAGATACTTCGTATGTACAAATACCACAAATGCCAGATACAAATAAAAGCATCAATTCTGATACTGTAAAGACACTGAAATTATTATCTACATGACTGATAAATATTCTTCAAAATTTAAAGATGCAAGGTGTGGGAAAATGAGAATATTTAAGTAGCATTGAATATTGTGACATTACATACAGGAACTAAAAGGTTTAACAATATAAAGGAAGAAAACTGTAACAATATGTCATATGTGTATTTCATGTCATATATTACAAATATTTATATGCTAAAAAAATATAGAGATAGGAACTAAACACAGGTAATGTGATTAGTCTTCTAGTAATTTCTGCAGCAGTTAATCAGTCTCCAAACACTTGTATAGCTATGCAAATTAAAATCTCAAGTGTAGACAATGAACATCCCACTATTTTCACTTTGAGAACTCTTTCCTGCTTTCCAAAAGCAAGGTTTACAGGAACAAATAGTAACTTTCCGCAATGTGCCTATGTGAAATATACACAGCTAAAGTGCAACTAAAACAATGACCAGCTACCAGTTACAGAAATCATGGTAGAAATGGCTACAGCTCTTGTTAGCAGAAGTATACCACTTCTTGCTTCTTTCAAGGGGTACCTGCTTCATGTTACTACTTCCTGCTTCCATTCATCAAAAAGGAAGGAGTTTGGTCGTCCAATGATGTAATAGAACTGTGCTGTATTTAGCCTAGAGGCCTTGTACTAAATCCAGGTAACCTGGAAAACACTTTATATGAATATCAGCTTGGTATAAGAAAGGAAGAAACTATCTTAATTTGACTATTTTAAATGGATTGGAGTTTTGAGTTGGTGGAAGACAATCATTACAGAAAGGAGTGCTACACAGACTCATATATAAATAGCTTGTGCTATGAGGAGAACAGTAGCCCTGTTTCATTTCTCAGAGCACAGATACAATTAGTTACAGGATATTGCATTCTTCAGAAATTTTTGGCATCAAATAGAAAAAAAAAATAGCATTTCAAAACAGAAGATTGTATTTGGAAATAATTTCCTCTTTTAATAACCTGCCAAGGCTTTCAGTCTTTCCCCTGCAAACGAACACATCCCTTGTAGTTTAGCACAATGCTTTCCCACACTGCTGGCTGATTGCGAGGTTGCTGGCTCCTGACGTAGTGACACAGAATCCTGAGCTTGCCTCTTGGCAGGGAAGTAACTGCTTTCCACATACATTGTGTTAAAAATGCATATATTTCTGTAGGGTTTCCATGTACCATTATGTGAACTCCACTGATTTAACTCCCATACTTCTACTGCCACAGAATAACCACATACTTTTGGTGAAGAAATGTAGAGGTAAAGCCAAAATGTTCATTTTCAAAGCAGGAAATCTCAGTCCCCTGACAGCACTGTATTCCTACTGCTGGATTTATATTCTAATGGATGATGTAGATTTCATCAGATTGTCCAGTGGCAATAATTCATCCCACATAACCTGGGTGTATTCCATTCTTGCTGGATTAGAGGGAAGACCTATTGCACTCACCAGCCAATCCATCTTAAAACCAGTTTAAAATATTAATAATCATGGTTAGCTAGATGGAAATGTGATTGATTGCTACATCATCCACTAAATAATAAAACAAATCAATAGCTATAGTTATAAAATTAGACCTTTGGGATAAATCAACCAAAACCAGTGCCTACATTTCAAACTTAAGTCTGTCACTTTGTCTTCCTTCTGCACTGTCTTTTGCCTAGATGTGAAAATCTTCATCTGAGGTCATGAGGTAGTGGCAGATACAAAGGCCAAATGGATATCAATGTTCTACAGTTCATTATTCCCCCCATTACAAGTGGAAAAACCCTAAAATACTCTAATTACACTGCAATCAGTGTTGACCGCTTATTTCTTGGGTGACTCATCCTAACTATTCATTTTTGTAGTTTCTTCCTTTATTTGCCATAATTACTTTTCCTACTTTTGAAAACAGAAGTATCAACAGAAGACATGAATATATATCAAGTAAAACAAACATATTTTACTGATTTTTTTATTGTATAAAAACACAGCTTCATAAACTTCCAACCCACCTTCTCTCTGTACTTCATAGGTAGAACAGTATTTACTTAGATGTGCTGCAATAAATGGACGTGCTGCACTCGTTATTGTGCTCTCTCAGAAACTTGTTTTACAAATCATGCACATAATAAACTTGCACACTATCATTTCTAATGTTACTAGGTACCCAAAACAGCCTTCAAATTGAATAAGATCAAACAAAACATATATCAGCTAGTCAGCATTCAATGATCAGAAGAACTGGTAGGTCCTCACCTTTAAAAGAGATGTGTAAGGGGTATCTTTGCATTACCAGAAAGTTCAAAGCTTGAGTGTCTGCTTTCTTTGTGTTATTAAAAATCCCACAAGTTTTGCAAATGTAAGGTAGCTATCCCACATCTTGAAAACATGTAAAAATACCTTGGTAATCATGCTTAGTCTCTGTAAACAGAGAGTTTGTTTCTGACTCATATTTACTTCTTTTTATCATAAACTGATGTCATGGGTTGCAGTGCAAAATGTGTGTTATTCGATCACCATCTGTTGGAACTGGGATGGGAGGGGGTGGGGGGGTTATGTCATTTTCTGTTAATAGGCCAGCTGGTAAGAAACCAGCAAGAGCAGTTTCTTTATCTCTTCCACGACCCATCCTCCCTCCAGGGAGAGATCTTCTGCTAATGAGCCATTGAGTCCACTGATAAACTTATGTCATCCCATTGGGAAATGTTCCATCCAGGGGGAGGAGCCAAGCTTCTCTACCTGGATAAAAACCTGAGATTTGGGATACCAAGGCAGCCCTCTCCATTGGACTCCCAGAGGAAGACCAGGCCCATCTATCACCACTGGACCTTCAGCAGAGGGCTAGCACCTTTCTATAGGATCACTGCTTCAACAGAGCCACATCTGCCACTCCAGGAGGACTGGTGCAGCCACCGTTCCAACTGGACTGCTACCAACACCCTGACCAACAGGGTGTCAGGTTGTATTCTGACTCTGTCAGTGGTTTTCTTTTTCCTTTGTATTATTGCATGTATTTTGTTTCCCTTTTCTTTTTTTTTCCGTTTTCCTAATAAATTGTACTTCTGACTTGGAGTCTCTCACTGGTTTTGCTTTCAAACCAGAACAACTGATTTCACTACAAATTTACATCAGCATGAGCAAAGTGAATTTCTGTACATTTAAGAAGCGGTTTCATGCTTGCACTCCTTTTTTAGGCAAGAGCAATTGACTTGTGTTTACTGGGAAACATACTGTCTGTGTTCTGGTTTGTTTGTGCTGTTGGAAGGGTCAATAGAGCTGGAAGCAGGAGAATTTTCAGCTGGCACTGCTTTTGTGAAGGCAGCTCCCACTTGGCCCTACTGTGGAGAAGGCCTGGCTTGAATAATCTGCACAATGGAGTTCCTCAAGATCAGGGGCTTGCTACTGCAAATTAAAATGTACTCTAGTCTCCACCTAGACACAGCATAGTACAGACCTGCCTGCAGAACGAAGCAGTTTTGGCCTCACTCAGCATCCAAAGGAGTGTGGGGAAGCTAAGATCCATAATCCTGATCTGCATGAAGATGGGAAAAGGTCCCGTGACACCTAATTTGAACTGACAAAAACAAGAAAACAGGTAGGGAGCAAGAATAGGCAGATGTCCAAAAGGAAAAAAAAACCCAAACCATTTTCCAAATTCTGGCCCAAGTTTACCCATGTCCTGGTACTATTAAGTTCAAAACCATAGCACTAAAACCAGTTGAGATTTGGCCTTCCTGATAGATCTTGTTCTTTGTGTGATGGAAATGTGAGAAAAGATAGTACAAAACAGCTGGCTCTCGAGACTAGCTTTTAACTTCTCAGTCTCGTTCAGTAACACACAAAGCCTAAGGAATTTAGGGAGGGAAAGGGCTGAGAAGTGAGGAAATACGGAATAGATCACTTTGAGGGGAGAAAGATTCTAAACGCAGTAAGGCAGCGCCGTTGGCGCTGTCAGAGCGATCACAGAGAGGACAAGGGGGATGGTACGGGGACCATAAACGCAGGAGACAAAGGACAGAAAATACCACAAGAATAAATACGGAAACCATGAGTTAGAAATTGATCTAAAGAGACACCCGGCTTCCCTTGACTTCGGTTACTTATGTGCCAGCCTTAGGAAGGGGGAGCAGGAGGATGCCTCAGAGATGAGCTAAATCGCCCTGCAAACCCAAAAGGAAACGCTGCCAAGGAACCGGTAAATATGAGGCGAGCAAACGCCCCTTTTCTACCCTGCTCTACACGAAACGGCTCGGGGAGACCGGTCGGACGGCCCGCAGCACGCAGGGCCCTTGGGGCGGCTTCCCGGGAGCCTCTGCCTATGAGACCTACTTCCTCCCGCGGGAGGAGGCGGCCGCGCAGGGCAGCTGAGGAGCGGCGAACAGCAGCAGCGCCTCACTCGGCTCGGCCC
>VYXF01001380.1:199052-264472 GCA_013397295.1 Polioptila caerulea
CTGCTGCTGCTGCGGCGGCGGCAGCGGCGGCGGCGGGGGGAGCAGCCATGTTGGAACGGGGAATAAAGTGACTTTCCTCGGGGAGGCAGCGCGGCTGGTCCCGGAGGCGAAGGCTCTTGGGCGGCGAAGGGAGGGGGGGTTTGGCTCCCGGCGGCCGGATACCGCTCCTAGGCGGAGGAGAAGGGGAAAAGGAACCGCCCCCAGACTCGCGAAGCTCCGCCGCTGCTGGTGAGTTGTGGCTGCTTATTGTCTCCCGGCCCAGGGGTGCGGATCCAGCTCGCGGCGGGGTGTTGGCTCTCGGCCTGCGGTGCGTGGGACGTCGCGGGAGGTGAGGTGACAGCGCGGCCCCAGAGCAAGGGGGAAGTGATAGTTGTGGAGGAGCGCCCCGCGAGAGGGCCGGCGACTGCCCGGGTAGCCCCGGTCGCGGGGGGCGCCGCTCGGCGCCCCCGGGCAGGGTCGGGCCGGGCTGCGGGGGATTTCCGCTGCCCGGTAGCCGCTGGGAGCGGCTCCGGGAGGCTGAGCCCGCTTTGGGAACCGAGCGAAGCCTGGGGATGGCAGTGCCTCTGAGCACTGCCGGATTTTTTGGTGATCGTGCGTTCGTCACTGTCCTTTCCCCACCGCCGCCTCCTCTTCAAGCGAGGCAGCGTTCTCCTGACAGCTCCTCTCCCCGCAGCCTCCGCACATATGACACATCGCTCCTATTGCAGGTTTCCCCCCACACGCACACCCGAAATACGTATGTTTCAGTGCGTGGCATAAGAGTTCTTCTGCTCTGAGCTTTGAGTAAGAGGATGACAGGATACGTGATCACTGTCTGACCCTGAACTTCTGTGAACTACTCCCTCCCCTTCCTCGCAGAGATATGTAATGGCTTGAGACCAGTGAGAGCAAAATGGTTCTCTCAAAAGGACGGGAGAAATCAGGTGGGATCATGTATATTTTATATTTCTTGCAAATTTATTGCGCCCACCAGTGCCAATACCGTGTTCATATGAGTGGATTAGCTGTTGCGTTAGAAGAATGCTGACCTTGATCCCCTTTGTCTCTCCTGCAACACTTTTGGTAGCTGGCTCTAGTTGTTTTAAACTCATTTAAAGTCTTTGGCACTTTACTAATTGTTGCTAACTATGAGCAAAACGAGGCTGACTTATAATCCAAACTCAGTAATTTAAAAAGCATCCAGTTCCTTTTTTTTTTTTTTTTTTAATAATTTATGTTCTTTTGTAATTTAACAGAAGATAAGTAACAACATTCTTGTTGGTATTATGGTATAGATACAAGAGCAAGCCTGGTTTGACGTTCTTCCGTTACTTCTCTCCCCCTCACTTTTT
This sequence comes from Polioptila caerulea, assembly GCA_013397295.1. NCBI lineage: Eukaryota > Metazoa > Chordata > Aves > Passeriformes > Certhiidae > Polioptila > Polioptila caerulea. The sequence continues at coordinate 200,384 of VYXF01001380.1, forward strand.
TGTTGTATTAATTAAACTGCAAACTATATCGCCAAAGGTCAAATACTGGGAAGATGAGGGGCAGAAGAAAACATTTATGAAATTAGACTTAGTAGCAAATTCAAATTTATTTTTCTTTTTAGAACTGGGAAAAAAAGGAAGTAAGTGATCTGGTATTTTATGTGCTTAAGATGTTAAAGAAATTGCCATATTGTTTTGTTATAAGAATTCTATATATTTGCACACAGCTCTTGTTATTTACATCTGCACTTCAGTGACTTGAGAGAGGCTTGTTTTGAATAATTAATGTAGAAGTAGCAGATACAAAAACATAAAATTGCATGGTTCAATATATGGTGAAAATTTTCCTTTAAAATTGTTTGTGCTTGAAAGAGCAAACTTAATTTAATTCTCCAACATAGATGAAGATCAAAGCATCTGTGTTTTTTTACTGGCATTATTTAAATACTGCTTTGACAATAATGAGTCTGACTTACAAAAATCTTTTGAGAAGGATAACACAATGAGGTTCATACCTTGTATTTGCATATTGTGCTGGGTAGCCGTGTGTTTACCCAGGATGGAGCTCTACGCAAATCATGAGGTGGGTTCTGCCTACATCCGTACTGAAGAGTTTGCAAATTAAAGCCCATGTTATCTGAACCAAATTATAGTTTGAATGTAGGGAGTAATTTTTTTTAAACTTGGCTAAGAATATAGTGCATTAATTGATCTTTTTAATATGTAAAATGCCACTAGCGTGTAGTGAAATACCTAATTTATAATTGCAAATATAATTTAAATTGAGAAATAATCATGGCTGTGTATTTTCCCTGAATGGTTCTGGCTTCAATTTCTTCCTAACACTGCAGTGTGTAAATAAGAAATAGCTTAAGACAGGGATGTTAAGATGCCCAGTCTGCATGTGTTACTCTTACAATGTGGAGCCTTTACAGTAAAACTATGCAGAATTTTTGAATGGCCTAGTAATGTACAAATCTTGTAATTTCCTAAATGACTACTTGCTGCTAGGAAAAGGAGAGAATGTTTTACTCATCTTACTAAGTTTCTGTCCAGCAGTATATTTGAGTAATTGCACCTAAAATGTGCAGTTGGGAAAGGCTTTGTTGAAGTCTGGTTCAGTGACTTAAAATCTTTCCATGAGTTTGCTCTTGACTCTCTTTTCATGTTAAGTAGAAGCTGTTGATATTCCATGTACAAATCAGTTTCTGGTTTTTTTCCGAGAACGCTAATGAGCTGTATTTTAAAAAGTTGTATATACTAGTTGTGTATTTACTGAATGCATTATATGGTATGATGTGAAAACGGACAAGCTCATATCTAAAAGTCAAGCTCAATAATAACAAAGCTTTTCTAGCATAAACTCACTAAGTGTTGCTTACAGTTCTTAAGTTACAGGTATCTTAACTTTTCAGCTGCATGCTTTCTAATGCTTACTCTTTTTTTTATTTCTGCGGCAACCCTTGTATAGCTATCGAGGCAGCTGGACACCACTGTAATCAGTGGCAGTTCAGAATTTTATATGATACACTACAACTTTAGCATGTAAAAATGCTTTTAAAATGCCAGAGATTTACTTGACAGTTAGGGTTCACATCTAAAGAACAAACTAAACTAGTGTTTTGTTAGCAATCACTGCCTTATTTTGCAAGGCACATAATTATAGCAATGGCTTTTGCCTTCTGAGTGTAAGAACTGGGATTTGGGATTTTTTTGGTGCCTGATGAACTTGGATGATAGAAGTAAAAGCATTTTATATTTACATATTTTAATCACTAGACAATAATTTGCTTTTTAAAAATAAGTCTAGACCTAGAGAGCTTTTAAAACTTTCTGATATTTTATATCCTGTTATTTGCTCCTTTTGGGCCCTGGTAACGTTTTTCCCCATGAAACAGGGCTTTCTCCAGGAACACCCACTAGTAGTGTGGGATGGGTTTTTTTTTTCCTGTGTATTTTGTGAAGAGTCATGATGCACTTTTGACAGCTTTTATCTGAAGAAGAGTCAAAGTTGATGCTTGTTTGGAAAAATGATTTTTTATAATTCTGTATTGAATGCAAATTCATAGATACTCATTCTTCACTAATTTGATGGATTTGTAATTCTTCCAGAGTTGTTGGTTTCCTGAACTTCTTTTAGCAGTGATGTCAACTGTCAAGAGTTTGCTAGAACTGGCTAATTAGAACATGTACCAACCACAGTTTAAACCACTGATAGTCACAAGGAATAATCCAGACCTGTACTTGAGCTGATTTGCCAACTTGGAGCACAAGAACATTGGGAAAGGGAAAAAAAAGAGTTCCTTAGTTCTGTGATCTGGTTATATGGAAAACAATGACCATAATGGGTGCATAAATCTGGTAATTTGCATTGGACCAGCTTTTGATACATCAGTCCTTGGACAGTAAAGCTTTAGCTACATCCTTGGAGATCATTATACCCTGTGCCTGGCTCTGTTGCAAAATGCCATAGACACATTGATAATGGAATCAGTTGTACCAGTGCTTTACTGGTGTGTTTGGGCTTTTGTGATGTAGTGCTTGCTTTTAAAGAATTAGAAATTTTGTTCACTAGGAAACATTAGTTTATCAGGGGTGCTACATCTAAGCACAAATGTCAGAAAAAAAAGAAATATGATAGACTAGCATTGTCAATGCAGCAGCAGAAGAAACAGCTGTCAAGTCACGTTTTAATTTTTCATGTAGTAAGACAGAATTAGGCAAAATCATTTTAAGAAGGAAAAGTACCAACTTTATAACATTTTTAGTTAAACACTGAAAGGCTTCTCTGAATTTCAGGACAATTTTCTGCTTGCTTATTTCAGTAATACGTTGAAAATGCCGTAATCTGAAGGACAGATGTATCTTATGTTTCGATTATGACCTTTTTGTTTTCTTTTATTTATCTTCTCTGGAACAACTAGTTTTGCATATATTATGATAATCAGGGCTGTGCTATTATACCAGAACACAGCAGTGATGTGTCTTTCAATTGCTCTTCTAGCTACAGTTCTTGCCTATCTTTGATTTTAGGTTTAACTTCTTAGGTATTTTGCGTAAGTGAATGCTACTCTGTGCCCTCTAATCATATTTCATGTAATTATCATCTGAACCTCGTAATTGTACTCACTTCTCTGACTGCTATTGTTTTTAAAGGTTTGGTGGAGTTTCACAACAGTCTCTAATATTTAACATCTGCATTTTGTCAGCTTCACTAAGGATACTTGGATGCTTTCAGTTTGTGTTAAAGTTGTCAGAATCATGATATTATCTTCTTTGCTTGATGGATTAGAGCATTTTGCAGGCATGTAGCTGTACTGAGACAGTAATAGCATAGTCAACTGTCATAACCTGTATAGTCTTTCAGAAATGTTTTTTCCCAAGTATTTCTGACTTCCTGTTCTTATGATATGGAAGTATCTTTGTTTGGATGTTGTTCAGGTATGTGCAAGGTGTCTTTATACAGCAGTCATTAAAATTTACATTTTACCATGTAAACCATGTAAGGTTTACAGTTAATTTGTGTTCACTGAAGTAAATATCTTTGCAAAATATGGATTACTAGAATTATCAAAGAATATTAGTCATCAGCAAAACCATTGTCCAGTAGTTGAGAGAAAACTGTTTGGATTAAGAATTACGGTCTATAGGTTAGTTTACAAAAAATTTAAATAAGCCAGTTTAAAAAATGTAAAGAGATTGACACAAATTGACACAATCAATTAATACAGTTGATAAGAAAAGCCAAAGTTTTTGATGAAGAAAGCCCATGCTATCACTAGCTATTACAATTAGGTGTATTTTAGGATGAAATTGCATTCTAAGAAAGCCATTAGCCAGTTAGAAAAGCTGAAGAAAATGTAAACATTTGATGTTCTTAGAATAGGTTGATGTTCATGAAATACTGCTGTATTCATAAGTAAACTAGCTGATGGTCGTATGTGATTCTCTGAGACTTTTCCTAAAAGAACCTGAAGGTGTTAAACAGCTGTCACTGAATTTGTGAGGTAAGAATTGTAAAAGTTGGTAGGGCACTTTCTGGAGTAGAAATGCTGGTCATGTACCTCAGTATGTATCACAAAGTGAGAAATTATGTGATTTTAGTACAACTAAGGTTTCTTTCAGTGGTTTTAGGAATAATATGCATAGTAATGGATATTGACAGAGTGGGAGATTAAGCAAAGAAAACAGCTGTTGCTCAGCATGTATTTATAGAGGACCAATCTTGTGAAACTAACGTCTGGTTCTCTTGATAAGATTAAATACTTCACATGGTATGTTGTTGATATTGCAGACAGGCGTCACTGAAGCTTTTTACTTGGCTCTTACGTGGCATTTTGATTATGGAACTAAAATGATATATCCAGTGACAACATATGAAATGGTTTAAAACCCAGTGGATAATGTGAATCAACTGGTTACCTATAAATAGTTGCTGTTACGTAACCACATGTGATTAGGGCTCCTCATGGTCAGAATAGGTTTTTGAAGAAGCACTGGAAAACCTGCTCAGTGTCAGCTGCTGGGCATTGCCACTAATGAAGAGAAAGTCAGTGAAAATTGCCCATTATTTCTGTAGCTCCAGAAAATTGCGAAAACAATAGATACTGAAGAATATGTCATTAGCACAGGGTGGATGCCTGGAAAAAAGGCAGCTTCCTGTGTGTTTATGCAGTATTTTATATCAGGCTTTAAAAGATTGAATATCGTGTTTTAACTTTTAAAATAATTAGTTATATTTGGTAACTAAATCAAATATATGCAGCTATTAATATTAGCTTGTAGTTTGGGTATTTTTTCTGTAAAGGTTTGGAATGGTTTCTCATGTATAATACAGAACAGATAATAAATGTTGATCGTCTTTCAATATGTGGGATTTAGGGTGAGCTTTTATTTTGTAAATTTAGTAATCAATAATATAATTAGTGGTACACAGGAGGAGGAAAAACAGTTAAGAAATTATAGATTACATTTTATATTTCTGTCAGTTTTCTTTATGTCTTGAAATGAAGTTGAGTTTCTCAATGTAGAGTTCATAAATATTCTCTGTAGGCCAAGAAAGATGTGGCTGAATGTATATTTAACTGTGGAAAATTAAAAGCCATTTTTTCAGTCTGTCATTAGTTTATTGCCAGTGCGTCTTCTCTGTCCTTTCTCTTTGTCAGGATCTGGTTGTCATAAACAGCAGTAGAATACCTACATGTGCAGGGGGCTTGTTGCCTGCTTAGCCGCTATTCAGTCTTAAAGCTGTGTCATAAATACAGTACTAAATGGTTCAAGCATTGTAAAGCATGGGTCTATTTCATAATTCACCCTGTTTATGTTTGCTCTGAAACCCAAATATAATACTTAAGACTTCCTATATGGCCATGACTGAGAGAGACAAAGCTTGAGCTGCTGCTGCCTGTGAATAACTTAGTGGCTCCACAGAAGAGTTCAGTCTGGCATAACTCTGGTGCTATCACTCAAAGCTGCAGTGATTTTCCCCTTTGCTGGCTGCTGCTCTCATCCCCTCAATTCTGCCTTTGTACCAGTGGGTGTCTTGTAGCTCTGTCAGGGAGTCAGTGCAGGTTATATTGTGTGTTTGGGTTCAACTTTACTTTCATGTTTACTGGTAAATAATAGTCACTTTCTGCAGTATCAATGGAAAACCAGCAGGTTTTAATTATTTATTTTTTTAAGTATCCTGAGTAGATGGGAGGGGAAACTTCCTGTGTACAGAGAGGAAAGGAGGTGCTCAGCTGCTAAATATATCAATCATATATGCTGCATTAAAGTCTTTCAAACATGATGTGTAAAATAGCAGCTCGGAAACTTACTTTGGTACTGGGTAAGAAGGCACAGTGTGGAAATAATTACTGATATATATCTTATAAAATATATTCTTAATTTTTAATACAGGTACATGTTTGGGGTGAGAGTTATGCAATGAAGTAGGATTTTTTTGTGTGGAAATCATTAGTGTTGGACAAAATACATCTAAGGAAACTAAAAATTATGTTTTTCCTGCAAATAATATTTTTTAAATGAACTAAATAAGCTGAAAATTAATTACAGTAGAGATTTGAAAATATTTTAATGGTGCAGCAATAAAAAAATTACTTTAGTATTCACATTTTAAAATGGACCTAATAGTGCACTTATGTAGGATTCTTGTTTTGTTTCTGAAGAATTGATCACCTCAGGAGAGATGAGATCATTGGCATCACTGAAGCCACAGTTTGGATTTAAATCACTGAAATGTACAGTGAAATTTACATACACACTGGTCTTAAGAATAATGACCTGTACAGTACTCAGGTAAAACAATTTCAGAGGCAATTCCAAAAATGTAAAATTTTCCGTAATGTTTCATTACCTTTGTAAATGTGATTCAGTAGGTTATGGCAAAGAAGCAAAATATTTTGAAGCTTATGCTATTTACCTTCAGGATTAAACAAGATAAACGGCTTAACAGTGTTCCCATTTGCACAAGTCACAGTATTTTTAAACCTGCTGCTTGTAATTCTGGGTTGTTTATCAGGAATACTGTTAACCTATATGTCTTTTGGACGCTCGTTTCTGATGCATCTCAGTATAATTCTCAAAACAAAAAATGTTTGATTAATAAGCCAAGAAATAGCTTTAAAATGTGTTTTGTCAGAAGGTTGCCTTTGGTTATTAAGCATAGTCTTTTTTTTTTTTTTCCCCTTGTGGGTTGCACAGAAGAAACAACATAATGGTGTACAGTAATTAGTTTCTTCAGTAGTTATATGCCTTTCCTCTTGAATTATGCAATTTTAGTATTTTAGAAGGAATACAAAGTAGATTATAAATTGTGAAGATATGGATTTGATATGCTTTGATAGTCAGCTTAGTGACTAATACTTAGTATTTTATAATGTGTTTGAGTATACTTTGTGCATAAAATAAAGTGTTCATTGCTGTTAATTAAGTGTTATGAACTTGCTTTCTTTAAAAGGGATTTTTTAAAAATTGTTCCTAGTGGTCTTAGATAGTAGGAGTTTTGGCTTCCTGGTATTTGTGAGTATTTCTGGTAGTGGAAGAGGTAGACATTAGTTGAAGGATTTAAGTCATTAGTTGTTTGTCACTGTTAAAAGTTAATTTGGGCATGAATGGATAGCTTTCACCTCTTTTCACCTCTAGCTGCATCTTAGCAAAATACCTATATTCTTCTTAATCATCTGTTTCTAGCTGTGGGTAGATAAAACCTGAAATTTTTTTCAGTAAATAAATTATTTTCATCTAAAATATGAATAATGCCAGATTGACTGATTAGTGTTGTGCCTTTTTTAAAAATGCCTATCTCTGTAACCAGTAGAGAGAAATAGGTTCAGAGGGTAATCCAAAGATCTTAATACAGAGCTACCTCTCTTTCCACATTTACCTTGGAGGGAGCCCATCAGAACCATTGGTTTTGTATTACAGCATTACAGTTTGAGTTGAATTAAGCATTTATTTCCAAATTATTTCTGTTGCATCAGTAAACTGAAGAGATGTCCTCACCTGTCTGCATTACAAAGTTGATGGTGTAGAAGGAAGAGAGAGACTGGCTAAAGGATGGAGCCAAGCATTTTCTTGCTGGTGGTGGGAAACTGTAAAGTGTCTCCAGCACTGGTGTGAAACGTTCTCTTTAGTGCCTCAGGTGCCTAAGGATGATGAGTGTCAATTCCCTCCCTCTTCCACCTCCCCCATTTATGCATTTAGGTCTTTCAATATGTAAGCAGTAAAACCTGCAGATTTTTCTTTATTCATCACTCCTGCTTGCAAGTGTTTAGCATTTTAAAATTCTAGTCATGTGAGTAGTAGTGATAGTTTTAATATTGAAGTAGGTTCCTGAATGAACTGTATTCATTTTATGTCTTCTGGCAATTTCAGAAACTAGGATTGCAAGGACAAATAAAAATGATCTGGTTTTTTGTAGTAGGAGAACCTTGTTCTTTTAATACGTGTGCTCTGTGATAAAGTAAGACAAGTGAAGATTTGAACGTATCTTACACCTGCAGTTGATGTTCATTCTTGGCTTTTTGATACTATACTGAATTAAGTTAATGGTAAATTTACATCTTTACATGACTGGTTCTTCATATCTGCTTTTTGTAACTGGAATTATATCTTAGTTCAGAGTTTGTTGTTTATTTTGTTTTTTTACTTGAAAGAAAAGATGTGAAATCTTTCTACTTAAACTTTAAGGATTATTTCCTTAGATTGGTTGGCATTATTTGCCAAGTTTTCCTTGGATTGATTATTTGCCAAGTTCTATGCTAGTTTAGATAACTTGTTGAAGATATTTCAAAATATAACTGTGGCAGGTTTTGTGTAGTGACATTAGTCACTAAAAGTAGTGCATGAAAAGTAGTGCATCAGTAGCTAAAAAAGTATGTAGGGGATGGATTATGTCAATTTTTGGTTGTTTAATTTGAGGTTTCTTTAAGGTACTGATCTTAAGGGTGTAGGTGCTGAGGGTGCTTTGAAAATCAGCCTTAGTGGAGCTGTCTGCAGAGATCTGTTAATAGAAATATTATCCTGACAGTGTCTGAAAACCTAGTGGCATAGATTCTAGTAAATATTTCTAAGAAAAACTACTGGAGAAGCAAAGACAGTGTATCAATAAAATACTGCTAAGCCACCTTTATACTAACAGAATGACCTAGCTTTTCCTGTTTCTATGGCTAGATATTATCTTGCTCTCAGTCTGTTTACACCAATGTAAATGAATCTAACCTGGATTATTTAATCTACATTAATGCTTTATATCTCAGTGTAGTTAATTAGACAGGGCTTCTTCCAGTCATATCTCATACAGAACTGACAATATGTAACCTCACTGCTTCCAGCCAGATCTGAAACACAGACTTGGAAAACAGCCCCGTTAACTGTCTTATATAGGGAATGTTTTCTCTTAACTACATTTGATATGCAAGGCTTCCAATAGTATGCTGTTAAAAAATCCCCCACAAAGGTCTTTGCCACTGAAGGAGGAAAAAAGCCTGAAATGTCTGATAAAGCACAGGAAGCAAAATTATTGACAGAGAAAATTCCTTTTCTGTATAGTCACTTTTATGAGAAGCCCACTCCCCAAAGGTAATATATTTAACTCTTAGTGGATCCTCATGACATAATAGTTGGGTTTTTTTTTCCCTCTTATAGTTAAAGGTTTGCAAGGGATAAAGAAAACTGCATAGGTTAATATTCTTCCAAAGTTTTTGTGGTGTTTTGCTCTGTTATTTGTGCTATGTTGTAGTTTATGTATGTTTGCCTCTCTGTGATCAATAGAGAAAAATAACATGTTCTATTTTGTGCAGAAGTGAGACATTTATGATGGTCTTTTCATCTTGTTTAACTCTTGTCAAAGCTCCTTCCACAGTGTGCACAAGCCTTGCTTTTTCTACTAGGTAGTAATAGTCCAGTTGGATTGACTTATTGTAGCTCTTTATTGGACAGTCTTGGAAGCTTTTTGATTAAATGGTCTGAAATACAGAAAAGCTGCATTGTTTTACAGCATGGAGATAGATCTTTATTTTTAATAATGTCCCTTCACCCTTTTTGGATGAGTAGCTCTGTTGTATTTTTGAACCAAACCTTAGGGTTAGCAGTGGTTTTGTTGGGTAGCAGAGGGTCGGAAAGTGTCAGAAATGGGAGAAGGAGTGCATAACTGGAACCAAAATAGAGCTTTTCAGATAGGGCATGATGTTCTGTGCTCTCGTCCAGAATAGGATATTATTGGAGCGTGTTCACTCAGGTTTTCCTTACTCTTTTCTGGGTTTTACTATGTATGTTGTGCAGAAATTTATTTACTTAAATAATTCCATGAGATTAGCTGTACAAATTTGTACTGTTGTAATAAAGATGGAAACTTGTAGCTTCTGATCAGGGAAAGCTATGTGTGAAAACAGTACAAGATTGCCCTGTCGAATTACTTAATTCTGTGTCATTTCAAAATGCAACTTAGGGACAGTCTATCTATTACATTGATTTTTTTTTTTTAAATGATGTGCTATCTAACTGTTAACTTCAAACAAGTAAAAGTAGGAAATATGATGTGTATTAAATGTTAATTAAATTAATTGAAAAGAGAAAGGCAGACATTCTGACCTTGTACAAAATAGAAAGTATTTAACATTCTGGTAAGCATTAGTATGCCTTTGTATGTTTTGCTTAAGGGGTCTGAAAGTAACTCCAATAAATGTGACCTATTTTTAGATTTTGGACGATTGAAAATCCCATTTATGATGTATTTGGAAGTGTTCTTACCTGAAAGGTTAAATGAAAGTTTCAGATATTTTCTTAGTGAAACTTCCATGTACATTGAGAGGAGGAGGTTTAAAATGTCAATTTTATGCCTGGGTGAAATCTGTATATAGCAAATGAGATGTAAAAAAAAGGCAACCACATATTCTTCACACATGCAAGAGCATGTTCTGTCAGCAGTTTCTGCAGTTACTTTTGTTGCACACTTCATGATTATTTAATGCATGTTGGACATGTTGTAAATGCATGTCTGGCATATCAGAATATGATTTATACTGTGTAAATCATAAATACTTCATTCAGTATTTTCACTGCTCATTACCCAGAATTGTCTAGCAGCACTTGAGAGAGTAAATGAATTCTCCTAAGACCTAAATGATGTAATCAGCAATATCTCCGTGTTTACATTCTCAGCTGCATGGACCACTTTTTGAAATTATCTGCTGCGCAAATAAAGAATATTAAAGTCTTTGTCATGCTAAAGTAGAATGTAATACAAGCACTAAATAAATTTAAAATACTGTTCTTTTCTGAAAGAAATTGCTGTCTCAAATTTAGATATCCAGTCTCAAAACAACAGTATTAATCATCTAGTTGGGTTAAAAAGAAAGTTGCTTTTAAATGACTTTCGGTTGTTATTCAAAGTTAATTGTTTATTTTAAAGGGGAAAGTGAACTTTCTTTGTGTGAAATGGTCAACAGTGGTAAAATTAACTTGAAGTGTAGCATGCGATGTACTGTTTAAAAAAATGATGCACCTTAATTTAGGATTGTTTAAAAAAATAGCAATGTCTTCTAGGTGTTTTTATTTATACGATCAGATCAACGTACATAATCTGAATTAAAACCATGGTTTGAGTCTTTTTCGCAAGACATCATGCCCTTCTAGGAGTACAGATATCTCCGAGTGACATTCCTGTCCTGGAGGGTGTGAGACTGACTGGGTCAGGGCATGGCAGGAATCCAGGCTCTTCATACAGCTCTACCATGGAGAGTGATGTGGGACCACCGTGGATTCCCTTCTGCTGCCTCTAGTGGGTGCAGTCTTTAATGATAAAACTAGCTTGCTGCTTTAAAGCTTGGAAAAGCGTCTTAAATTGTTGCTCTTAACCTTTTCTTTCACCTAGTGATGTCTGGTGAATTGTTGAGTTGTTGTTCCTGTCTCTATTCTCACTAGCTTGATCATTTGGTCTTCCTAGCTGGCAGACATACATTCAGTTAAAACTTAATGTTGGTGCCGATGTAAAGAGATGTCTAGGAAAGAGATTAGGTTGAGAATAGTGTGAGCTACAGGAGAATGAACATTCATTTGCAGGGTATTTGCCTGTTTGAGCTATACTAGTTTTAAGGATAAAGAAAAGTTGTGGTTTAAGAGTACAAAAGCTTTGAAGTAAATATGTATTTGCTGTTACCTCAAAATGTCTGTACTGACTAGGTTATGTATTGATATGGATGGGATCCCGTTGTGATTAAAAACTTTCTTAGTTAACTCTACTTGTCCATATAAAAGATAGCAAATCTGTGTTATTCTGACTTCTGGGTTTTGTTCATAAAGCTGTAATGTGAGGCACAAACAAAAATGTTGCCGATACTATAAAAACGGTTCTTGAACTGAGGATTTGTACCTGGTACTATCCCCCGCTATTCTACAGATACAGCATAAAAACCGATTCTAAGCCTGTTCTAGTGATGCTGGTAAATGTCTTTATATATAAAATCTGGATAGGGATGAGCATGTGTGTGTTTGTTAGTAGAAGACTGTTCTGAAGCTGAACCAGCTTGAGTAAATTCTTATTCCCCTGCTGCACTCTACATGAGGTTGAAAATAACTTGCTTTAGCCTTGTTCCCATATTGTGTTTTTTATCAATGTGATAGTCATAAGGGTAGCATAGTGATGGCTTTTCCATCACCTGATGGTCCAGGGACAGCTTTCCTGCCCTGCAGACTTCGAAGGACTCCCATGATAGGGGGATAACACACAGGGTGGTAAATACACCGTGCTTTTCTCTCTTAGTGGGAGCTTAACTTAATGGCATTTAGAAGAGTTCATGTTTAATCATCTCATTTTGTTACATGAGTTATTTGCTGCAAAGCTCTTTCCTGTATATGCTCATCGACCTAAGCACTTATGTGTCCAACTGCTGTTCATCACACCTATACATTCCAAAAAATGAGAAGTTTTCAATTTGTCTTCCAAGATGCTCTGCAAAGTGCATGTAGTGTACTACAAAAAAAGGGAGATCCTTAGGTCTTTTAGTTGTCCTGGTGATTAAATAAGGTAATTCTCATAGAGAATACTTTGGTCATAAATGAAGTGAAAACCTGGTCATTACAAGCCTTATTAATAAGAAACATTTATTCTACCCTTACACCTCATGCATAACCTCATCTTGTTTTAATAAATGTCAGCTAGTGTAATACATAATTAAACTGTTTCGAACCATTTCTCAATTATCATAATAAATTGTGAAATGAACAATGTCAATCATTTATGTAATTTCAAAACAAGCTGTTTTTTGGGCTTATTATGCTGTCTTAAGGAAATACATTCAATGAGAATTTTTGCTGGTGGTTTGTAAAACATGAACTGCACAAGAAATTAAGCTTCAGAAGTTTATTGAGCTGTAGCTAGAGTAATACTGTTTTGATAGTAGCAGACTCTGATCTCTATTCTTGCTTTTATTTTATGGTGAAGTACAAGAAGTTCAGCATGGTATTTACAACTGGATTTGCTTGTTACACCTGAGAATGGAAAGTTTAGCTTTAGGTGTCTTGCTAGTATGTATGACAGGCACTGTGTTTCAATTGTTTGCCACTTTTTTTTTTTTTTTTAATGTTCAATTTGCTCTGTATAACTGTGGAGAAAATATGGTAACATTTATTTAAGATATTTCAAGTGTTTATAAATCCTCAGGTTTGGCTTACAAAATTTTCTTGGTCTCTGCATATCCTAACTGCAGTGGGATGCCACATGTGTGTAGCTTTGTTTATTAATCATTGGATTGGGGGTTTTCATCTCAAAAGTCTTCTAACAAATGAAAGTTTACTGCTGCATTTTGATATTTACATCATCTTGCTGTGATACCCGTGAGTCTTTGTAAGATTTATTTTCTTTATATTGGAATTCTAATCAACTAAAAGTGTTTTCTGCTTGACTTTTGTATTTGTTTCTAACTGTCATATTTCAGTAGTAAGCAAAAGCTAATCTAGTGTGGAAAGAAGCAGGATACCTGGTTTGTGTAACTGCTGTAATAGATTTCCACAGCATACAGACTGGATGTGTAGCAATAATAGGCTTAAGAAGAGTTAGTCCCAACTTTACTTTGTAAATAAGATTTGAATATTTAAAATGCAAATTTAATAATAAATATATATTTCAAAACCAAATCAGTGGTAATTGTGTTAACTCTGTGGAGGGGAAATTCTTTGATAGAATTATAGAGGTTTTTATTTTAAAGTCTTGTTAGAGTGATAAAGAAGTGCAGAAGATGAATATGAGGGGAAAGGGCAGCTCATATAGATCAGTCAGTCTTATTCCTAGGGCATCCTGACTCTGTGTGTGTCGCTGACATTCAGCATGTGAACTCTGCCATTTTTTTTCTTCTGATGTCTAATTTGAGACAAGTAGCTAATTTAAATTTTTTTTTTTAATCCAAAGCTAAAGTTTCTTTTAGCAGATTATCAGGTAGTTGTATGTTCAGTTACTTTACCTCAGAAGTTAGCTATGTGATTTTGTTAATTGTTCCTTGTTGAAGGGGGAAATTGCTCTGCAGGCGTAGGTTCATCAGCCTCAGTATAAATGTATCTGCATGAGTGCTGTCCTCTACATGCATCTGATATCAGCAGATAGGTTTGCAGGTTCTGTATTTTTTTGCCTAGTCTCTCATACTTAATGAAGTTCTTCAAGTCTGTTACAGGTACAGATTAATTCTTGGGAAGGTAATTGATCTGTACCCACAGAATTTATGTTGTATGTAGGAATCATACTATCTTTGTTATAAGGACCTGATTAAAGTTCATGGAAGCATATAATGGCGAATTAGGTGTTGGGAAAAGAGGTCCCTCTATGCTCGGTTTGTTTCAGATTTGCTTTGGTGATGTTTGACTGTCTTTGCTTTTATGCTGTCAAAATGTCAGTTTTTGGATCTTTCCCAATGTGTTTATTCAAGTGATAGGAAACAGAAGGAAAGGGAACTAATTGGGATGAGTCTAGGAAACATGCTCTGAAGACACATACAGCATTTGTGCTTTCTTATCCAGATTTCCAGCATGTGAGATGTGTGATGGCAGAGGCATGGTTGACAATGTAGTTACAGCTCATGGGGAGTCCAAAATGTATTTTCATCCCTACTGCCACTAAAGCAAAGTGTGTGTATTTCTCCTTAATGAGGTTCTCTCAAATTCTTGCTTTATAAGAGGAGCGTGTCTTGTTAGTTCATGAGTAATGGCTACATCCTACTCTCTTTTGTCAGCAGAGGGTAGGATTTCCTCCTACACCCAGGGAAAAAAGAGAAAATTAGAAAGTGGTGGAAGCTAATATCAAAATAAATGTGAGAAGAAATAGGCCAGATTAATTACTGATATTCTGTAAGACAGCAGTTCTTTCTTTAGGTGAGAAAATTACTCTTTTCTTGGTAGTGGTATCTTCAGGGGGCCAGGCAACACCTGTGTTTCCAGGCAGAGGGTACTTGCATGTATTGATGTTAAACATTTGATTAAGGCAAAATGGAAAGCTACCTGCAGTTCTGAAGCACCTGATACCTCGGTTGCTTGATTGCAAGATGCTAAGGCACTTAAAAACACAGTAAAATCCTAAACTGTGAAAGCTTGTAATTCTATTTGTGCCTCAGCATAATTGTGAAGGCAGAATAGGTGGCAACAATTTAAACAAAAGCATGAGAGGAAATAGTTTGTGGTGGATTGTATATATTTTTCATTATCTTCTGTGTACTGCAGTCACTGCAGCAATGATACCTGAGCTGGCTATAGAGTAATTGGTATGCACATTGCTACTGGCAGAAATCTTTCATGGGAAGTGGTTGCAGAAAATGTTATAAAACTTTCTGTGAAGTCTTACCAGTCATCTCCCTCCACGACTTGAAGTTTTTTATTCCCTTCAGGTTAAAAACCTTTCACTTTTCAGTGTTCCATTTAACTTCAATGTTTGGAGACCAGAGTAAATTTTTTTTTCAACAATTAATCTGTTTCATGATCTGTGGCAGTAAGTGGTCAGTAAATGTTTATTTCCCCATCACCCCAACAATTTATTATACAATTTGTAATAAAGTCTAAATAAACGTAATAAAAATAGTCCATGTCATACTGAAGTTGCTGAGGCTGTGCAAAACAAGAGGTTGTTTGAAAATTATGTATTTTGTTGGATTGTCATCACCTGCTATCATATTACAAGTTTTCAAATCTAAAATGAAAGTATTCGACTGTCCTGAATTATGCAGTATCAAAATGTTACATGGGAATAATATTTGACAATCCTTTTGATACACCTTCCTCTCCACTGCTACTATGCTAGTAGAGTTTTATTCTTCTGAGGGTATACAGCTTAGAACATCCTTATTAGGAAAGTGTATGAGCTTAAGTGGTCACAATCTCCATTTGAATTGTTGGTAAGAGTTATGTTAGAAAACAGGTGGAGTGGCATTGCTGACACTTTATTCTACTGATTGAGAAAATTGCTTACAACTTCTTTCCCGTAAACCAAGCCTTTCTCCCCTTCCGCCCCCAGTCTGGAAAGCCAGTAATAGGTTTTCAGGAAGCCTTTTTTTCCCTTTTTCTTCTTTATTTATTTGTTAGCTTGGTTATTTTGTTTTTTTCTAGACAACAGTGTCCACAAGTGTAACGACTTCTAGCTTTAGTTGATTTTCATGTTGGTAGTCTAGTGGCAAGTTTATATAGAAAAGACAAATAATACCAAAAATAGAGAGGAAAGAAAAAGTACTGGGTTTTGGGTTTTTTTGTATTTATTTAGATTTAGAAAACTCCTCATATTTTTAAGGTGAAATATTAACACATTTCTGTTGATTTTCCAGTCTATATGATATAGTTATTGGTTCTTGGAAATCACTACTAGGGATGAATATTTTGATGGTTGATAAGTTGATTCAGTATTTCAGAATTGCTAAGTTACAATTTGCTAGGTTTGCAAGTTGCAGATTTTCACCAGAAAAACTAAATCATATGTGATCTTTATTTTTCAAAATAATTTGATTGTGTATATCTTTGCGATGATCTCCGTTAATTTCTTCAGCTCTTCTTTACAATAGCTTACTTGACTCAAGTGTGGGAACTTCAGAAAAATGGTATGATTTCTTATGTGTCTTCTATGTATCCTGAAAAGGGCAAGATTTCCTACATAAGTCACTTAGCATCTCTCAGCATTAAAAATAGATCTGTGAAATTCTTCCCATTTTTTGGCAATTTTTCATTTGTAATTGTGCTATTTTGGTTACTTTTATTTCTAAAAAAATTTATAGCTGATATTTAAACAAACTAGGCTAGCATGACAGTGGGAATTTTTCAAATCAAAGCTAAAAGGGGGAAAAAAAATGCTAAAAATACTTGTCAAGATTTAAGCGTTGCAGAGAGAGTAGTTAGTTTCTGATGCTTTCAGTAAGAGCCTCTCACAGATTAGTGTTTTGTTCTGTTTATTTCAAATCTTCATTGTGGCTTTGCTTATTTGACTACATCTATTTCTTTATATCCAGAAAGGTTACCTTCAGCAGTTCAGGAAAACTTAATCCCTCGCCTATCTAGTGCAATCAGAAATAAGCTTTGACACACAAGGAAGAGTAAGCTAAACAGCAGAAATGCATATTAAAGTACTCTTACATAAGGAGGGTATTTTTAAATTATGCTGGCTTAGTGGTGTGGATTTTGTAAAGGCACTCATGGTCTTGTAAACACATGCAGTTAAAAACAAGACTGTCTGATGCGTGAGAACTTTTCTGTAGAGATCATGGAGGGCTGACAGACTAAATCCATTGTCAATGTTCTTTCTCATTTTACTTGAAAGGTTGGAGGGCAATTCACTGCATTTTTTTGTTGTCGTTTTTACTTCACAGGCAGATTCAACTTGCATGCAATTTTCAAGAGCTTTCACAATTTCCTTTTTTGATGCTTTCATTAAAATAAGAAAAAAAGGAGAGAAAAAGATGAACACACAAAAGAGCTTCGCTACCTCTAAGGCATACTCAAGGTTCTGAAAATGCTTTTCTGAGCAGTGTCCATCATAATGGAATCCAGATCAGACTAGGAGTACCTAAAATGCATCTACTTTCTTCCATTGTTGTAATAGCAAGATGTGAACTTTAGCTGTGTCCTAGGCTGCATCCAAAGCAGTGTGGCCAGCAGGACAAGGAAGGGGATTCTGCCTCTGCTGTGCTCTGGTGAGACTTCCCTTGCAATGCTGCATCCAGCTCTGGGGTGCCCAGCACAAGAAGGACATGGACCTGCTGGAGAGAGTACAGAGGAGGGACACCAAGGTGATGAGAGGGATGGAGCACCTCTCCTATGAAGAAAGGCTGAGAGAATTGGGATTGTTCAGTCTGGAGAAGCGAAGGCTTAGGGTGACCTAATTGCAGCCTTCCAGTACCTGAAGGAAGACGATAAGAAAGATGGAGAGATATTTCCATGGGCGTGTAGTGACAGGTCAAGGGAGAATGGATTAAAATTGAGATGAGTTTTAGATGAGATAATGAGATGAAATTCTTTACTGTGACGGTGGTGAGGTACTAGAACAGGTTGCCCAGAACAGCTGTGAATGTCCCATTCCTGGAAGTGTTCAAGGTCAGGCTTGATGGGGCTTTAAGCAACCTGGTCTAGTGAAAGGTGTCCCTTCCTTTGGCAGAGGAGTTGAAACTAGATAATTATAAGGTCTTTTCCAACTCAAACCATTCTAAGATTCATAGAACTGTAGAATGACCTGTTCTAAATATGATTCCAAATATGGCTTTAATATTTGTTGATGCTATTAAAAAAGATAAAATAATCATAGATTAGATAATGGGATAAAAGATGGAAGAAATGAATTCTAAAAGAACATTTATATTTTAGGCTTTGATGACAGCTGAATTTGTAGCTAGGTAAGCAATCCTGAAAACCGTCCGGAAAAATAGGTATGTTTTGTAGTGTTGACTTATTGACCACTTTATACTGTTCTGTGTTTGATTTTGATTCGTAGCTTCTGAACATGTTTTATGTTGCAGTTCCTTGAAAACTTTCATCCTGTTAAATCCCACTTTGTCTACTGGATGACTTAAATGATCCCTACAGGGAGCTTAGGTATTGATACATATATTTATCCAGAGCAAATCCTTCTTTGAAGATTAGTTTGTAGATACATTGTTTACATTATTTTCTTTCCAGAAGTACTGTTTTTGATTGCATACTTTTCAACAGTGGGCATGCAAGTACAGTGAATTTTTTTTCATATTAATACTTTTCTTGTTAAATGTATCCATTTATGGCAAAATGGTGAGACTGTCCACTTCCAGGGATCAAGTAGTTGTTTAATGTGTCTATACTACTATAAATTTTTTTCCATCTCTTGTTTGGCCATACCTGCTCTTATATATTATGATCAAATACTGCAAATGTTTCAGGTAACGGTACCTTCAGTAATAATGCTCTTATTTCCAAGGGGTCTTGTTTTTCCTTTGCTGAAGTTAAAATAGTTTTAAAAAATGTGAAGCATTGAGAAAATAAACAGAAAAATCATCAGTGATGGCCATACAGCCCTTTGCTGTAGTGTATTACTTTTCATAGTCAAGAAGAATCGATCTTGCTTCCAAGAAATCAATTCCAGTATTAACATGTATGCTTAAGCAGTGTGCTATTGTACAACTGTTCATGTAGTCAATATCATATTTTATGGATTCGAACAGAAATTCCTTGCAGGTTAGTAGCTTATTGTATCAGAAATTTTAGTTGTAGTTGCTTCAAAACCAGATACAAGTATGCATTGTGACAATGCTGAAATTATGTAAAATATCAATCGTTCCTCTCAAATTGGCTGAGTCATATATTTCTCTCAGCTTTTTTTGTTATTTCAAATTTAAGGAACTGTTTTGCAGCATACAAGACAATTAGAAATAATAACACACTTCAGTTTTTTTACTTTGCATAATTTCTACTGGATGAAATTTAAGTTGGCCATCTAAGGTGAAGGACTGGACACAGATGGCAGAGTAATGGCTAGCTAGCGATCTTCATAGTTTAAAAGAGTACTTTAATTTTACAGGCAAGGAAGTCTAATTTTAAAAACAGACTAGATGAATTTTTTAGAGCAAGCATTTTAAGAGCAAAAGAATACATGATATTAAAACTGAGTAACTTTCAAGTACTATACCTTTGCTTTAAAATATATCTGATTTACCAGTAAATTTATTTGCAGTATACATTGAAAATTTTACCTAGACAGTGTAAGTAAGAGGTCTACATGCTTCTGTGTATCTTACTGTGTTAGAGATGGCTTTTGGTTTTGTAATGGCATCCTCATAAATCACAGCTCTATCTTTTGCTGTTTCTGAAAAGGAAAAAAATTGTTGTTGGTTCACCTGCAGGAGATGAGTTACAATTCTGTTAAAAAACTGTTTTGAATATTACCTTATTTCTGAATAAAACAAAATTCCTTTTGATAGGGTTTTGAAGACTTTTGATAAATCTTTTTAGACTTTATTCTTTACTTCAGTTTCTCATGGCCTGACTTCTTGTTTCATCACACTTTTGGGCTTTCCACCGTTTTTGAAGATGGAATAAATGAAGAGCTTACCAAACTGGAGCTTGCATAATATATTTGTGTCTCTGAGGAATGAGATCGATTTCTGTGGTATCAGTAGTCTTCATTCCTTTGACTAAATATTCAAATGATTTTTAGAAGATAGTAACACTGCATTGACTTAAGGCTTCCTGTGCACAGTAAAGGAAACCAGAGATCTTTGTACTGGAAGAAGTACTGCAGATCTTTTGTGCCATTCCCTTTTAAAGATTAATACCTGACATAGGCACTTACAGGTTCACTAATTAGATGAGACAAATCATTTACATACTTTTCAATAGGTTGAGAATACATTATCACTTTTATTCTTTCTTGCATTATTTTTATAGGAAGACTTGACAACTATGAACTAGCCCAAACTTTGTCCTTCAGTCTTTTGTGTCCTTCTTAGGAGTGACTTCTCAATGAACAACCCCTTGAGGCTAGACACTTCATAGAGATCTGACTAATTTTGTAAACTTAAATAAAAAGCAAAAATGACACTGAGTAAAGAGGAGAATTGTGTTTTGACTGAAAAATTCTTGTTCCTATCCAAGACAGAGGCTTAGCTTCAAGATGGCCTTGGTTCTTAAACTTAGAAGTGGTTCTTGAACTTTTTTTTTCTTGAAAACATGAAAAACATTTTCTTAAGAAATGGGAAAGTGAAAATTTGGAAAACAGAAGATTTCATATTTTACTATAAAATGTCATGAGCTGATGGAAACTTTTGAAAAGTTCAATTCACAAATTAAATTTAAAGCAAGGCTTTTAGTCTGAAGCATGTTAGATTGGCCTAATAGTTCTTAGGGACATTGATGAGAGTTTTAATGTCTTCAGTTAACGCAATGCGATTTGCCCAGCTAGCTCTTTCGGCTCTCGAAGCCGCACGTTGGGCGCCAGATAATGCAATGCGATTTGCCCAGCTAGCTCTTTCGGTGGTTATTCTCCACCCGGTCGCGCACCGCGTCACGAGTGGGCAACTTCAGGAGAGGCTTAGGTAGCTCAGTCCTGGATGCTGCTAAGGCTGTCCAGCGNCCTCTCCACCCCACTTCCTGTGACGGGGGTTTTTATCCTGTGTCCAGGGAGGAGGGGAGACACAGAGCATCCACCTATCCCTGAGGGAACCTGGGCGGGACAAAGGGGGTAATGGGACAGGACTGGACCTGGGGAAGGACTGACACAGAAGGGTCTGGAATAGGGGAAGGGAACTGACCATATAGGGGGGGACAAGAGACTGGGGTTTAGGTGATTGACCTGTACTGAGGGGAATTCCAGGATGGGACCAACTCAGGGAAACAGGGGACAGCAGAGACATACCATAAACTGGCATGAGATACAGTACAAATTACAAAAGGTACAAAATACAGCAAATAGGCTGAGAACTTGCACTGCAACATTCAGTGGGAGAGTAATTAAGTCAACAATAGAAATAAAAAAGAGGAGACATTTTACTCAATGGTGGAAAAAAATTAAAAAATCTTTAAAATAAGAATGTTAACTCACAAGTGGACTTCTTGCAAATCCTTGTTTCTTTGATGTGTGAAATAAGGCTGCTTAGGGAGCCATAGGGTTTTGTGGTTGCTGTTTTACTCTGGAAAGCTGTCAGTACAGCTCTTTCTTTGTGGGCTCCTGTACCTCAGCTCACAACTGCACTTTCAGCAATAGTGGATTTGTTCATTACTCTCCCTGCACAATCCCCCATCCGTGCAACCTTCATCCAGATCAAGTGTAAGCAAATAATAACACTTCTGTTGACTTGATCAGAACATGCAACAATGTTGCTTTTCAGCTTTGTGGTGGCTGTGGTAGCACAGTTGATCCGCTGTTCAGCGTAGGTTTGAAACAGTTACAGTGTTTTCAACTAATTCCTACCAGAAACCTGGAGAACTCTGATGCTATGCATCATCTGAATGTGTGGGCTTTTGATCTAGTAATTAGGCAACCTAATAACCAGTTTACTATCTTGAAATGTAGATCAAATCTCTGTCATATTCCCTCTTTACTGGGGAGAGAACTTGTTGCATACAGCTTACTCTAGTCCTTTCTGTCACTTGCTTTTCAATACCTTGTGAGTCTTTTCTCTACTTCAATTTATTCTCACTTGTCATTTCAGTTTATGTCTGGCTGTCGTTCATTGCCTGTGGCAGTTCTTTATTCAAACTTCATTCTCCAGTGCTCTAGTTGCTTTATCATGGAAGCATCAATATATGTTTAGCTTTAGAACTTGGTTTATTGCAGTTTTTTAAATTGGAGATTTCCGAGGAACTTTCCTATCAAGAACAAATTTGTATGTACTGCTTCACAGTCTCTTTTAGTAAATGTTTAAATATTGGTATAATACTAACAATGAAAATAGGTGATTTTTTTTTTCTTTTCGCTAAGACTGAATAGTGATAGGACGTAATTTCTCTTCAGCAGCTTATATGCTGTAAAGGAATTGAAGACTGGTAAGCTGAAGAGACAATTGAAGTAGCTTTTCTATAAATTATAATGTGTACAGCAAAATACAGGTTGAACTGCTAAAGTGAACATCACGATGAGATTAGGATTGATTTTAGATCATTATAATTTGTGCAGTTCTTTTTTGTTTACTTGGTTAATTGCCACCTTCGAAGATTTTTGTTTGAGATTTTGGTCAGTTTCTTTTGGTTGGTTGGTTTCAGTAACAGTATACTAAGATAATATATATTTTTGCCTGTTATTTCTCTGAATATTGAATTTTTTTTTTTTTTTTTAGCAAGCCCTGTTAAATTTAGCAAAACTGGTCTTGATTCTTGGGAACCATCTTCACTTTCCTTGAGTATGTTTTGGTTTTTTTGTGTGTAGCAAAGGTGACTGTGCTACTGCAGTTCATCACACCGAAGGAACTTTATGCCTGCCACATGTGCTGCCATCGTCAAGTGTCTCCTCCTTCTCTTTTCTTAATGAAGCTAATGAATTCAGACGGGAAATAACTTCATAACCAAATAACAATTCGTGTATATTTTATCTTTATTCATGATAAACAGCTTCATTTTGGACCCTGCTTCCCACAGTAGAGATAGCTAAGTTGTGAAGATCCAAAGCTCTCTTGATTCTGCAGGATCATAGAATGGTTTGGGTTGGAAGGGACCAGATTGCTCAGGGCCCCATCTCGCCTGGCTTTGAACGCTTCCAGAGGTAGTCCACAAGTTCTCTGAACAACCAGTTCCAGTGCCTCACCACCCTTATAGTAAAGAATTTTTTCAGAATGTTTTATCTAAATCTACCCTCCTTCAGCTATAAGGTCGTTCCCCCTTGTCCTATAAATACATGCCAGTGTTAGGACCCTCTCCAGCTCTCTTGTAGGCCCCTTTAAGTACTGGAAGGTGCTAAAAGGCCTCTCTAGAGCTTTCTCTCAGCCTTTCCTTGGAGGAGAGGTGTTCCAGCCCTCTGGTCATCTTGGTGACCCTCCACTGGACTTGTTCCAGTAGGTCCGCATCTTCCTTGTGGTAGGGGCCTCAGAGTTGTATGCAGCACTCTGCTCTCACCAGAGCAGAGTGGGAGAATCCCTTGCCTTGCCTTGCTGGCCACTCTGGGCTGCAAGAGCACATTGAGAAGACTTATTGAGCCTCTCATTCACCCACACCCTCAAGCCCTTCTCATCATAGCTGCTCTCAAATAAACTTTTCAGAATTTCTGAAAGGATTTGTATAAACATTCATTATCTTACTGCATTGTGGCATTGTTTTCGTTCTGTGGTGAATTCTATTTACAACTGAATTAAAAAACCTAAAAGTTGATGTCTTACAATCTGTAGTCACCATAGCATCATAGTGAAAGAAGAATCTGAACTGTAGAGACAATAACAATCATTCTGAAGAGCTAGAAACTCCCTAGATTAGATCTAAAGCTTATTTAAATACCCTGATAAAAATCCCTTCAAGAATTGTTCCTTATAACCGGTGCTAGGGATGTATTGGATTCAGAGATGGACCTTGGAGAAACACTATTTTAAATTTCAGCAGCAGTGTGGAATAAAAGATACAAATATCCCAATAAACTTAGAGCAGTGAGATTGTCCCAACTGTTTGAAATGACAATAATAGTAATTTTTAAAGAGAATCCATGAGATTAATCCAGACAAATGATATCTGACTGTAGTTTTTAAGTTAAATTTCTCAATTTAATACTTTTAAAGTAACAAGATCTGGAAATAGAACCTCAGATTTGTGCTCAATTCCAGTAAATTTGGTCAAAGGGTATGGCTTGTTCCAGTGAGTCATTCTGATGCAAGAAATGGTAAGGCCTAGAGGATTACTGTTAGAGATAGTACCTATATAACATGAACCATGTTGGGAAGAAAAATAGGAGTTCATTTTGCTGTATGAATATACAATACACTTTTGGTGGCATATTGGTTGGACTGCAATCCAACAGTTTATTTCATTTTATTAAAATCAGAAATGGTAGAAAGAAGAGTGCATGTCAGCAGCTCAACAGAAGGAAGCATGTAGAAGAAGGTCAGTGGAAAGAAAAAGGCAGTCTTTTATTTCCCTATTGCATGGTTGCTATGACCCGGCCTTACTTAAAACCACTATTTCTTTGTAACTAGCTAAGTTTGCTTAGTGTTACCAAGCTCAAGCATAAAATTTTCTAATTGTAAATGTATATCTTGTTTCTCTGTGAAGCAAACCTATAGTTTACTTCAGTAAACGATAGTAGTGCCTCTGCTAATGGAAGCCTCTGCCATTCTAGTTTACCATTCAGCTGATGAGATATTTCATTCTCAAGTCTTGTTATAAAAGTGTATTAAAAAGATAGAGTTCAGGGAGATAAAAATTAAGGCTCACTTCATGGCAGCAGTCTGGCAGATTTTTATTCTTAAGTTTTCATCAGAATGTAAGAGTGAAGTAATTGCATAACTAGAATCTTAAAGATTTGGGGGATTTTTAGTTAAGAAACCTTCTTTAAGAGCAAGTGTAGTTAGTTTTTTGTAATAAAAACACTCAGCTTGTTTTATTTACTTTAAAGATAGATGTGGTTTCTAGGTGTTGTGCTCAAACTGTATTCAAGATGCACAGCTTAAATTTCAGTGTGGTAGTACCTAATTAGTTTATGCCTTACTCATGAGACAGATGGTTGGTCCTTTTGAAGGCCTTTACTTGGGTTCCCTTTTAAT
Organism: Polioptila caerulea; assembly: GCA_013397295.1. Classification (NCBI taxonomy): domain Eukaryota; kingdom Metazoa; phylum Chordata; class Aves; order Passeriformes; family Certhiidae; genus Polioptila; species Polioptila caerulea. Next base: position 225,547 of record VYXF01001380.1, read on the forward strand.
ACATAGAAATGTAGACTAATTTTAAAGAAAAAGAAGCTATAAATCTGAATTACGAGTACTACAAGTGAAAACTAGAAGCTTCTTGGACTGTTTAATTTCAAGGTTATGGGCACTAGTTACCAAAAGGAAATAAACTGCAGTGGGGAGATTTCTGGTTACTCTTCAGCATCTTTTGGTGTGTTGAAAGGCAGCATACCTGGGTGGTAATGCAAATACAAGCTTCCCTTAGAATGCATGTAATATTATTTTAAAGAATATTTTGGCAAAAATATTTTGGCAAGAATATTTTTGGCAAAAGGATACTGTTTTCCAAGGCTGTTGAAGTGTGTAATTCAAGATCAGCTCAAGTATTTGACATAGAAACAGTAGTTTGGTGAAAGAGTAGCATGTTCTAAACTTGTAAAGAAACGGGCCTTCTGTTATATCAGTCAAAACATGATCTTCTGCTCTGTGAGATGACAGATGACATCAGTTGTACTTTGTATATTGAGGGTAAATACTGTAAATTTAAGGGTTGAATACCAGGGGAAAAAAATCAACAAGGGTGTTCCAAAGGAGGCTAAGGAGTAAAGAACCAAGTAGATTAAAAAAAAAAATACTGAGGTAAACATCTGTTGCTCTTAAACTTGGCTTATTAGTTTTAAATGTTAGTGCTGCTTTAGCATAGGTTGTCTTTGTGTCTCTTCATCCCAGCACATAGATTCCAGAAAGAAGAAAAGCGTTATGGGAACAAAGTTGCTGAAGGAATGTAGTAGGAGAGAGAGGACAGTATCGGCCCATTGTAGAGGGATAGTGCCCTAAATTGTCCTTGAGCCTGTTGTGATAGGACAACAGGAAATGGTTTTAAACTAAAAGTAAATTCAGACTAGATAAAAGGAGGAATTTTTATGCTGAGAGTGGTTAAATGCTGGAGCAGTTTGCCTGGGAGGGGGTAGATGCTCCATCCTTGGAAATGCACAGTCAGGTTGGTCAGGGCTCTGAGCAGATTGGTCTAGTTGAAGATATCTTTGTTTATTGCAGGGATGTTAGACTGGGTGACCTTTGAGGGTCTCTTCCAACCCAAGCCATTCTGTTATTCTTGCTCATCTGGACTAGTTTTAGAGTTTTGTCATCAGGTGATATTATATTCTGGTTCTTTTTTTCTCCCTTGGAGTTTTATAGCAAAACTGCTTCATTACTTCTCCAAGTGAAAAACTTCCTTTCAGTACTGATCTTTATTAGAGCATAATATTATATGATGCTGAAGTAAGATTCTGTAGGGAATTTGAGTCTATGTAGAAGGAAAAATTTAAATTTACCTTTTCATAAAACATTTTCTGTTGGTGAGACGAATCAGAGTTTGGAAGCTTTATCCAGATCATTGACAGTAATAGCAGTATCAGCCTCTGCAATGTAATTAACGCCCAGAATGGAAAGTAGTTTGCTGTGCAAGGGTTTGGCTCACTGTTTGTCCTTGCCAGGATGAGACTTTGTAAGCATTAGGCTCTAACAGCAGAAGAATGGAAGTGTTTATAGTTTGGAAGGAATAATTTTGAAGATAAATATAAAATTTCACTTCTTTCTTCTGCCTGAGAAACAAGAGGACAAATGTGTGTGCCCAGCACACATATATATTTGGAAACAGTGTTCTGTACATCCTGTTTGTCTTTAACTGTTTCTTTATAGAAATTTTGTAGTAAAATATCCATCTGTCCTTACTCTGCCTTTAAAATGTAGCTTGCAGAAGGATCCTACAGAAATTCTGCTTTTGTTGATGGTATCAGTGTTGCTTGCTTGGCATTAGTCACAGTTATTTTACCTTTTTATAATTCTATTAAAAATAAATTTGAAGACTACATGTCCTTCAGGTTGTGTTTCCTAATTATTCATGTCCAATTCAATATTATTGACTGGCATTATTACTTGTTGCTTTCCAAGGTTTCCCATATACTAATGCTGTCTTACTGGTCTGACATTCACTTGCAGATAAACAGTTTTCTTTTTAGTGTTTGTTGTTTGTCTCCCCTACTGAGTCAAGATGAAGTATTGTCACTGACTCAGTTCTATATAACCTTTTGTTGTTGTTTCTTAATCTTTCTCTGGTCTCTGTTCAAGGTTCAGAAAACTTGCTTGGATACCTTCAGGGAAAGAATTGTTCATACTAAAAGGAGGTAATGTGAAGTTTGAGTAAGCGTCCTTTGATGTGTTAGACTGTTTGCTCAGTCTGGAAGGGGAGTGGCCTGTCAAACTGATTAACTGGAGTCGCGTAGATTACATAGTGGTAATTTCATTGTTCTGCTTAGTTTAAGAATCTGGGAACCTTTGTCTGGACAGCCTAAGTTACTTGAAGGAAGAGCAATATGTAAGATTGTGTGTATGCTCATAAGATGTGCAGGGAGGAATGATCTGCTCAGGCAAAGAAAAGGAACATCAACTGATACCGAAAGATCTTTAGTCTTCATACCTGTTAGTCTCCATGTAGGGTTCTTGTTCTTGAGCCTGCAGTGACAGTTCTGACAGCTTGATGTGTGGCAGTTGCCTTATTTTGTGTGTTTAAATAAAACTGTACCTTTTTTTTTCCTTTTCCCTGGCTTCTTGAACCCTGAAAAATACCTGTTGTTAGGCTGTCACCTGTTGAGACTTAATTTGGAAGCAAGATGTTGGTGCAGGAGTAAGACAGAAGAGTCATCTGCATGTAGTTATTGTGGTGGGAATTGTAGTGGCCAGAACCTGTTGCAGTGGAAGAAGGCACTTGTCCTGGTTTAGCACTTGTGCTTTACTTTATTTCCTATCCATTTGTTATTTTCCCCTGTCATCTTCCCTTAACAGCATTTGCTGTTGTCTTTTATTGTGTTCACAGATTGCTTTTATTTCAGATCCCAGGTTTTGTTTGGCTAAGCTAAATAGACTTTTGTCAAAACTGCAGTTTTTCAGGCTATTTTTCTGGTACACAACAGTTCTATTATAGTGCTCCCTGTAAGGACAGTCTTACCTTGGATTTGATGTGCACTAATGATCAGTACTCTACTTCTGTGGAGGTATTAAATTGGCTTTAGTAGCCTCATGCTTTCCTCTCTGCCTGGTAGGGCACACTGCCTTGTTGCCAACACAGCTATTTGCAAAGCTGCTTGGCAAAACATATGTTAAAACTCTCTTTCTTTCCCAGGTTGTCAGCTAAATAATCATTTGCATTAGGACTAGTGTCTTACGTGTTTAGTATCCTTGGCAATGAATACTGAAATGATCCATGTGTGCATATTTGATTGACCATTAAATGGCGGTATGAACACTTCAGACAGACATAGCAACATTTGTCTGAATGCTATAACAGAACAAATTGGTGCCATGCTGGGACAATCTTGACTTGCTATGTAGAAATTATTACAGCAGGAAAATCCTGTAATTCATCTACTTTTCAGAGATCTTCTGTTACTGAGGAATCTCTGAAGTTTTAGTGATGACAGGATTGGAGAAGGGAAGAAAAAAGTTATTTGTAAGTTTTAAAAAAATACTGAATCCGAGAAGTTTGTAAGTTTGGATAAAAGATGTTCATGAATTCAAACAAATTTTTGAACCATAGTTCAAAGATTATTTATTGCAAGAATGAGTTTATTTACTGCTCCTTTGGAATTACCTTTGAAATATATCAGTGGAGCTATTAAACTTACTCAGCCTGACTATAAGAAACTGTTTTAGGCTGTTCTTTCTGTCAGTAGTTGCTTTCTTAGTTGTTGCCAAGTTATTCTATCTCTTTGTTATTTCAGGAATAGTAGTTATACCATTGACAGTGTTTTTATCATCAGAAATTTTTAGAAGAACACAGAATACAGAAGAGACTAATAAATATTAGGCATTAAATGTCTCAAATGTGTCAGTTTTAGCCTACGATTTTTTTCCCTAGTGTCTTGTTTTGTGTCTCTATATAATGCCTTCAGCATATCAGATCTTCTATGTGGCATGTTACTTGTTAGAAAAAAAAAAATATATATGCCATCAGTACTGTAGAATGTGTTCTGTACCATGATGCTTATTGGTCTCTGAATTCACTAAGTGAAAACTCTTCTTGTGTTGCTGTATCTTTCTTCCTTAAGAAAAAAAATTTCAAAAACAAACTGTCCATTACTGTGAAAGAGCTTGTTTTTCCTGGCTTGGCTTGATTTTTTTTTTTTTTCGTCTTCTGCATGAACGTAGATGTGTAAGAGAAATGCATCCGAAGTTGTATATTTTTAAACCGTTCATAGCTCATATTATTCTTAGGCACAGAGCTGTACATACAGTAATTGTGGAAGGGTTTGATTTTACATTTACCTGATTGGTTTTACTGTCAGGACTTTCTGGGTTGTTTGATGGGGCTTTTTTGTGTTCACACTATACAGAATGTGTACAGATGTTCAAGTAATAAACCAAAAAGTTGACATTTGGAGGAAAAATTGTAAGCTAGAAAACTAATTTTTTATAACAGTCTTCATTTTGTGTGCAGTCTTAACAATTACAAAATTTTTTTTTCCTGGGATGAATTCTCACTTGGCTAATTTCCAGGCAGGCCACCGTTAAGTTTCCCCAAAACCTTCCCCAGTCCAGTTAATTTCTGTTCTAAGAGAAAAAGGCCAAACTGGTTTTTTTTCTTGCTTAGAAACTTATAGCCTTGTTCATTGTTCGTCCAAACAGGTGTGTCTTTAGTTTTTATCTCAAATTTATATTGCTCTGAAGTCTTCGTCTCTTAGTGCTTGATTCAAGAACATCGAAATAACTTGAAAGCTTTTCATTGCCTTGGGTCTCAGGCTGTAAATAAAACTTTTTTGTTAGCACAATAAGAAGCAAATGTTGAAGGCTCTGGTGTGGGAGTTCAGATGCTTAGAGGACAGGTGGTTCTGGGCTGATAGCTACTGAGTTGGGGAGAAGTTCTTTGATATGAGATTGTTTTATTTGGTGCCTGAACTGTGATGGAAAAAAACCAAAGCAGACTTGAAAACTGAGCCTTTTATTAACAAAATTGCTCAGGCTCAGAAAAGATTGCAGATGCTTTTCAGTCTTAGAACCAACACTGTCTTCTTGAACCTAGAAGGAATTTTCTGCTCAGTGTTCTTCCAAAGACTTGCTTTTTTGCAAGACTGAGAGAGATTGTCTCAGAAGTGATAGTGCAACATTATAAATCTATTGCTAAAATAATCTGAGTATTAGGGAGCAGCAAGCTTTGTGTGCACAACTCTTTTTTAAGAAAATTTTTGTCCTGAATGCTCTATTAAGGCTTTATGATTACTAAAAAAAAAAAAAAGCCCAAAAAATTACAGACATTGCTTTTGGTTTCCAGTGCTCATTACATATTTCGAGATCTGAAGTACTATGACTGTCTGGTAGTATTTATGCTACATCCCTGTATCCTTTTAGTTTTTGCCTTCCCCTTCAATAGAAAAGAGTTTTCCAGTTTATGGGTCTGACAGCAAGTGTAGAAGCTTTCCTAGTCAGCTCATTTGTTTTCTTGGCTTAAATGTCAGCCAATTTAACCAGACTCATACTGTGTTTTTTCACTTGGCAGTTGAGAGAACAGAGCCTGTGATAATTAACAGAGAGTTGCTAATCAGTATGACATATCTAATCTAGGGAGATCTATCAAATAGTACATCATTGATTTTGCTGTTTGATATTTCTTGGATCTGCATGGGAGTGAATAAATGTCTACATTTTAAGGAATGTAAATTTGCTGTTACCTAAGTGAAGATAAATAAGCATAGGATATGAAAAAAGGACTGCAAAATTTGATTTTGGTAAATTTGATTTTGGGTAAATTTGCCATTTTTCAGTGTTTTAAATTCTGTACCAGTAGTATAATTAAATATGCCTGTAGTAAGGTTCAATGTATTTTTTTACTTAAAAGATTAATTAGTAAAACCCCATAAACTCCTTGTGCTAATTTATGTCCTTCATTATTCTTTAAAGGCAAAGGGATTAGGAGGGGAGGTGTGAAGAAAAAGTATTCATAGGTAAAACTAAATTAGGACAGGGTAGTTTCTATATATTTCCTCTCTTTGGAGTGGTTCTTCCAGCTGATGACCTAGATCAGGAGCTGAATATAGATGCTCTCATTCATTTAGGGAGGAGCCTATTTGCATATATTAACTAGTAAAACTATCCTCACATAAGAAGTTAACCTTTTAAAATACCTTTATACCTCCAATTTTTAATAATTGTTTGGCTGGGAAAGTTTAGTTCCGTATTGAATTTTGTTCATAAAGGAAAAAGCTGTGAGGGTCCTTTTGCCCTTTTTGACCTGGGGAGGTCAGACTAAGCTGAGGTATTTGACTTCAGTTTTCTTTCACCAGTAACAAAGGCCTTGTTTTTCAGGTGTCGCTTATATCTGTACAATGTCGGTTCTTTGACCCAATGCAGCGTAAAGCTAGTAATTTTTTAAGCGGCTGTGCTCCTGACAAGAGAGTCTAATTCACCAGTCTCAAGTTGCTTCCGAAGGCCAAGAGTGGAAAAATGCAGTAGAATTTTTTTTTTCACTTATGTGAACAAATGTGAGTTGAGACAAATACAAAAAACAGATGCAATTACTAAAATTAAATGTTTGTAATCCATTTTTGTAGAGTAGAATTGTGATTGTAAGGAGGTACATTTGTACAATATGTGAATTTTATGAGTGTTGAAACTGGTGGTTTGTTATCTTGGATAAATTATCCATATATTTCTCGTCAGTGTAATTAATAGTTTGCTCTGTATTTGATGTGCAGTATACTGATGTCAATGGTTTTGTTTGTTTTTTAAATTCAGGTAGATTGAGAACAGTTTAACATAGTGGAAAGCTGGTTTTCTTTTTAGAGTAAGGGGATAATATCCTTGACAGATGTTTCCTATTTCTGTTTGTAATTAATACTGTTTGCAGCGCTCTTGAGTTTTTCAGGCCTCTCTTTCTGACACAAGGAGTTCGTATAGAGTGCTGTTACCTATTTTCTTTGATGTCTTGTGCCTGGGCTTTAGTTTACTAACCCATTGTTAAGGGCCATGCTGTTTCTCATGCTGTTAGGTAAGGTTTCTGATCCTCTCCTTTCCTCCCACTTCAGCTATTGTCTTAGAGGTGAGTTTTCCAGAACAAGAACTGCCTTTAGATAGTTGGAAAATGCCTACTGCCTTATAAAGCAGCCTGTAAAAACAGTCTGGTTGCAACTTCAGTGTCTGTCTAATTGGAAAAGTAATTTTAAAATGCTTAATCTCTATGTAGATGGCCCTCGATGCAATATAACTTAGGGAAACAGAAGAGTCAGTACTTAAACTGGTCCAACGCTAATTGAAGTTGAAGGACAGGTTCCCTTTGACTTCAGAGGGCTTTGAATCAGCAAAATCTATTGGTATTTGAGACACTCGTGAAATAAACTGACTAAAATTTAAGCTGTTAAATAGCTTTATTTGATTTGAAGATTTTAACTGAATTTATTTAAACTTAAAAGGATTAAGCACACATAGTAATTGTGTATAAAGAGCTTAATGCCTTACTTTTTTGACTTCCAAGAAACCAAGAGTCTGGGAAATTGGAGGAAGTGGAAGGACTTCTAAAAATGTTAGCCATTGGCATTGTAAGACCTCTGAATGTTGGTGAATACATGAGCGCAGAATGTAGCTGAGTTACTGCTTTGGAATCAAAGTGCTTTCATGTGTGTCTGCAGTACCGCCTGGGTGTTGTGAATATATGTATGTGCTAAATGAGAAGTACTGTCCTTCAGGCATCGTGGGAAGGATTGGTGTGATTCAGAGAAAGTGAACCAAAACATACCTGTTTAAATCTAATCTTACCTGGATAATTTTTAAAAATTGAGTTTGTTTTCAGAACTGTATTATAAAGATGATTTTTAAAAGATGGGTTCAAGACTGGAGTTTAAGACTAGTGAAGTGAACTGAATTAATGACAGTGAATGCTGGAAAATAGAAAAGGTAAATTCTAGCAATGTTTTCAAGGATTAACTTAGATTACTTTTAAGAACAAAAAGACCAGTTTTTCAGGGTTAGACTGCAGATTGTCTGTAAGAAGCAGCAGTTCCTTTAATACAGTGTTGCTTCCTTTATTTCATATCAGTATAAGGATTGAACAAATATGTCTTTGCCAGCTTTTGTAGGTTGCATCAGATAGTGTCGTATCAGATTGCTTGTCCTCATTCTGTCCGCAGAAGACTAGAATAGAGAAATTTACTGAATAGAATAGTCAAGCCTGTGGACTCTGTTCTAAAACTAAATATAGAAATTACTGTATTCTCACAGTCATCAAGAATTTGGGGAAACATTGCTTCTGCATGTTTATTACTAATCAAGTAACTCAATTTTTGATTTAAACTAGATTTACTGTTAAAAGGGGGTAAGAAGTAGGCATCTGCTGTTAACTGGTGAAAATGAGTATCAGAAAATTTGGACTTTCTGTGAAAGTGCTGTCATTTTAGAGAACCAGTGTTAGTTGTGGATTGTACAGATCATATTTTCAAAGCTCTGTTCACTGATGTCTTTTCTTAGACTTCCAAGACTGAGTAGGTTCTGCAACTTTGGCCATGAGAATAAAGAAGTCAAAAAGAGGACATTTCTAATTGATAGATACTAGTAAATTCTACCTTTTTTTTCCCTCCTTTACAATTATAGCAAGAATACTGGTGCCTTAAGGGAAAAAAAATTGGTTTCATATTTGTGAATATCTTTTCCTTTAAAAAGCTGACATACAGTAGAAGAAAACATTCCATCACGTGTGGATTCTCACTCCTCATTCCTTTTTACTGTTAAATTATTTGTAAATCAAGCCATGAATTAATTTTGAATGTTAGCAAAGATGGCACTTCATTACTCCATGAAACCCTCCCATAAAAGGAGAAATTTTGTAATTATAGTTAACAAAATACTTTGGGTTTTTTTAATTAGCTTGAGATTTAGAATGTTTCTTGGATTTTCTAATCTGTTTTTCTAATCTGATTTTCTAATCTGATTTTTCAATCTGTTAATTTATATGTAATGTTCTTCAGCAGTAGATGTTCTTTTTTATTAAAAAATAGTGTAGGCTTAAGGACTTGCAGGATCAAAAGCCAGGAACAGCCTCTTTCTTTTTAAAAGCACCTATGTTTTCAGTTACTGCCCAAGTGGAAAATTAGAAAGAAATTGTTGTGCTGTCAGATAGCTTTAGGGCATTACATAGCTAAAAATTGAATGTATCCTTTTTTGAGAATAATGCATGTAGGAAGATACAGGTTTCAAAAAAGATCATGGGAGAATTGAGTAAAACTACACATGAATGATATGTCCTTTCTAATGACAAAATTTGCCTTTTTAGAGAGAAACATGGGCAGGTTTCTTGGAAGAAGTTTGAATGCAGAAGTAAACCAGTTTCAAGTATGGTCTTTATAGGCTGATCCTGAACAGGAAAAGTAAATGTTCCCTTTGAAATGCTCTCTGAATGCAGTTTCTTAACAATAAGAATATCCTGCTTTTGAGTGAGAGAGAGTAAAATTATTCATACTAAGGTGTGACTTTTGTAATCCACCTCTTTCCCCTTGGATGCAGCTGTTGCTTTGCCAGTGATTTTACTGTTCATCTCAGACTCTGGAGCACATATCCTAAAGGTCTTCTTTTATCCATCCCTAATGTGTTACTTGCTGTCCTAAACAACCTAGTCGTGTGGAAGTTTAGCCTATGTATGCATTCTCCTGCCACCAGCAGTCACTTTCAGATTTATTCTGCCAATTTGTTCTCCTTTTTATTATGAAGCAGCTTAAAAAAGGGCAAGTTCCACAGTTGAAATGTGTATACTTAAAGGGATGCTGTCAATATAAAAGTAATCATATTCACAAATTGTTGTTAAATGTGGATCTTTGGCATACTACTTCTTGCACTTCTCTGTTTAGGACGTTGAGGAAAATTTGATTTTGTATGTAAATTATGAATTTTGGAAGGCAAAGAAGCTGATGGGGGGGTAATATTTCAGACTTCAGTATGCTGTGTTTGTATTGAACACTTTATATGTGATTCTTGGAGGCTATGAGCAGATGAACAAGTTATTCATAAATAACATCAAGGGTCAACTGTCCATATGGAGCAAGGAAGGACAGAACTGTGCCTCTTGTTATGCAGGGGCACAAAATTCACTTACGAGCTCAGACTTGTGGCAGCATGTTTATTGACCTGGACCTTTGTTATTATGGTTTATTTGCTTACAACTTTCCAGGGAGAAAATGCCTTCTGCTTTGTTCTCAGTTCCATCCTACTGCTTGAGTCTTAAGAGAAATATCTATTCTAGCCATTGTTACCAGACCCTGGCTGTCCTATTTCCCTAGGTGGTGTTTGAGAACTGCTTTTGTGTTTAAGACTTTCGACATTTTTCCCTTCTTCCGTTCATGAAAAGGGTGAAATATAGATGAGTTTGGTAAGTTTTCATCATAAAAATTTGGGCTGAAAAAGAGAAAAGCAGTCTCCTGCTTAGTGGGATTAATAAAAGAGACTCTGGAGGAGGCCACAGAGCACACACTCAGCAAGTTTTCAGATGACTGTTTCCTTTATTATTGGATTGAAAAATTTGTGATTATGTTAGCTGTGTTTCTGAAAAAAAAAACCAAAAAAACCAACCACAAACTCAAAAGGTTCTTTTTTTTTCCAAATAGAAATAAAAATTACAAAAGTGTATGGGCATCAACCTCTCAAAACATTCTTCTGCAGTACAGTAGAGTAATCGTGCTTTAAAGATAATAACTTGCATATAACTTGCCAAAGTTTTCTGTAAGCCTTCCTGCATTTTTATGTCAGTCAGTTAAATTTCATTTTCTGATCAAATAATTTTCTCTCACTTTTTGTGCTTTATTTTTATTTTCAGACTTCCTTAAGCCAGACTCAATACCGATAGAATGAAAAAATTTAAGAGAAGACTTTCCTTAACCTTGCGAGGAAGCCAGACCATCGATGAATCACTATCTGAGCTAGCAGAACAAATGACGATTGAAGAAAACAGCAGCAAAGATAATGGTAAGCATATCTTTCACTTTGTAGAAAATGTAAGAATTCTGTCAGGCTCTATTCAAATGAGCATTGCTGGGGTTTATTTCAGTTTTCACAGTTGCAGGGACTTTCTCACTAACCTTTTTTTGTTGGTTTTTTTTTTTTTTTTATTCCACTACCCTAGTTCCTTCACTAGGTTGATATGTTACTACATATTCGTTTGGTTTGCTTTGGTATTGAACTGTTATACAGTTATTCATCAAAAGCAACCTAAATTTATCTTTCTATGTTGTGCGCAGCAAGGCTTATAGATGCTGTTGCAGTATATAAATCCATTGTATGGATTTAGTGGGTCTCACATCAGCTTCATATGGCTTCAAATTCAGTCCAGTCTCAAAATCATTATTTAGTAATATGATTGATTAATTACTTAAGCGTTCCGTATAAAACTGTTTACCTTACATTGATGATACAGTGCAGTAGTCTTAGTTCGGTCATCTCTTCATGTCTCTCAGTAGTACTTCACCAATATGAAGGTGACTAGAAGCATTCAGGATAACCAGCTTGTCTCTGTATTCTTACATAAGTCTTCGGCTGATCCCATAAATGTGCCGGCTGCTGTAACATCTGCATAAGTGATGTTGCCACTTTTGGATGCAATCTACAGTAATGATGAGTGGAAGAGGTGTTGTTGCTTGTTCTGTTTCCCAGGCTGCAGCATTTAAGTCATATTTCATCTTCAGTGCTGATGAGTGTTATTTTTGGCTTAGCTGATATCTAAGATTTTTCATTTATCAAGAGATGTGAATTTCATTTTTCTCCCACTTCACAACAATAAAGCATTCTGAATTTTCCCACTGAAAACTGACAGGGCCAGGAGATTTCAGCAGAGGTAGAAACAATGGAATTTGCCCTGCAGATTTTTAAAACTCCATTCAAGATATGTTGCATACCAAGATTTTGGAAGCAGAATTTACCTTTGGCAAAACAAAGCTAATAATGTTTTTCATTTTTACCTTTAATCTCAGGTAAATTCTTTGCTGTTGTCCTGTTTTTACTATGGGCTATGCCCAGTATTCTGGGAGACAAGGTTTATTACAGCTTTTTATATGTTGACACAACAGGTCTACTTGGGAGCAACAATTGTAGTATTTTTTGCACTGATACCTTTTAAGTCCTTTCTGAGACACTGAGTTGTCCCACGTGATTTCACTTGCATTCACCTTTGTTACTGATGCATATTTTTTCAGACCTGTATATACTTCTGCAAGATTGATTTCATTTTGTAAATAAGTGCAAAGAATGTTACTTTCAAACTCAGAAATGAGCATGAAAATATTGTTACCAGCATCAATGAGTGTACTGAACTGGGTTGCTGAATTGATTCATTGAAAACTGAATCCAGGAAGAATAAAAAGATTTTACCTTAAATTGGACCGTGTCCTGGGTGTCAGCTCGAGGGACAGAGAACACAATAACTTGTTTACAGAAGCATGAGCTTATGCCATCTTAAACCATCTATAAAAGCACTTGTGGTTTGTAATATTTATCTGAGAATAATCCCAAACAGCAATATTTGGATGTCTGCATGCTTGTCGCCATCATTGTGATGAGCTTAACTTGTCAGTAAATATTTAAAGTGTTAAAATAAGTAAAAAAGGGAATTTAAGAAAATGTTCCTAATTGCAAATTACTTACCTGGCTTTTAGTGCTCTTTTTATTTTGCTTTCCATGGTAATTCATTGGCCAAAGGGAATCTTACGTATTAAAATTGTCATAATAATATATGCAGTGCTTATACATGCAGAACACTGTTCATGCGTTTGTACAGGCTTCTTGGATACACTCAAGGTGTTGTCAGTCTTCTTGAAAGAAGACAAAGAATATAAACTGTACTCTGCTGTGCCTAACCTTTAAATCATCATTTCATGTCATTAAAAAAAGTTTTACTGACACTTACTACCTTTTTGAGATTCTTCCAGAATGCAGTTATTAGTATTTGTGCTATCTTTGATCTTGCAGAGGTGAACAGGATACTACATTGTGGATTTTTGTTTTCCTTTATTTTTGCTTTCCGACTGTACTTTTCTTAGAAAGTGCGCTTGGAAAATGCTTGCTGCTCTAGCTAGTCTTGCTTTTCTAAAGTACACTCTAACTTTCCCACAGATGAAGATATTTTGAAAAGAGTATTTTTTAGACAGACCGCAGGGGTTGGGCTTTGGGCAATAACAATTGTTGGAAAAACAGCCAAGAAATTATTTTGAAAAAGAAACTGTTCTTTGCCAGTTTGGTAAAGAACATTGCCTGGAAAAAATCCTTCAGTGGACATTTAAAAAAATTTGTTTACAAAGGAGCACTTAAATGAGAGAAGTTTGCCTTGGCATCTTACAAAATCGCAGTGCTAAAAAGTCTCCACTAACTGTAAATATCCAACCGAGACACTTGAGAAGATGTCGTTTCTTGAAGAATATTTTATAAAGTGATAGCTGCATTATCTTGAAAGTGCATCATTTACTGCAATGGTCTTGATCTCAGGAGGCAGGAGTAACCATCTCCTTAGCTCTGCATTTAAGAATAAATAGCCCCTTTACCCTGTGGAACAGAGAAACAAATGTGCCCAGTAAACAGACTTTGAATCTGTCCCTAAAGAAATTTTAAAAGCACTGTCTAGTAAATCAAAGGCATGCCAATATATTAATCTACAGAGAATCAAAGTCAGGGATACAAATAATCTTCAGAAAGTGATTCTTCATATGTGCTTTATTTTCAAGCATTACATCATGAACTTGCGAAACAAGAGTTGAAGGGCATTGAAACTGTGCATTTCAGGTCAGAAGGCAAGACGAGATTCTGAACGCTGAAGGCCTTTACAGCAGAATTTAATTCCATTGTTATTGTCCAATTCTTTTGATTCTTTTGTTTTAACTTTTTCTTTCTAGTAAATTGCTCATCTTATCTCCTGTCATTCCATGCTGATGGCTGTGTTCACTAAGGGTTATAATTTTATACATGCTAGTTTTTTTCCTTCCTGGGAAACAGCTGTGTTACTGGGTTATAGAGATTGTAGAAACTGTGTCCACAGAAGAACACATCTGTGCTGACCTAGAATCCAGACTCATCTCCATCTGATTTATATCCTATGAAATACTTATATATATAAATATATATATAAATATAAATAAATATATATATATATATGGATAGCTAGATAAATCTCCTGTAAAAATCTTTATTATAAGTTGCGGTTCAGCACTGCCAATCACTTGTGCATAGTACTTCGGACCTTTCCTTATGGTCACCTTTTTGCAATCACCTGTGTTATTCACCCCCCTGCCAAATGTTTCTTCCCCCACAACAATTGCCTGTGATTTCAAGTTAACTGCAGCTCCCATCCAGAGGCCCACCTTGTCATTAGCTCCACCTTTGAGTGGGTTGTTTCAAGATTCAAAGAACAGTACTGCTAATGTAGAACAAATTGTCCCATTTGTAGTTCACAGACATAAAAATAGATCCATAAGTTTTGATTTCTTTGCAGTGCATTAGTACCACTGAATCAGCTATCCTTTTGTATGCAGTCTCATTTAATACACAGCCTCCTTCATCGTGTGGTGTCAGTACAATCTCAGTATGCATCACTCATCCATGAACAGCAAAATGGGATTAGCAGGGATCAACCCATATTGTTCAATGCAGTAGCACAGAGCTGTTGCACTGAATATGGAATAACCATTGGATTTGGGTTTTTTGGAACACCATCAAATTACTTAGTGACTAGAAACCTATATATGATTAAATCTTTCTTACAAATTATGTCCGTCATAATTGGCTTCTGGGTGAGGAAGCGGTGCCAAATCAGGTCATAAACCATAAAAATAGAGGGACCAGTGAAATACCTAATAATATATCTGAAGCCTTATGAACTGTGGACTGTGTGAAGTATACTTTGGGCTAGTCTTTTATCTAAGGACAAAAGCTTTTCATCGTCTGATGTTTCAACATATAAAACCAAGTAGGTGGATTTGTTGTTTATTTTTAATTTGTCATACTAACAATGTGCTGGCTTGCTTTTTTAAGTCTAGATTTTACTTTAATATTTGTATTTGGATTAATATTAAAAATATTAAGTGGTAATTTGTAGGAGTTGACAACTAAATTTGCCCCTGAATTTTTTTTTTGACAATGACATACTAATGAAATTTGGCTGGGAGTAGTATAATGCATATTTAAATCTTATTAAGTGTAAGATTTATGCAAATACTTCAGATACATATGACCTCTAATGAAAGCAAAAAAGGTGGCTGTATTTTCTAATATTACAAAATGCATTATCACAAAATCCAAGCATGCTTTTAAGAATAATTGCAAGATGCATTCCAGAATACATCCACAGCTCTTGCATTAATTTATAAGTAACTTAGAAAGCATTCTATTTTATTGGTTTTTTTGGTACAGATAAATTCATATGTACAAAATAAACTAAAAAAGGTAAAGTTCTGATAAAAATGGCTACATGAATTTGTAAAATAATACTTATCTCCATTTGGTCTCTTTTAGCTCAGTGATGTGATCATAGGACCCAGTCTCATGAACACTTGCATAATTTTTTTGTAATTTTGCAGGTGTGAGTAATAATGGAAGGATCAGCTACGGTAAAGTGCGTAAGTGTTCTTTAGGTTTAAGGCATTAATGACTAGTTAATACTCTGATAAGAGGGATGAATGTTTATAAAAATTAACTCATTGCAATACTGTCTCATAACATCCATATGCTTTTGTAGTTATAATAGTTTCATGTCATCTTCAGCAGAGCTGAAAAATTCCCATTTCATCTGCTATGTAGAATTCCTTGAGTGTGAAAGGAAAACAGTGTGTTGCAACATATTTACAAGACAGTGTTCTTGAATTGAAAATATGAGCACAGAAATGCTTACTGGTAATAAATTGGTAAATTTTCTCTGTTGATGTTGGAGGAAAGTATCAGTATGAAGACGTGGGCGGGTAGGGGGAGAAGAAATCCTCAGAATTGCTAGAGCTCATTCTAGAGCTACAGATTACTGTAATGTGAGTAATTGGTAGTTGTCGCAGCTAAACACTGATCCTTGTACTGTCCCTTACACTGTACTGGCAATGTTTTTATTATAGTCTGTATGTACCCTTCTGTGCTGTGGTCTGCATCCATTTTTGTTATTACTGTTCAGTATGGTTTCTCCATCCCACATATGCTGCACAACATAATGTTCTTTCTTCCCTTCTGTTTTAATTTACTTCTTCCCACAAAACCTAGAGGCTCTGTTCATGTGTGGAAGTGCTTATAAAGTGAAATGAGCATGAAAATTCACTTCCTGAAAGCATGCTGCAGAGACCCTTAGTCTTGGAGGGCTGTGTGGGGGCTTTGTCCGCTCAAGTGTTCTCCTTAGAAGTAGAATACGAGTTTGGCAGAGAACATAATGTTTAGATGCAGAAGTGGACTCTCTAAATACACCAGATTTCTGTTAGTGTAGGCTCACTGATGAATATGCAGAGATTTTTTCTCAAATGATATTCAGGTGGAGACATTAGGTACAGAAAAGTAAAATACACAAAACTAGCTAGCACTGTTTCTGAAAGTAGGGCAAAAAGGAGCCAGATCCTCTGTTCTCTGGTTTGGTTGGCAGCATGATCTCACAGATGTTTGCATTGGGAGTTGTCTGTGTGAATGCAAGGATAGAGGCTAGGGATACTTGTATCTTGGCTGTGGTATTGACTCACATTGAACTAAATTGTAGCTCAAATATATTTCTGAGGGATTTGGTGTAGCCTTTTGCAGTTACAGTTTTAAACTGATGGTATGTTATGCTTATATGATTTGAGGTACAGAGCTACCTTGTCCATGTTCCAGTACAGGTTCTGATGACCAAAAATATTATCTGAGAATTATCTTCTAAGCAGTTAGAAATACATAAATCTTAATGGTAGGTTTTGGTTTTGAATACATTTTACTTGATTGTGATCTTTACTGTTTTGGTACCCAGACTGAAGGCAAAACCTCACTCTGCATGGAGTCTACTTTGAAAGCCTTTTTATAGTGTTTTTTAGATGCCTTGATCTAATTATTTGCCTTTTGTATTTGTAGTTTGGTTTTGTGCATTGTTTTTGTATTTCAAATGGACAGAAAAATTTCTGTCCTTTCTGTCCTAAACTTAAAAAAAAGGTTTATAGGATGTTACAGTGCCATTTTAATATTTGAGGTACTTCATTTCACAGAGGAAGTTGACAACTGTGTTTCTTCAGGGTTATATTAGCATATTTTTTCAAAAGTTCTACAATATCTTTTGCCTTGTGTTGTGCAGCTGAAGAACATTTGCTTTGGCATGACTGCTGTACTCAAATGGATTAATCTGAGCAATGGGAAAAATCCCTTGAAGTTTTGCTAAGTTTTAAAAATTGTAATATTCAATAGTTTGAAGATTTCATCTTATTGTTTAATGAAAAATATTGGTTTAAATGGTATTGAGTGGTAGCTCTTTTTTTAGAGTGACTTAATGTTTTCCTGGGTATCACATAACAGATTCCAAGGAAACAATCCCATAAAATAGTCTATAAATACACAGTATTTTGTAGTGTTCCCTATCCAGCTCCTGAAGAGTACATATATAGCAAGCCTATTGCTGCTTTGGGTTATTTAAATTTATTACCTATGGAAGCTGTCACCTGCAATCAGCTAATTTTACTGAGTGGGTCTGACTGCCTTGCAGCAGTGTAGTTAAATATTGTACAGTACAGCATGCCAATTCTATAATATCAGAAATTCACCTGCTTACATTCTAGATTTTCTGAAGAAATAAAGGGCTTTTTGACAACAGCTTCTTCAGCAGTTTGTTAAAAATATTTTATATTTCAAGTCCAAAAAAATCAGGTTTTATTATGTAAAAACTGAGTATCATTAATAGAGCCTTACATTCAGATCAGATAAATGAATGTGTAGTAGATGATGCTGAAATATGAGTAAGTTTTATGACATTTTATGAATGCAAAGTTGTTCAGAGAATGAATATTTAATTTCACAAATTTAGATTTTTGACACTTTTCCATTCTTTATCAAATTGGAAATGGTAAAAAAAAGCCTTGGAAGTTTTCTGGAGCAAGGGTTGAGGTCAAGGTGGTGGAAGAGAAACTACATTGGGTCCTGTCCTATAAAATCCAGTAGTGGATTCTTGAGACATTTAGGAAGATTTTGTTACAGTTGAGCCCATCCAAAGTCAAGTTACAACTGAAAGTGCCAAGTGAGGTTCTGCCTCTATCCTTCTGCCAGCAGCTGTGCTCTGTATACCCTATAGTGATCTAGTTCAAAAACCTAAATCAAAATTACATTTCTTTTTTGTTGGGGGGCGGGAGGAAGAGCCTTGAGCCACATTTTTGGGAGAAGCAATGCCTTGTGGCAGGCACAAAGGTTCATCCTTACTTAGAATATGGAACATGCCTGGATTCAATCCCCGTTCTATACCCAAATCAGTAATCATAAATGCCAAGTCTCCAATATCTCTTACTTTGATTAGAAGATCTCCACATGTGTATTTTAACTTTATTTGTATGAATTTAAAATACGTATTTATGTGGTTTGCGTGTCCAGAATGGGTAGTGGTTGTGGAATCAAACATTTTTTTGCAGACATACTCAGCTCTGTCAGAGATGTTTGATTGAAGGGAAAATGTCACCTTGTATGACTGGCGATTTAATTCTTTATTAAACTTAGTTGAAGAATATACCATTGCAAAATTTAGGCAGTGAAATCTGAAAAACAGCTTGGTCTCTTTGTCACGTAATAGAGATACTCTGCAAGTATCAAAAAAAAAAAAAGATAAAAAAAGGAGTTAGTTGAGTATGTGAGAATATATATTCATAAAAAGTGTTTTAAAATTCATTTACATTCCTCATGGAAACTCTTTCTTCAATCCACCAGATGACTAAGATGTGACAGTATGTCAGTTGCTGAGGCTGTGCAAAGAAATTCCAGGCAATTCTGCAGGCTCTCTGGAGCTCAGCTTTAGTAAATCCAGTTAAATAAATCCAACACAGGAAAGAAACTGGTAGTGGGGGTCTTTGTTATCATAGATGGATGAGGAAAAGAAACATGGTGGATTAATTGAAAAATTGCTTAACTCAGGAGTAATTTCAGGTCAAGGTTTGTAGTTAATTTAAATTGCAGTTAAAGGAAGAAGAGGAGGCATCTTTATAAAATTGTTGAGTTTAGTTAATTCCTTGGACAGGAAATTTCTTCTTTATATACACTGCTATTCTACTTGACTCTGGCAGTTTTCATAATTATGAAGTAAAAAAAAAATCAATTCCACTTATAGTCAAACATACATTTATGCCACTTCACAATTGAATTATTTCAGTGGTTCATTTGAGTTGTTTTGTGGTTTTGTATGTTTGTTAGCATTGGTATTGGCATTATTTCAAGCTTAGCAAAGCAGTGGTACCTTACTGGGTACAGTATTTTCTTAAAGTATTTGTGTGTATTCCAAAACATTTCATGATATAACAGTTCTTAAACTATTAAACATCCTAAACATCAGCCAGGCTGATTGTATATTGAACAGTGTTTTCTTTAAACAGTGTTGTTGTATTCACTTTGTGTTATGCCAATAGTAATGGAAGTTTGAATGACAGAATGTGAGAAGTACAAGAAAATGATCCAAATTATATAAAGGGTTAGCTCAGCACTCACCAAACCTGAACATCGAGTAATATAACAGTGCATAGTCACCATGCATTGCTCAATTTTAAACCTTGCTGAAGGTGCATACTTAAGCAAGATAATATGGATGTAGCATTTAAAAAAAGGAGTGTGCATTTTTATAGATAAAAAACTGATGTGCGTATGTAGGTAAACTTTTTCAAAGGATGCCTATTGCAAAAATTGTTCAGGGACAATGAAAAGAAAACTCTGTGGTCATCCTGTACATCAGTATAACATTTATAAATATACTCACTGAGAATGTTTTTTAACTTTTTTCACACTTAAATATTAGATTTGCATGATAGCTTAGTAGACTGCCTAAGAAATGAAAGGGTTAAAATGGCAGTCATTGAAAGATGAGTCCAAGATTACACGGTGTTATAGCCAAAATAAGAAGAGAATATAATAAAAACTGACAAAATGCAATTAAAAAAAAAGATCCACTGAGAAGTCTCTGCTTTAGCTGGTTTTCCATATCAGTTTGTTGTATCAGTTTGGAGTTACAGATTATAGAGTAGGGTGAGGAAAGAGAGCTGGAGATAAATGGTTAATAAGACCCTTATTGGAATGGCCGTGCCAGCAACAGCCAACACAAGGGAAGTGCCCAGGTGCTGCAGAAGTCTTGCGCTTTAAGGATAGCTGGAGTTCTGCCTGCCTGTTCTCCAGTCTCTTGAGGATGACATTTGAGGATAAGTGTAAGATTAGAGGCCAAAGTACAGCATCATTTCCCCAGTGTACTGTATCAGACAGTTTCTAGCTCAGAGACTTACTGAACTAGGCAAGTCTCTGCATGGTTACTAACCCTGAGCAGATTGCTTGTTCAGTCTCCCCTTGAGTCTTACAAGTTTGGGTACTTTTAGCATCCTGTGGTTGGGAGTTTTCACAGAAGAATCATTTTGTGTGCAGTATGCAACCTGCCATGGCTGTCTTTTTCACTCTGGTGCTGAAGGAGGTCGTGGATGCAGCGAATTCCCACATGCCCTCTTCAGCCCTCCACTGAGTCTGTGGGTTGTAGCATGCTTCTGCTGTTGTAATCTAGGGGAGAGAGGAAGACCAGATTTGTGCATGGTCTCAAAATAGATTTGCTCACTTCCACTTTTTTTGTGCATTTTTTTGTGGTTTTAAACTCACCTTTTAATTTCCATAATTCATTTTCCTGTAGCTGAATAGTAAACCAACAGCAGCATGTGGTTACTGAGTTATACTTACCAACTATAGTGACACTGAAGTAAAGGTTGCTTGTGAGTTTTATATAGAGGAAACATTTTTTAAAGACAAGTCAAACCTATAATCACAGAGATAAAACTGTAAGACACGGTTTTATAGATATATGCAGTAAAGGCATATAACTTTTACAGTTTAAACGCATTTTATTCAAGGCCGGACAGTTGACTAAACTTTTATGTTATAACTGCAGTGTTGTAGTTTAAATATAGTGATTCAACGTATTAATAATTCTGGAAAAAATGATGTGAATTAAATGAAATTGTAACTTCAAAAGAAGTACTTGTGAGTCTTTGGAGAGAAAGGGAGAGAGAGAGAGAGAGTAGTTTTTTTCAAAAATATTTTATTTAACTCTTGTATCTCATAAATGCATGAAAATAGTAATAAACAGTCTTGTAAATTAATTTCCAGCATGAGTTTGCTTGATCATTTTCAATATTTTTGTTCCAGCTCTTAGCTGTTACTGTCACATTTGCAGGGAGGAGGTAACATAATGCAGAATTCACGCAACTGTTTCTTTAGAAGCTCCTAGGATACAGCAATGCACACTGAATTGTTTATAACAAATATACTTTACAAAACATAAGCCTAGTGTTATACCATCATATGCCATACAATTCGTCTGTTCTGTAAATTAACATGTATCAGGATTTTAAGCCCCCATTTATAAATAAGTAGTATTAATACTTGTCTTAGTCAGAAATACCATGTCATATGAGTGGTTTTGTAGCCTTCACTTCCTTGTCTGCCAGTAGGTATGCCTGTCCTACTACATGACCTAAATTATTGTTGCAAATTTTTGTAATGGGCTCCACAATTTAGTACAGTACTTAGGACAGTGGAGGAAGGTAATAGTTGAATATGATGACAAACCTTATTTCTGTATAATTGGATCTTATTGTATCAACAATTTATCTTTCTTTTTTATATAAATTTACTTATTAATATGATCTGTATTTATCCTTATATTTGAGCTGAGCTTTGCGTATTTTAGGAATTTTGTTTTAAACTGTAAAATACATACAAATTTATCAGCGCCAGGAAAAGAGGTATTTTCAGTAATCATCTCTCTGCATCACACTGTCATGTTAGTAATGAACTTAAAACTCAAGTTCTACGTAGATATTCAGTGTATTCATAAATTTTGGCCTCCTTTATGTACTGCACAGTTCATGAAGGTAGATTGCTTTCAGCATGAGTACACAAAGGCCATAACATACGAGGTACTATTAATTTGTTCACCACTGCATGTAACCTCAGTGTGAGGTGTTTAGGCTAGAAAATTAATCAAAATTTAAATCAAATTAGCAAGAAAGTTGGAAAGCAAAAATCAGATGTTAACTTACCAAAAGCAGTAGTTGTGCTGAATGTGAACCTGTGTCCTGTCATGTACAAATAGACATAGATTCTGTTAAAAATTGATGAAAAATTTGCTGCCTGCTGCCCTAGGATAAATCTACGGTTCAAGGCATGCAGCAAGGATGGTACCACTCTTAAGCTCTTAAGTCAAAAGAGTGATGCAAATCATTAGAAGAAGAAATAAGCATTGACAGAGATATGCAGAGGTTTGAAGACCTGGTCATACTTTACAAACATATACTCAGATGTATGGTGTATATTTCCTCATGTTCACCCACTCTGACGCTGTGTTTATGAAGGATGCTAATGAAAGGATGCAGGCAGGTTTGTAACAGTGCTGACATGTTCTCTCTTATTTTCAGCCTGCAGCATGTTTTTGTTTTCCCCAGGACTTTTATTTTTTTGCCCGCAGCAGCTGAGTTAATGTTTTTTTTGGTTTTTTTTGTCTCGCTGTGTTATTCATGTTTATATGCAAAAATTCCTTGCATGATTATTTCTTAAGGTCATTGACCTGTCCTTGGGTAATTCTGTCTGTATGCTTCTGTCTCTGCCTCAGACTAAACATAATAATGTATCTAGAAGGTTTTTTGTATATGTGGGGAGGGGGAGGGTGTTCCCTTCAGGATCCTGTTTTCCTTAGGTTATTAGGCATTTGTTGCTGTTCTTTACCATTGAAATTCTGCTTTCCATAAAATATGTTCTCCTAGCTATATTATTCTTACTCCCTTTTTTGGAAGGGAAAGCAAGATTTTGGGATCCTTGCATGTGGGTAAATAAGGTGGAGTGATGAAATAGCATCCTAGGCTGCTCCCTGTCCCAGGAGGCATGAGTGAAGCTCTGAGCACACCCTGGAAGCAGTGGCTCCAATGAGTGCTGTTCCATTCAGTAGCACTCACACTGGTTGCTCAGTGCATGGCTGCTGCCTTTTCTGTCTTCTGAATAATAACGAAACATGAATCTGTAGCGTTAATCAAATAACGGAAAAATAAAATTACTTGAATCTCAGCTGTTCTTTGGGCATGGCTTCTGTTCTTTTTCCTGGTATAGGGAGAGTGCTTGCATGCAGCTGCCAGATGACTCTGGTCTCGTCTTCCGAAGTGAGAGTATTTTGTCTTTATTTTCTTGTATGAATGACTTCATTGGTGGGTCTGCTAAGTCCACTGTCGTGACAGTCAGTGCAAGTGGACATCTGTTCTGCTTCTTTTGGGGGTAAAGAAAACCCTCATGTTTTCAGAGTTAGCCTGCCTGGCTAGTTGGCCTGGATAACCATGTCTGTCCTTAAGGGCTAGTCCATGTTTGAGGAGTCAGGTTGCTGAGGGAACATGAATACCTAAATTCTCCTCACACTTGTAAATAAGATTTTAAAATTTCTAACATTTCATTCTTTTAGAAAGTGTTTATCAATGATAATAACTTTTAAAAAAAAATCTCTGTGAACCACCTGAAACACAATCCAGGAGAAAGCCAAAATATAAAATTGAATGCTTAATTTTTCTGATACCCTGTAAGTTAATAACCTTAATTACGGCATGACAGGTCTGGGCAGTATAGACAGGTATGGTTACTTTTAAAGATCTCCAGTGGCAAGGCTTTGGTACTACTAAACCACAAGAATTTTGAGAGGGAGAATATTTTTGAAGGCTTATGGTTGAATTTGCTCATCAATAGTTGATCTAGTAGCTGTCCTGTTTAAAATTAAAAGATGAAACATTGTTCAGTAAAACAGAAGGAAATAAGTACAGTGTTCTGGTTTTATTGATGTTCTAAGGCTGTGTATTCAGGGCATTTACTTGTCCAGCAGCAGAGTGACAGGATTTAGTAAAATTAAATTTGGGTAACACTTAATGCCATGTTTTGTTCTTGTTTGTTAATAGAGAAATGACCATAGTATGGTGGTCTGCTGTTAGCATGAAAAATAATTTTACCAGACTGGTGATTTCCTGTTTACTGACTCTTTTTTTTTCTTTCTTTTTTTTTCTTCTGGCATGTTCCTGACAATGGTCCTTGCTTGTGGCAATGAATATTTTGATCCTTGTGAACTGTAGAGCCTATTGTGAAGAATGGCAGGCCTCCAACGTCTCACAGCATGCACTCATTTCTCCACCAATACACAGGATCCTTCAAGAAGCCCCCTTTACGGAGACCACACAGTGTCATAGGGGGCAGCCTTGGATCTTTCATGGCAATGCCCAGAAATGGGAGCAGATTAGGTAATTTCCTACATTGTTTGTTAAAATTAATTTTTCTGCCAAAAATAATGTTGGTACTGATTTGTAGCAAGAGGTGCAGGTACTCTAATGCTTTAGTAAATCTCCGAAGATGCAGTAATTTTTTTCTGGAGTTGGAGAAATTTGTTCTTAAGGCGCTGAATGTCTCTTAAGATTTTCAGGAAGAAAACACTTGGAAGAACACACAGAAATCACCCTTGAACTTTTTACAAGTTTAAAAGTTACAAAAGTAACAAAATATTCTTTCTCAATACTTTGCAAGGAGGAAGAAGTACAATAAATGTAATACCAAAAAACCAGAGCATAGTCATCCTATATGTGGGATTTTAAAAGAACTGCTGTATTACTTCTCATTATTATAGAGAAAACAATGGGGTTTTTCAGTGACAAATTAAGGCTGCTCAAATGTAATTATCTTTTTGTTTTGGTCCTGAGCTATATTTGTTCTTCTGTGAAGAAAATAAATTATGAAATATTTTTTATTCTTCAAGTAATTTGTCATGTTGCTGCCACTAATCACCATTAATATTTTATCCTGCTTTTATGTTATTTTAAATTATGCTTAATTAATTGATAGTAGAAAATGAGAGCAAGTCACAGCTTAATTAGAGTTTTATGATTTTTTTCAATCTCCTGCCCTGCTTTAGAAATGTGATAAACTGATCTTCGAGATTAAGCTATGAATCTTCAATATAGTAGTCAAACCATTTATATCCTCCTCTGGTGTAATACACCTCATCATGTTTGAAAACATGCCTTTTTACTGCTTGAGTTACCATTCCAACCAAAAAAAAGACATATGTCCTTTTGAATTTACTCTAACAGCTGTTGCTGTCACACAGGAAAATGGGGTTTAGTGTGCATGATTTGACTACTATATCAGTTTCTGATTTCATTCAAGTCCTGTACACAGTAATTGCTTTTTCATTTTTGTCAAGCCAGCTTTAATTAAGTTGCCAAGAATCTAATAGGAATGGAGAGAATTTTAAAAAAAATGTTTAGTTAGAGAAATCTGTGTTTATCTGAATATGTATTCTTTATGGATTATTTGTCAAAGTAGATACATGTAAACTAAGTCCAGGAGCAGCAAATATGTTTTTGAGTACAGAGATGCCTGTACTCTCTTACTTGTATATCATCTTTAACAACAATTTGTAATTTTTTTTAAGCATTATGGAATAGATGTACATATCGAGTGTATCATGGAATCACAGAATTGTTTGGGTTGGAAGGGACCTCAAAGATCATCTAGTTCCAACCTCTCTGCCGTGGGCAGGGACACCTTCCACTGGGCCTGGTTGCTCTGTATAGACATATTAAACACCTCCTTTTGCTTTGGATACGATAATGCCTTTTTTTAAAACTCCTTATTTGATGGAAATACAAGCTACTTGTGCGTGTTATCTAGGGGTAAAAAACAGGAGTACAAGTATGAGCAATCATAATTCCTATTTCTGCTCCTTTTTCACGTCTTTCTTTCTTTTGTTCCTGCCATATGAGAATGGTTATTACTCATCAGGAAGCTGAGATTTTCCCTTTTGGGATAATGACATCAGAAACAAAATAGTCAAATATGCTACGCTGCATGAGACTTTGTTTTCTTCATCCGCCCTCTTTTCTTTACAGTTTTTCCTCTATTTCCTAGGTAGAAAAGTGGTATCAGAAAGATATCCTTGAAATACCTCAAAATCATGGCAGGTAAAGGGCGGTTATTTTGTTAAAGAAAACCAGATTAAAATGAGACCTGCCAGAAGTGCATCTTCATGCTGCCTGTGTTTGAATGAGACTATCACTATAAAAATTGATGAAAAGCCCAGGAGGATTTTGGAGTTTTGTTTGCTTTTTGAGCATTGAACTTGAGTTTCTGCAATTGTGATAATTTGTAAAATCACAAAATACTTTAAAAATAATTTCTACTTGGAAATTTTCTGTTAGATTTATGTTTTATAAAATGCTGTGCAAGGAAAAATTTTTGAGCTGTGCCTTTTTAAAAAATTTCTTAGCAGTTTTTAAATTTACTGTTCAGTAACCAGGATGATTTTAAATAACAGAGGTAATTCTCAGACCAGATTGTGAAACTGCTGAATGAGGGTTTAGCTGATAGATTTTTTTAGTTCACTTGTGTCTGTACAGCTTCTACAGTCTTGTACCTCTGGTATAGGTGCTGCAATCCATGATGAAGCCAGAGCTAGTAAACCTTTTTTGGACTTGACCTGGCTGAATGCAGAACAAATCCATATTTATATTAACGTCCCCTCTAGAGAGGTGCGTAGAATGTGCAGAGCTAACTGAAACTGGCCCTGCTGGGGAACTGCAATAACAGCCAGGACGGAGTTAATCCTTGCTTTTGCCAGTTTTTTTGATACAGTTATGGAGAAGTTTTGTTTCATTGTCATGAATATTATTTGAAAAGAATGATGTTTCCATACAGCTTTCATAGTTCAGTAACTGTAATGGCAAAGGCAATTTTTCACTATGGCCTTCCTCAATTTGAGTTATATATATTATCACTGAAATTAATTGTACAATGTAACCACTTCATAGAAAAGTAAGCTTGGGAAAAGTGCGCCTTGGAAGAAATCCGTTATGCAAGTCACATGGTTATTTTTTTAATAATTTGAAATAAGGTGGAAAGATCATGCAATCTGACTCAGTACTAATTAGTGACTATGATTATGGCTCACTTGAAGGAGTTCTCATTTGCTGCACCATCGGTTCCCTGTGTTAATTTCTTCTGTAGTGTGTTCCTCACATGTTCCTCCATGAAATGAGGACAGCCTTTTCATTTGAATGTACTTTCATAGTTTCCCTTTTATATTGCAGTCATCTACATCTAGCTTTTCATTATATAGCCATTCTGGATATTTAATAAGATATGTAGAGTACATTAAAATAAACATCTATGTAAGAGAATGGCTTGGTATTGCAGTGAAAGCAATTCAGTACATTTTTGAATTATTAAAACTTCTGAAGACTATGCAAGCAAGCTTTCTTGCAGGCATACTTGTCTATAGAAAGTCTTAGAGAAATTAGGGAAATATTTGCACGGTTTTCTTCATTGCTTATTTAAACATCATTGTGCACCTGTGTAAAAATGATTAAAATGTCTGGATTAATGCCTTAGTCTGGGGTTTATACCACTAAAATAATGAACATAAGGCTCTACTAATGCCTTTTTAATTGAATCAAATAAAAGGATGTATTTATATCAGATGATAACACAGTAAAGTTATTTTTTAAAAAATTATGTCTGTTTAGAAAATAATTTAAACATCTGCAAACCCTTATGGATAGGAGCAGTTGGGTCTTTAGCGCATTGGAAATGCATGTGCTTAATTATACATTCTTGGTTGCTCCAGCCAGTATCTTGCATAAACCCTCTTGGTTCTGGGTATGTAGCTTATGCAGACTTATCAGAATTAATCATATCACAGTGGTATTCAAATCATCATCTTACATAAGTCTAAAATATTGCGTTTTTAGACTTGAATGGTACAGACCCTCTTTGTTTTCACATTGCTGATTTATAAAGAACAGAATCTTCTTGCAACTACATTATCTGTCCCAAATATATGAGTTTGTAACTAATGTTACTAGTTCTTGAAATAGTGCTTAGTTGTGTGTTATTACATAGGTGATCTTAGTAGAAGAATTATCTTTGTCAACTAGAGTGCTTTATTTAGTTCTAAGCATTGCGTTTCCAATTTTCTTTTTACCAGTAATTTCATAATACAAATGCTTTTGTGAATTAAATGTGAAAAATATGGCAATATTAATCCCCTAATTACTTTAAATAAAGTATCAGTCTCTCTAAAAAAGAAATTATGTAATTGCACCATGGCTTAAGTTTTTATTTTGTGAGATTGCTGAGATAACTGTCCCTTGCCTAGCTTCCATAAAGAAAATAGACTTTGGGTCCCAACCAATGGGCTTGTTCTAACATAAGGATAAATAGATTTGGGAGCAATTGTCAGTAGCTGTTACACTTCATTTTACTAACAGACTCTCAAGAGGTGTAATGGCTAAATTGGATTACATGACCTCTCAGAAAACTATTTTAAAAGAGAGTTTTTATTAAAGAACCAATATGGTGAGTGTGCTTTTCTACCAGATATAACAGTGCTGGCATAACAGCTTTGCTGCGAGTAGTGTTTTCAGTAATGCTTTAGTATTACTAAAATTAATTTTCCACAGTTTGTTAGAGATTTTTAAAAAGATAGCTGTCAAGTCACTACAAAGAATAAGACACCTCTTAGAGACTTAGCAAAAGAGAGTTGCATTTTTTCTGCTTAGCTTCAAAACTAAGGCTGATCTTTAGGAACCGCTTTCTTTTCCTGTGGTTCAAATTGCCATGCCTTTAGAAGCACTGATGAGTATTTAGCTTGTTTGAAATCAGAAGATTGCTTATTATATAAGGAGTGCAAGTTAATTATTTTTTTTAATTTAGTCCAAATCTGAGCATGACTTGCATGGAAAATTCTGATTAAGTGTGGATTTTTAACAGAAATCAAGTATAAATCTGCATCACTACTGGAAAATGTGCTTTATTCATGAGATGTATGCTTTGTTTTTGTTTAACTACAGTATTTTGAGTTAAAATATGTGTTGCTAATAGCTTACAAATCAATCTTTCTTTTTATATCCTTTCTGTTTTTCATAAAAGGAAATTGTTTGTACTGAGAAAGAATTTGTTCCTTTGAAGTGTGCATGATTCTATGTAAGCCAAGCTAGACAAATATTTTAGAAGATGTGCAGATAACAAAACATTGCCCTAATTTTTTTTTTCCCTTAGAAAATCTAATTTTCTTGTTTGAAACTTGCAGTTTCTCTTTTGTTTTTTGGGGGCTTTTTTAAGTTGCTGTAATACTTTGTAAATGTTAAATACTTTTTGGTGGTAAGGCTGAATTGATCTCTATGTGTTTTGCTAAAATTAGCACTTTTTAGGGGTAGAGTTCTGGGATTTTTAGTTGTTCCTAAGGTTCTCTTACACCTCTTAGAAGATAATGAATACTGACAAGGATCATGAGACATCAGGGAAACTGGTGTCTTTTGAAGCACCTACTTTATATGTATAGGTGTTTAATTTTTGGAGTAATTTTGGAGTTGAGGTATTTCAGAGTTAATGATGGAGCATTACTCATAGTGAATTCCTTGTATGACCAATTTCCCAAGTCCTTTTGCAAATCATTTGGCTCTTTATGCTATAATGACACTACCTTGATTTTCATTTGTTCACTACAGTGTTTGTCTCCAAAGTCTGAAAAATTCTTTGGTGCTTAAAGTATATATGTATGTGTATATGTAATATACATAAGCTTTTATGTGCATGAATCTTAAGGATTGTTTAAAGAATCTTAAGGATTGCTTAAAAATTAACAGTTTCAGTTGACATGAAGATCTTGCATCACATATCTTGAGCAGTTCAATAAATTCCTCCATAAGGTCAGGAATTTCACTTAATGGCTCTTAAAAGTCATATCTTCTACTGAATGCACTTGTATGTTGTGGGCCTTGATTTGGATGGTTGTAATACATCCCCTGACTCCACACATGGATGCCAGGGGATTTTATATTCGAAGCTTCTGTATTTGTCATTTCTGAAATGACAACTATAATTGTCATTTCAGAAATTACAATAATGACTGCTGTCCCTCTTGATAGGACTTTAAAGCCTTCTGAAGATAAATTTAGGTTACCTGCATCAGGTAGTCCGATTTGGAAATGTTAATTATTCTCAGTAATGTTGTATATCCAAGAGAAGCTAAAAGAGAAGTAGCACTGAGGGATTTTAGGAACTGAAGTTAGGAGGGGGGGTTGGCTTTTGGGAATTACAATTGGGTTTGGAATGTCTGTCTTTCATTTTGGAAAACTGAGTTCTACCGCAGTTCAAATTAGTTTGCAGAGAATTCCTGTAAAGTAATCCTATTCATTTTGTGGTTATTACTGAGCCATAAAAAGTATGTATCAAAAATGCCATGGCTGTGATGAGTCTTGGACTCTGCTGTGTAACTCAGTGCACAATAATGCTTAAATTCTTTTCCATTTGTACAAAAGAGCTCTTTGATGCATTGCTCTTTTACCATTTTCAATTCTTTGAATTATTTTTAAGATATTGTTCATGAAAATTTGAAAATGGGGTCAGATGGGGAAAGTGACCAAGCTTCTGGAACGTCATCTGATGAAGTTCAGTCTCCCACAGGAGTTTGTCTCAGAAACCGGATACACAGACGAATCTCAATGGAGGTAATTTGCTTTTCATATAAGGATCATTTAAATTGACAAGAGAGTTGGAGGTTGCTTTAATTGTTTGTTGTAATTGGTTGTCTTCTCAATTAAGTATAACCAATCATTCTGCCATATATTTTATGCAGAGAGCATTATTTTATTACTCTTTAAATTGTCTCCATTTGTCACACAGAACGATGGTTATCTTGTACTGTTTATGAGCTGTTAATTTTCAAAATCTAAATATGTTTTACAACGTGAATTTTTAGTAGGAATTTCTTAAGTGTAGCACTTGAATAGCTTTCTGTCGCATTGTGTGCAAGCCACTGAATGTATCCAAGAAGATGCATGGTTTAGATATTTTTACTTAATACTGTTTTCTAGTCTGCAAAACAAATGCTACAGCAGCAGCAGTGGTTCTGACTGCTTTGGCCTTTTCCTCTCTTCCTGTTTTTTTTTTCATGAACGGAACTTTACAGGATGGTAAACAAAAGGAGGAAAAGTACCTTATGAATAACTGTGCACATAATTTCCTTTATTTATGTGTCTCATTATGAATACTAGCCACCCTTGTGCTTGCTTTGTTGTCATTTCCCTTGGTGACCTAAAACAGAATACTTCATTTTTTCTAGAGCGTTTAAAAGTTACAGTTATAATGATGTCTTTGTTACAGAAATGTGTAGAACTTTATAGTTGCTGCTTTATATTATACACAGCAATAAGCATAGCTGTAAGATTTTGAATCTTCATTCAAGGCTCCATGTCAAATACTGGATTGGGAAACTGATTTGGATAAGTTACAGTAGGGTGTACATGCCAGAAATTTTTTATTTGTGAGGCGTTCTGTTATGCTTGGAATTCCAAGACTCCAATCACATAGTGCAGATATGATTTCAGAAATGTGTGAATTAGCTGTATTAACTATTTAGATAGTTTCTTGCACCTGGGAGGTTTTGTATTCAAATTCTTAAATTTCTATGTTTTTTGATCTAAGAACTTTGTTCTCCTGACTTTGCTTGCTGAAGTTTACTTGGGAGAACAAGGTGGATTTATTGATTTATGCAGGATATTTAAATTAGGGAAAAAAGTAATTGTGAAAACCTGCTTACCAGAATGTGTGCTGGAGAAACTAAAAGTCAAGGACATTATTTAAAAGGATTATTTACCTTTTGTTCATTGTCTGTTTGTTCTCAGTTTTGAAATGTGTATTTATAGAGCATAAAAGAAACAAATTAATGATTCATAATGAAATGAACAAACCTAAATGGTAATCTGTCAAGTCTTCCAGAGAGGGCTAAGAATGATTAAAGGGTTCTCTTTTGTATTGGAATTCAAGAACTCCAAAAGAAATTACTAAAGAACTCAGGAATAGTAAAGGTCATGAAATTCCTGTGTAATTTTTTTTTTTTTCCAAATAAAAGCATATTTTCATATGCCTCTTTAATTGTAAAACAAATATAGTATTACTGTTTAAGAAGCTTTGGGAAGCTTTTAAGTTTTGTTTATGCAATGCTAATTTTCTCACTTTCCTCCAAATTCCAAATACTTGCTTTTGACTGTTGAAATTAGCATTATTTCTTCATTGACTTGCTCAGTCAGTGAGAGAAAAAGATTTTTTTTGGCATCTTTTCATGTATATTCTGTGAGAATTTTAATGTTTCCCTCAAATCACTGTAGTATTTTTACAGTAACTTCTCCTGTAAGATTCCATGCTGATGTGTGTCACCAGTTCTGAATTTTAAGAATGAGAAATGTTTTTGGTGGACTTAAGTTTGCTGTTTAGAAGTACTTTGAAGCAGATTAGGTTGGACTTACACCTGTTCCTGCATTCCAGAGGGAGGAAAACACAACAATCTCATAGCTTTGATTAAAATACCTTTCTAATGATAATCTTTTCAGTCAACGTTCTCCTTTCCTAAGTGAAAAGACTTTAACTGATTACATTGTCTGCCTGTCTTCTCCTCCTTCTATTTATCCCATGAGTTATTGTCTGTCAGTTTTGACAGATGGCTAGAAATCTCAGATTCTAATTCTCTGTTAATTTCTGTGAAAAAAGCTCTGCATAGGGAGACATTGCTAATGTATCCACTGCTAGTTAAAAACCACAATATCCACATATGAGTTCAGTTGCAAGATATAAGTCCACAGAAGACCCCATTTTACTAATTTTGCTCTTTGTGGAATGTGATCGCTTGCTTACTTGACCTTTGAGGGAACCAATGCAAGATGTCTTTCCTCTTGTTCAGAATTGTGCCTTTATACTTTGTGGGATTTGTGCCATGGAGCTGGTTGATTCAGTAGTAGTGATGTGATTTTATAAATAGAAACAAATCTATGTTGCAAAGTAAGTTTCTATTATTTCAGATTTATTTTGATGGCTGGTTGGGATCTGTTGTCTCTAGACATTGGGTAGCCTGAGGACATACTCCCTTTATAGCCATTTAGGATGAGTTATAGCTGTGTGCTATAGATCACAGGTTGGAGTAAATTAGTACATGTGTGACAAAATATTTTTGCTGTAGTCTGCTGAAGTCATTAGCCCCAGCTGAAATTCATTGTAGAATATATTTGATTAGACGTACACAGTTGGATAACGTGATAAAGCAATATTCCTTGTTCCTCCTCACTAAGATGAATGTGCCTGTGTTCTTTCTTGTGCTTAGTTTGACCAATAGTTGCTG
Organism: Polioptila caerulea; assembly: GCA_013397295.1. NCBI lineage: Eukaryota > Metazoa > Chordata > Aves > Passeriformes > Certhiidae > Polioptila > Polioptila caerulea. The sequence continues at coordinate 258,917 of VYXF01001380.1, forward strand.
TATTTATAGTGCGTTTGTACGTAATTTCTTGGTTATGTATGTTTGGTTCTTTCTACTGAATTGACAGAAGTCCTTATTCGTTTTGAAGGTAACTAATCAGGTAAAGTTGAAACCTTGACAGGGTTTTACTTACAGGAATTTTGTATATAACCAAATCTTTCATGCTTAGCTTGAACTTCGTTTAGAATTCTGAAAATTGGCAACCCAACCAGGTTTTATTAAATGCTTGCTAAAAAAATACTCAACGTGTACTCGAAGTGCTAATTACAAAAAAAAAAAAGTATCCTTATTCCTGACATATTTTGTCCATTAGAATACACATTCTGATTTTTAGTGCCTGTCCCCACTGCAGTTAAATAATGCATAGCTAGAAATAAAATGTTGTCAAAGAGCAGACATATTCTCTGCTGCAGAATATATGAAAGATTCTGTTGGGAAATAAATCTTGATCTTTCCTAAATTTTCCTATAGAGAAATACACAATAGACAGTGAAGAGAGAAATGAAAAATGTGTTTGTTACAGAAGAATCTCCATAGCAATGGAATGCTGAAATTTCATAACCTTAAATTGTCCTACTTTAGATGGAAAATCATCATACTGCAATGTAACCTAAATATGAAATACTTTAAATATGAAGTGGTGTCGTGCAATGAGAGAGAATCCTGCTCTGCAGTAAAAAGTCTGCTGGGGTGAAAACTTTCCATGCACAGTAGCAGCCATGGAAATACCAGCTTTCACTCTGTCGTATCCACCCTCCCTCATTCCCCCATCACTTATAATTTTGGCCAGTGTGACAGGGAGATGATAATGTGGTTGCTTCTGAATTTGACAGCGCTGCAGGTTTGAGATTTTTTTTTTTTTAATGGTTGTTCCTTGTTATCGTGTGCTTAGAAGACAGAGAAAATACCAGGGTCTCATTGTGTTGCCTAGAAAAAGTTTATTTTGCTTATAATCCACAGGCTACAAATTGTCAGTAAAGCAGTTGCTTTTTCTTTTTCTTTCTCCTTCCTTCCACCTGTTCAGGCAGGAACCCTGCTGACAGTAGATGTGAGCATCTATTGTGGGAAGAGTTTGGCTTCAAAGAGCTGTAAGATTTTAATTAAAATGTCTTCTACTCTCATGCTAATATTAACGAATCCTTACTAATTCCATAAAATTGTTTCTCAAACAAAAGAGATTAATGCAATAATTTTTTTCAAGTGTCACCGATAAAGCTTAAGAAAGTCTACACATATATCTCTGTTTTAAGTGCAGGTGCTTTCGTCATGCATTGAGAAACATTTCTCCAGATCATGGAACTATAGCTTAAAGCATTTTCAGTTTGATTTTCCTGGAAAAGAAGTAATGCATTAGTATCAATTCATGTTACAAGCTGTAAGTGTTCACTGGGGCCCAGCGCCCATGCACTGGATAGTGAGTGCATCATTAAGAGCTATGGTGGATAAAAAATGAGAAACAGTCTGTGCGAATTGAAACATCTGTTTCCCTTTCTCAGAAGTCCAAGGTCTGTTAGCTGTCTTAGCCTGTGAACTCACAGAGGGCCATAACCCACCGTTCACCAGCCTGTTTCCCATATATTTTACCCTGAGAAACAGTTCTTATCCATCTGACTGTCACATCAGTGACAGAGGTGTGTTCCAGATCAGACTGCTCCTACCACACTGCTATAGGTTATAATTCTCCCCTGGGAGGATTAGCTGCAGGGTTAGTACTTGCAGCTGAACAGAAGGAAATACGAAGGCTACAAATTGATGCTGTAGGTGTGTTGTGGTGGTCAAATTGATGCTGTAGGTGTGTTGTGGTGGTCACCTTCCAAAAGTAAGAATGTAGATGAGAAAAAAGTTTTTTGTGTGCTTCACTTTTTACTGGGATATAACTGCTTAGGGGGTCTTGACACACAGCCTTAGTAACTCAACATTCTGTTGATCCACCTGGGCAAGTGTACCTTCTCCTGAGAAAAATACCCAAAATTAGTTGATGCGTCAGCTGATAAAAGTATTAAGAATTTGTTCATAGGCTTCAGATTAGAATGTGGTTTGTAGGTCCCCATTATCATGGGGAAATAGGGCACTCTCAGCACTGTTCAATGGTTTAAATGCTTGAACAGCAGGCTGGATGCAGTACTGACCCAGGCTTTTGACCACAGGCAGTACAGTATTTTCTTCTGCCATTAGTTTTGGAAGCAGGAAGCCACTTTATCCAAGATAGCTTGAGCATTTAGCCCTGCGTGTCTTGACATCCAGGAGGCTGCTTTGTATGCCACGCAGGCATTACTAACTGGGGCCTTCTTCCTTATCCCTTCCTTCTGTGCTTGGCAGCTATAGAACTCTCTCTGCCACATTTACTGAATTTTCTTTAATTTACTTCTCTCAAATTCCTGAGAAAGCAGTAGCTTTTTTTTCTGATTGTCACTTCTGTGAATCTAAGCACATTATCAGCTACCAGAAGATTTCAGTACTAGACAGAAAAAAAATTGAAGCTGAAAACAATCAAGATTTCTTTTGATTTTCAGTGGTCACTGTACTATCTCCAGTCGCACTTGTCTCATTTTTCACAACCTTTTTCAAGGTTACACTCGAAAATTTTTATAAACTTCCACTTTCATGTTTCCATGACCTTTGATGATTTCAAACACCCCCTTCTTTTTGCCCAAGTACATGTTCTGAATTACTAGTATGATTTTGATTAAGCTGATGCACCTACTTTTGATCTATTTGATTGGCAGACTCATTTCTTATGAGAAACAGAACACTGACACTATAAGAAAAAGAATTTCAGCTTAGATAACAGATGACTTTAACAAGCCTTTTACTAGACTTTTTAAAGGGTAACTGCCTTTGTTACCAGAAATGAACACTTTTTTGCCCTTCGGTTGGGAACCTTGTCATTCTGGTGCTAAAGTTCTTGCAAACGCTCCTTTAGAAAAATTACTGCACTAGGCAGTGTTCTTTCTATAAGGATGGACTATATGGTTTTTTGCGTTTGTGTCTTTTTTTTTCCTTTAAGGAAAAAATTTGGATTTCCTTTAAGTTCCATTTAGGAACTGTGTCTAGTATCACATTGGATGTGTTCAGTCATCTATATAACACATCTCTCGTAATCACAGAAGTGCATCAGACGAGAAGTCAGTAATGGGGTGCAGTTTCATACCCTGTACTCCAGCCACACTTTTCTCCAGGAAGGTCAGATTTCCCATTTTCATATTTAAGAAGCTGGTTTATTTTTAATTAGCTACTTTTTTCATGGGACTTATCTTTTGATACTTAAAGCAATGTAGATGATGTAGATGGTAGCATTACTAATTAATTTTACACAGAACTATTTTAAAGGTCCAAGTTTGTATTTTTGCTGTGGTATGTTCTGTTTCTCTTTTTCCTTCCTCCTGGCCTCTTTTTTCTTACAAGTTGGTAACCTACGGTACCTTTTGCCTTTCTGGCCAATTTGTCTTGCTACTATGTTACAGAAACTGATGAAAACATAAAGAAATTCGTGTTTAAAAATCAGGAAGGTGTAATAGTAAGTGAGGCAGAGCTTGCTTTATTACCTTGTGTTCCTGCCCAGTCCCTGCTGCTGAGTCAAAAAGCCATAGACACTGAATTTCAGCAGGGTTTATATTGAGGCTAATGCTACAGAGTGGTATCTTGATGGGTGATAATTTAGCAGGCAAACAAAATCAGACATGATAACTTTAGGATTATTATTATTTTTCATATTCTTTTTTACATTCTCTTAAATTCACTTCCTGACAAGCTTTCTGATGCAATAAAATAATAACAAAACAAAAACCAAAACCAAACAAAAAAAACAAAAGAAAAAAAAACAGAAGAAGAATTTTCAAGTGTTTCTAGTATAATCTGTTCCAAATTCCCTGTGTATTTATATACTTGCTAAAAAGAAAACTAATGTCTCACATTTGATTTTCATTTCTCCTTTCTCATATTTTTCAAAACTGGTTTTATGACACATGTATTTGTTTTGGTTTGGTTTCGTTGGTTGTGAATAGAAGCTCCTGGAAAGAAGTTTGTGAACACTGTGTTTGTGCTGAACAATTTAAACCTTTCTCTTTAAAACTAATGGGAGAGATGAAGTAAGTAAAACAACAGCCTGTGGGTTTTTTGGAAAATATGTGAAAGAGCTGGGTTTTTTCAGCTAGTTGGTAGCCTAAGCAGCATATCCATGAAATGCAAATTCTTACTGAAAGTATTTTGAAAAAGAAAGTGTTCAGAATTCATATTTTTGCCTGCTTAAAAAAACCTGTTAGCTTGTAATTCTAATTTGTGCCTTCAAAAATACTAATTGTTGCAAATACTACTGAAAAGATGCTTAGCACATTTCCTTAGTTTTTCATGGTACTAAAGTAAATAAAAACAAAGATATCTGACTGCAATGCTGGTTTCTATGCTTTTAAATTATATATTATTTATATTTTCATTTTTATTTGAGGGCCATAGATTCTGTAGATTGGCAGTAACATTCTTCAGCTACTGGCAGTAAAGTCCTTGTTTTATTGATTGATCATAATAGGTGTGCTGGGAAAATGTGACACCTAGTCCCAAACCAGAGATTTAACCCTAGAATTTGTAATAATAATATTTCGCTGATTACACTTGGCTCCTTGTCTTTGCCTGGCATGTCAAAATTCAGTCTGAAAAACTGTGTTTATGTTGGACAGGAGGCAGAGAACGTGCATTGTCTGTGATCAGTGGTATTTCTTCTGCGTTTGAAATGACCTGGGGGCTCAATCTCATGATAAAAATCCCTGGAAGTGCTTTCTGTACTCGATTAGCATATTTGAAAAAAAAGTTCTGATTTAATTGATGAATGAATCCCACCGTATTTGGGGTCAATTCTGTCCCAAATGTAAAATAGCCCCTTGATTCAGTACTCAAAATGGATGCTTTCCTACATTGTGTTGCATTTCAACACACTGGCTGAAAGGCAGCGTGGATTTGTGGTGTGAGATCTAGCAGTGATCCTTTGTACATGGATCTTAAGATGTAGTTTCATTATTGCTGCTAACAGAAGAGGATCTTTGATGACTCTCCTCAAATTTAGCAGAATAGTAATTGAATAATTGTGAATTAATGTTTTCAGTAAATAGTAACAATAAAAACATTCAAGTATAAAGGAAAAATGTAATATTCAGATGTAAATCATGCTGCTAAGGCAGAAAAAAATGCACTTTATGCATCATAATGAAATTATAGCTAAACCTGTCAATTGTGTGGGGGAATGGTGATGGCTTTATATACATATAAAGAAGACTGGTATAGATAACTCATCCCAGCTGTTAAAATAGTCTTTTTGGTTACAGTATTTGAAGCCTATTTATGAAGATATTAAAATAGTGTGCTGCAAGGTGCTAATAGGTTTCTTTTGGTGCATGTCTGTACTGGTGTTTTTTCTTCAAGATCTACAGAGCTGTAATCAAACAGCAGTTTTTTACAAATATATTTTCTACAAAATTTTTTTTTCTATTTTTTCTACCAATATATTTTGAGGTTGGGGTTTTTTGGTTGATACTGGTTACACAGCATATTCATGTGGCCCAAGTT